>JAQPPZ010012377.1:0-561871 GCA_028583015.1 Wollemia nobilis | reverse complement strand
TGGGGTGGGACGGATTCTATTTTGAATTTGTCCCTGGGTGAGACGAATACTAGACAAAGTGTCCAAGTGTGCCAAATTGCTTCTTGACCTTACAAAATTGCTATGAAAGTGGTTAAGACCACTGTTTAACCTCTGAGGGCTGCCCTGGGGGCTGTGTTTGCCAAAGCGATCAGTGTTTATAGTCACATAATCAGATTGGTGTTGTTTTGGTGTCTACAATTACAATATTGAAATATTGAATATAGGAGATAGAATGAATACAAAAGGTCTTATTATACATAGAAGCATTAGATTCTAGAAATCCAAGAAAGAGATCTCATTGAAGAATTTCCCATAGTTGAAAATTTGAGAAAACCAAGGTAAGGTTTCATTAAAGTATTTACTAATAGAATTTAAGGTTGTAGTATTAGAAGACCCAAGAGTAGAGGTCTCAAGAATATATCATTGAAGAAATAAAAGGAAAGAGAAGGCATTATTGTAGATGCTAAAGTAGTGACAATTAGAAGGGATTCAAAGCAGATTTAATGGTATAATATTATAAATAGATGAAGCACCTAGCCATAAGATATTGGTACAATTGTTTCCATACGATAATAAGCCCAAAATAAAAAAGGATTTGGCAAGAAGTTTGTCAAATTTGAAGTCAAAATTTAGCAAGAAGTTAGAAGAAAGTAAGAATATTGCAGAGTTCATAGTGTAGAGAGATTTAGAGGCAGCCACAAAATGTTTTTAGGCTGATTTTTAAAAGCATAATTTGTTGATTCTTGAAGGAGAAGACAAAATGTCATAGAACATCAAATAGTAGAAGCAGAAAGCAACATTTTGGAAAACATTTGGAGAATATTTTGGAGTATTTTTGGACATCCAAGTTATAAAAGGCTTGACAAAAAAAGATATTAATATATTTAAAAATCCGTGGACATCACCAAATCATATTTTATAAGTAGTGATCAGAGGAGTTTAAGCTACAATTTTGGACACAATTGAAAGAGTAAAGCTAGCTATGTTTTGGAGGTGTTTTAAAAATAAATGTGGAATATCTTTGGACAAAAAAGCTGAAGCATACTTAGTAGCACCTAAGAATGATATTGATTACAGATTTGAACAGCGAAATGATAGCATTTGGAGCTACAAATTTCAGAGGTAACTAGCACATATTTGAGGGAGAAGAAAATAAAATTTGGGCAAAAAATATAGCTGCAAATTGAAGAGTCCATTAACATCAAAATAAAGCTACATTACAACAAATACAAGATATCAATATATAAATAAAGGAGGTACAAAAATGTATGTGAAATTTTATGCCATATAAAGTATTATTGCAGAGATTTTGAAGGTGCTTATTAAGAGTTTTTTAGAGCATAACATTTTAGAGCTATTTAGAGCTAGCAAAAGGAAATTTTTTTAGAGTGTCATTAAGTCAAATAAAAGAAACTATTACACACCATTATTTTTATAGATATGTGCAAGATTATAATAGTATTAGTTAAATATTTTAAAGGAGTAATAACAGAATAGTATATTATTTTTTAAGTAAATTTAAGAGCAGATTTATCCTATGTTTGTGAGGAAGAATATACCTAAAAATGTAGTTAAATTTGGAAAGCAAATAATTTCAAATTTAAATGCAGATTTTAGATGTTTAAAAACACAAGATTTGCAATCTAAAGTGGTGAATAAAACCACTAAAAGAGTGGTGTGGATCACCACCATATTAAGCACTATTGAGCAATAGATCATAGGGGGGTAAGATATTAATGAACATCCACCCATTTATAGGAAAGAATCACTAACAAGGATTATTAAGCAAAGATCCTTTAGGCTTAGAAATCAGCCAACCAAGGAGCTAGAAGACATTATCTACAGCTTGCAAAATATTACCCTATGTAAACCATACATAGCGCAATCATTCTATCTACACAAAGCAAGGTAGATTGAAAATATAGGGTGTATTATCAAAGGAATATTATTAATATATAAAATTTCCAAAAAGTAAGCACCATATACCCACCATTGGAGTGCTCTATAATATACATAGTTGGAGCCAATCATGGGTGAATTCATCATCATCCAAATAGAGAAGAAACAACACCAATTACTATTACAAAGAAGTAAGAATAAATTGGAGGAAAAGTGAAGAAGGAAAACATTAACATAATCTTAAAATTCCATATGTTGGAGAAGGAAGCATATGCATAGAAGGTGGTAATACTTTTATCAAGCAATAAAGAGGAATATTACCATTTGGTACAAGGGTTAGAGTCAGCACAGAGTCATAACATGCATCTCTAGGAAAGAAGAGTGTTCAATACTCTAATTCATCATCCAGTTCTCAAGAAAGGATTAGTAATACCCAAACATCATAAGGAATACTGTGCCAAATTTTTGTTCATCTTATAAGAACATTAGAACCACCTAAGGGGATTTAATAAGTCTCTATAGCGTATGCTAAAAGTGGCATATTACACAATAGGATAGAAGTACATATATAGTTTCCAATGTAAGAGAGTTTAGGTAGATTCATAGCAAGTATTAAATAAGAGCATTAAAGGTACATTCAAAGCACCTTCTATCAAGTCCAACAAATTTTGACTAGAAGGAGGAGTTCCCAATAAGTCAAGGAGGAGTTCTTGAAAAATTAAGGAAATATTTACTATAATAATTTCATACTAAAGTTTATATTGGTAGGAAGAATAAGGAATAAAGTGAATATATTCTAAGGTTAAATATTTGAAGATTTTAGTGCAGTTAAAAGCATTATAGAACCTTAGAAAAATCTAGATATTGCATTTTGAAAAATTCTATCATATTTAAAGAAGCATTATATTTGGGTTTTATAAAATTATATATTTAGATTTACTAAACAAATTGAATATTTGCAAAATTACTAAGGTTGGAGAAATAAGGCATTCTACATCAAGCTAGTATTACAAAAAAACTTTGCAAATATTAATTTTTCTAGAGTTGGGAGATAAAATGAATTCTACATTAGAGATATTGCATTTGATAACTTTAATCTCTAAGTTAAAAATAATTAGAGATTTCAATATTTGTAAAGGATTAAAGTTGCAAATATTAGGGAATCATAAGATAGTCTCCTCATGGAAAATACAAACAAAATATTTCTTTTAGATTTCTAATTGCTTAAAGTATCTAACTAGACTTCATTGAAAAATAAAGTAAGATCAATCTTGATTGTATAAAAGCTTTGGGATATAGTCAAATGAGCAAAAACTAAACCTACTAAAGATGATAGAGATATACAAAAATATGAGGAAAAAAAAACAAAAGCATTAATCGTCATAACTTTTGCAATTTCATATGACATACAACCTTATATCAGTTCGTCGGAAAATTTTATAGATCTATGGAACACTTTAGCAAAAATGTTCGAAGGAAAAAATAAACCCACCAATCTATATCTACAAACACAATTGAATTCTTTAAAATTCAAGAGTGGTGAAACTTTGAACTATTTTTTAGAAGAGTAAGAAATACAAGAGGGAAGTTATTAACCCTAGGATAAACAATTGAAGATAAATTACTTGTTCAAGTCATCTTATCAGAACTACTAAAAAATTACAAACATCTAGTTACATCCTTACAACTCCTAAGTAAGGATATTTCTTTTTAGGATTTGGTTAATATACTACAGGAATATGAGGTAAAAAACTCAATAAAGTATGAAATGAGTAATAATGCATTGGTCTCAAAGGATAATTCACAAGGGAATATTGCTTCATTTCCAAGACGTAAAACAAAGTGGAATTATAGGTATTATCAAATTTACAAGAGAGGAGTACATAGTACCAACTACTATAGATTCAATCCAAGGAATCAACATCAAATGAATTACATAAACTTAGGAGGATAATAAAATAGGTTGTCTCAATCTAGATAATACTAGAATCAGTACAAATCTCCACAATAATAGTACCAACAATAGCCTTAATATTGGATAAATTTCATTTGTAGCTTAGAAAAATCCCATAAGATTGGATCTAATATCCACAACCACTATGCTTCCAAAACACCATCACACCTATATAGGGGTAAGGCAAACATATTCTCCTTAAAGTTATATTCCCCTATTTATATTTTAACATTTTTATACTTCCCTTTACAAGGAAGGTGCTTCCATTGGCAATCATGACTTCAAAGGAGTTAGAAGTATTAATGTGATAATTTCCTTGTTTGACCACTTATGGATCAATAAATTTATGTGTGCTTCTTGATTCAATGAGAATTACTACTCATTTCCTTTGAAGTGTCCTATCACTTTCATCATTTGAGGAGTATCCAACAAAAGGTTTAATAAAAAGTAACTATAGATGGAATGAAGCTAAACATGTAATCAAAGCTATTGATGTATATCCATATTATTTATAGTAGAGGGTGATTGTCACATGTAAATATATCCTTAGGCTAAACATGTATATTATTCATATTAATTGGAGTGAATTAGAGATGGGGTGTCTTTCCATATACCAATCCAAACCTAGATAAACATTAATATAGTCATATTGATTAGAGTGATTAACAACCTTTGTGCATCTTAAGTGACATAGTAAATGCTTAGGTATTTTAGGTATAAGGTCTAAAGTCAAAATTTAAAGGAGTTAATATGTGGGCTTGGGTATTTCATAGATAAGGTCTAAGGTTCAAATTCAAAGGGGTTAAGGTATATCTCTTTCAATGTATAATTGACCTAAGTATGTTATGGTCTAATATAAGGATAAAGGATCCAATTAGTTATTTAAAATTTAAAAGTTATTTATCATGTATGCAAATTTACCAATAAGTCAAACATATAATTTATTACTATTAATTAGATTGAACTAGAGATAGAGTTGATTATCATATATCAATCCAACCCTAGCTTAACATCAATATAGTGATATTGATTGGAGTGATGTGCAACCTAGTAGATCCCTTCCTTTCTATTCCTCTATACATATTGAGTGACATAATTTATGCTTAGGTACTTCATATATAAGATCTACAATTCAATTTCAAATGAGCTAAGGTGTGAAGGCTTAGGTATTTTAGAGATAAGGTCTAAGGTTCAAACTCAAAAGAGTTAAGGTATATCTCTTTCAATGTATAATTGACCTAAGGACGTATGTGATAGTCTAATATAAGGGACCAAATACCTACAAGGTAATGCGAATATTAAAATCTATTTATCATGTATACAACTTTACAAATAATTTGTATATAAACTATTATACATTCTTTAAAATAATTGATCCAATATTATTTTAATTAAAGTTAAAAAGTAAAGTTAAAGTAGTTTTCATTGTCCATGATATCATAGGCCATATAAGATAACCCTCTTAGAAAATGTTATTTACCTAGTATATGTTCATCCAACCAAACTTTGGTTACTCAAGTATGGTATAAAACTCTACCTCCATTGGATTTGAACCTTGAACTTCATAATTGAAGTTCCTTTACAACTCTACCAACCCTTCATTTATGTCTAGTCTCAATAAGAAATCCATATATAATTAAACATCAACCCAATTATAACTTAAATATAAACTATTCTACATTTTTTAGAATAACTAATCAAATATTCTTTTAATATATGATCAAATCTCAAACCCAATAAATTATATAAACAATACATGACTTAACTAAAATAAAACATATAAGATTAAATTCAATAAAAATATGAATATACAACAAATTGTAATAATCAACATTTGGTTAAATAAATATATATTAAATAAACAAATATTCCTATATAACTTACAATTCCGCAAACTTAAGCAATTATTTTAATGGTAAATTAAAAAAAATTACAAAACCTTAAAAAATATTAACACAAAACTTTATTACAAATTTAAGAAGTTTAAATAGATCCTCATCTTGTCAGGAAATAAACCCAAGATAATAAAAATTGATAATAGAAATTGAACATTATAATCTATTGATGAAATTAACCTAAACATGGTTAAAAACATGGTGCTCCATCTTATTTCCTTTTCAAACATGTTAAAAACAAGATAATCAATAGTTAAATGCTAAATATAATCAATAGTTAAATGCTATTTGGATCATTATTAAGTAAGTCATTAAAATTTCTAGTTAGACAAACCTTTAGTCCAATTCAAACTCTTAAAACCCACTAGACCTAAGTCCAATTATATTGGCTTTGGTACTCTCCGAGAAGATTTAGGAAAGGGACCATGCTACAATTGAAGACCTAATTTATTCATGCTACAATTGAAGACCTAATCTATTCTTAAATTTTTGATAAAGTTTAATTCAAATTCTTAAACTTTTTTTTTATTATTATTATAATAATTCTACGATTTAAACATTTTAAATGTTTTGTTAAAATTTTAAATAATTTTTACTAACATAGTTAAACATGTTTTACTCCATCTTATTTCCTTACTAAATCAACAACTTAATATTATTAAAACATTTATTAAATCCTAGAGCTTAACTATACCTAAACCAAAATCATTAAAATTTTTAGTTAGACCGACCTTTAGTCTAATTCAAGCTCTTAAAACCCACTATATCTAAGTTCAATTATATTAGCACTATTCCATAAGATTTAAGAAAAGGGCCATGCTACTATGAAAGACTTAAACCATTTTTAAATTTTAAATAAAAAATTATTTCAAATTTTTAGATCATTTAATTTTTTATCATTACAATAATTTTACAATTTAAATACTTTATATTTTTTATTAAAATTTTAAATAATTTTTATCTAATAATTAAATTGATGCTCTTCCATATATTAAAAAATAAATAAAAAATTTCCTAAAATTTTATCAGAACCCATTGTAAATTGACCCATTTTAAATTCCAAGACCATTTAATTTTGTATTGTTAGAATAACTCCTCCAAGAAAATAATTTAAATCTTTTCGCACCATTTTAAGAATGGGTGAAATATATATCCACTGCGATGCATTCTATTTGGAACAAGTAGACTCAACAAACGATAGTTAAATAATCCATATAAAAGTGAAGACACTTTTACCTTTGGAAAATCTAAAGTAATTTGTATTTAATATTTTTAAACAAATATAACAATAACCTTGCATCAAACAATAAAACCACTATAATATTTAATATTTTCTTTAAAGTAAATTTATTAAATTGCTGGGTGAGCCCATTGTATTGCGGTGTATATATATATTGTTTGCCCGTCTCATTTCAAACAAGTGTGTGTTAGGATCTCTGGCCGAAGTGCTTGTAGCGAACGACTGTCCTGTGTCTGAGGGATTGTACAATTTTTGCCAGGCCTCTGCACGTGCGCTGCTGTGAAGATCAATAAGAAGGATGCTGACATTGCCATCAATTGAGGTTTCTGGTTTTTGCTATGTGAAGAATATTGCTCTTGCAATCCTCGAACTGCTGAATGTTCAACAAGTAAGTCTCATCCTTTTGGAAACTTTTGTTGGTGGATGTTGTTTATCAGTTCTATAAACAATTTATATTGTAGTTTGGACAAGGTGGGATTTAGGGTATGATCAAATATAGTTTCTAGTTTGTTTTTGAGTGGAAGGATGCAAGCGTTAAATAAATTTGTTCTGGGTTCTCAGAGAGAAACATTTTGGAAACTTTTGTTGGTGGATGTTGTTTATCAGTTCTATGTACAATTTATATTGTAGTTTAGACAAGGTGGGATTTAGGGTATGATCAAATATAGTTGCTAGTTGGTTTTTGTGTGGAAAATTGCAAGCCTTAAATAAATTTGTTCTGGGTTCTCAGAGAGAAACTTTTGGAAACTTTTGTTGGTGGATGCTGTTTATCAGTTCTATGTACAATTTATATTGTAGTTTTGACAAGGTGGGATTTAGGGTATGTTCAAATATATTTGCTAGTTGGTTTTTGAGTGGAAGGATGCAAGCGTTAAATAATAAATGTGTTCTCGGTTCTCAGTTTCCTCTATTTTTATGCCTGGATGTCGCTGTAAGTATCGAGAAATTAAGAACCCTGTATCTACATATCTTAGCATTATATATACATGCATGTATTGTTGAAGTCACTGCATTGAATTTAAACTTAAATGTAACCATTTTTAGTAGATCACACTTTCATTTCTCCATTTTTATTATACCACATCTTCTACGTATCCTCTAAATTATGGGCCAACAAATTACTTTTGGTAGATTTCAACTTGGTTCTTTTGGTTATTGTAATGATTGTACCTCACACTTATAAAAGGTTCGGTAAAACTTATCATTTATACTGATTTTGATTAAATGATCCATGTTGGTATAGATACACCATTGAATTAATATGTAAAGTGAAAAGCTTTTCTTTTCTTACATAAAGAGGTTCTTATATGTCCAAAAGACATGGTTTCGCTATGATTTTAAAAAATTATTTAATTTTTATTTTCAAATATTTAAATGGACAATGTGTATATATCTTCATTCATGTAAATTATACATATTTTATTAATGTGTATGTTTTTTTTAATGTTTAGATATCTTAAGTTATAGATTTGTGTATATATATTTTATTAATGTGTATGTTTTCCTTAATGTTTAGATATCTTAAGATAAATTAGTATACAAGCTGAATTAGTTTTGTATTTATGTTGGTCCTCTCATGAACTTCTAGTTCATGAAGCTGTTTAATTTCTCTATGGTGGACAAGCAAAGGTTTTAGAATAAAAAACATACAAGTTGACGTACATAATATATGGATATTATACAATTCTCCTAGTAATAGGACATTGTACTTTTGATTTGGATCTTTCAACTGAACTTAGCCTTCATGATGTTGTGAATGTGAGTCAGCTGAAATTATGTAAACCATGTAAATTGAGGAGGAGGTTTTCGTTATTTATCTTGAAGATCCCTTTACACATTTTTAGCAACCCTTGGTAGGTGAAACTTTGCTTGATGTTTGGACTCTCATCAATCACAAGAAGCAAACTTCTATTTACCTTGTGGGTCACAAAAGGACTTTGACAATGAAAGCCAAGTGGCTATTAGAGTCATCGTTTGCATTGATGTTTCTTCAGTTGGTCTAGAAGTAATAAAAACGAAGAAGAAAATGATGAGAACTATAGTGGCCTTCATCCTTAATCATTTATTTTCTTTCTCCTTCTAATTATCTTAGATAAAAACTAGAGTGTCTTAGTTTACACAACGATAGTGGATTTTTAAAATATTATTTTACTTTATTGGTATAACATTGCCTTAGTCATACACACTTACAATATTAAAATAAGCCACAAAATATGCATATGGTTTTTCCATGTTGTACGCTCTAAAGATATCTTTAAAAGATCAGTATAACTAATTTTATCTATTTTTCTAGTCATTTCAACTTGTAATCTTGAAAGCATGCATGTTGTAAGAGAATAAAAGACTTAAAATTTTACTAAAATTCAGTTTCGAGTTGAACAAAAGGTTTCATAAAATGTAATTAAATATGGAGTGAAGCTAAACATGTAATCAAATATATTGTGGTTAGAACCTTGGACCTCTGAAAGAAGATCCGAAGTATAAACCATTGTGTTTTCCCCTTGGGACATATAACCTATAATTTTGTAAACTTTAACACATACTATTTTGATATTAAGCCATAAAATATTAAAAAAAAAAAACTAACACAAAACCTTTAATTTTTTAAATATTTTCAATATGTTGGGTAAGAGAATATGATGACGATGATGCACCAACAAATTGGGTTGATAAAGATAAGCTTAGACCCTTTAAATTTGTATTAAATTTTTTTATTTTATTTTTTATTAGGTAGTAGAAGAGGTTTTGAAAGGATCCTTAAACCTTTTACAAACTAGAAGCCAAAGCTTCCAAATATTAAACCAAAAAGAAACATACATGGAAACCTAAGGGAGCAAAAACAAACACATATCTTATATGAAAAGTAGGAGAACAAAAAAGAAAAGTAAAGGAGAACTAAGAGAACACCATAACCTTCCCAATATTCAACTTCAAATATTGAGGATGATGAAGTTGAGTACTACAAAGGATCTATTCTCTTAGTTCCCCTTTCCTTTTCTTCTTTTCTTCTTCTTCTCTGTTCTTCTATTTTTTATTTAGAATATGTGTTTGTTTTTTGTTCCCTTGGATGGGAAAGTTCAATATCTATTTTCTATTGGTTTAATCTTTGGAAACTTTAGCATCTAGTTTCTAAAAATTTGAGGACCCTTTCAAAATATCTTCTACTACCTACTAAATAAATAATACTTAACAAAGATTTAAAAGGTCTAAGTCTATCTTTATCAACATAATTTGTTGGTGCAAATGACTTAAACACATGGTTCTTCATCATATTTTCTTACTCAGCATATTGAAAACCTTTAAAAATAAGATAGTGAAGAGTTAAATTCTATCTAGACCTTTATCAAACCATGAGTCTTAATCATATCTAAAAAATTAAAGTCTTTCCCACACATACTCGCTCATGCCATGGTTTGAACATTGGACCTCCCAAAGAAGAGCCAAAGTCTAAAACATTGTGTTGTCCCCCTGGGACATATAAACAATAATTTTATAAACTTTAACATATATTATTTTGATATTAAGCCATAAAACCTAAAGAAAATCTAACACAAAACCTTAAATTTTTAAAATAGTTTCAATATGATGGGTAAGAGAATATGATGAAGAATGATGCATTTAGTTCATTGCACTAACAAGTTGGGTTGATAAAGATAAGCTTAGACCCTTTAAATTTGTATTAATTTTTATTTTATTTTATTTTTTATTAGGTAGTGGAAGAGGTTTTGAGAAGGGTCATTGAACCATATACAAACCAAAATCCAAAGCTTCTAAAGATTAAACAAAAAAAAAAAATACATGGAACTATCCCACCCAAGGGAGCAAAAAACAAACACATATCTTAAATATAAAATGGGAGAACCAAGAGAAAAAGGAAATAAGAACTAAGAGAACACCATAACCGTCTCAATCCTCAACTTCAAAGATCAAGAATGATGAAGTTAAGGAATGCAAAGGTTTTGGTGTTCTCGTAGTTCTATTTTCCTTTTCATTTCTTCTTCTTCTTGGTTCTTCTATTTTTTATTTAGGATATGTGTTTGTTTTTTGTTCCCTTGGATGGGAAAGCTTAATATCTATTATTTATTGGTCTAATCTTTAGAAACTTTAGCATCTAGTTTGTAAAAATTTTGAGGACTCTTTCAAAACCTCTTCTACTAAATAAATAATACTTAACACAAATTTAAAAGGTCTAAGCTTATCTTTATCAATAATATTTGTTGGTGGAAATGACCTAAATAGATGGTTCTTCATCATATTTTCTTACTGAGTATATTGAAAACATTTTAAAAATAATATAGTGAAGAGTTAAATTCTATCTAGACCTTTATCAAACCATGAATCTTAATTATATCTAAACAATTAACGTCTTTCCCACACATCCTGGCCCATGACTTGGTTTGAACTTTAGACCTACAAAAGAAGAGCCAAAGTATAAACCATTGCATTGTCTCCCTATGACATATAACCTATAATTTTATAAACTTTAACACATATTATTTTGATATTAAGCCATAAAACCTAAAAAAAAAAACTAACAATTTTTTTTTAATTTTTTTAAGATTTTCAATATGCTGGGTAGGTTAATATGATAAATAACGATGTATTTAGTTTATTGCATCAACAAATTGGGTTGATAAATATAAGCTTAGACCCTTTAAATTTGTATTAATATTTTTTATTTTACTAGAAAAGGTTTTCAAAAAAATGCTTACAAACCAGAAGCCAAAGTTTTGAAAGATTAAACCAACAAAACATCATGTGGTGGAGGCTATACTGAACAATCAAGGTATGCCTCATTCTTATCTTGTGTGGCTTCATTACGTGTCCCTCACCATAGTAGTATTTGCCAATGTCGGAGTCACAAAAATATGCCACTCTCTTTTTCTTCCCTTTTGGCCCTGAGATCAGAGAATTGCAACCTTCCTCCATAATATGTAATGAAATCACTCTACAAAAACCATGTTAAAACTTGGTTATAATACAACTTCAACAAAATTTAGAATGGATCCAAGTCCTCCCACGATCATAACTTGGAAACGATACAAATTCAACACAACTCTAGACTACTTGTTGTGCAAAAAATAAATTCAAAGGAACAATAAAAATGCTGCTGAGTAAAATAGAAATTCAACAGAACACTCATGTTCGTTATTATAAAATTTATAAATATATTATATTACACTTCAACCAAAAACAACTTCCAAATCCAACCAAAGTATACACATGACCACATAGAGTAACGCACAACAACTTAAGGAACAAAAAGAAAGATAACATACTTTAAAAAATACTAACGCTTGACATCCTAATAAAAATATTATATAATAAAATTTCAAAGAGGACTAAATATAAATTAGCTTAGTGTCTGCTTCTCTGAGGAAATAATTTTACCAACTCTACGGGTATTAGGATTAATTGTTTAGTCTAAAGCATAATAACCTAGTTTTAAATATAGTGCATTCTATGCATAATAATATTATTAATATAATTTTTTTTATTGAGTAAATTTTTTTAATATATATACATATCCGTTGTGAGGATTAAACTCGGGTCACATCATAAATATAAATCATTATTAATATAATTAATTATTAAATAAAAAATATTTAAAATGATATCAAAACCTTTAAAATATTTTCCCAAGAACACAAAGTCACATGGACTAACACTTAGAGAAACAAGAAAAGCAACATACTTTAAAAAAAAAAAAAGCTCAATGCTGTGATGCTGCTTTTTGCGATGAATGTACAAGATATACCAGGATGACGCGATCTAATTTATTTAGAAGAAGGAAATAATACATATAAAAACTAACCTAAAATATGTGATATTGCCAACTTGTTTTGGCAAGAGATCTAATACAATATATAGATATACAAGTGCGATATTGCTACTACTGTTTTCCCAAGAGGTTCAATACAATACATAAATATGAAAGATTGAATTTGGTTAATTTCATTTTATTTATATTTATTTTATTTTATTTATAATGTTAATTTTTTATATCACAAAAAAATATATATAAAAAATATAAAAATAATGTAATTTGAATATAAGAAAGATATAAAAACTAACCTGGTATCGCTGACTCCTCAGACATATTCTTATACAATCGGTGATATAATTTGTTTTTAAAAAGAACTTAATACTTACAAAAACTAACCTTAAAGTTGTGAGGTTGCCGTGGATGGTGCTTCCATGACAGATCTGATATAACACACTAGATATACAAAATGATATATATTTTTTTATTTCCTCTTATTTAATAGATTAGAATTTATTTAGAATATTGGATTTACAGAAGAATTTTTCCTTTCATACATAGAAGAATAACACTATTGCTATAGGACACCAAATCCAACACATCGTCACGATAAACCCTATTTTTTATTTTTTATTTTAATACAATTGTGTTATAAGGATAAATTGGGAATGAACATGGCATCACTATAAAGAATAACAACATTGGCCAACAGGGCACATCCAAAACATCATCACTATAATTTTATTTTTTTTTTAATACAATAGTTTTATATAAGAGAATAACACCGTTACATCTAGGACATCTTTCTTATGAGATGGTCATGGAAACCCAAATTGGATCACCAAAACCCAAATTTTAATAGAACTTTATAAATTTTTTAAAGTATTATTTCTTTCTTTATCATTATTCATATATATCTTGTTTATATATTTATTTTTATTTTTTTTTATAAATCAAATATCTTAAATAAACCCTAATTTATTAAATAAGATATTAAAAAAAAAATCATTTTGTATATCTACTGTGTTATATCAGATCTGTCACGAAAGCAGCATCCACGGCAACATCACAACTTTAAGGTCATTTTTTATAAGTATAAAGTTCTTTTTAAAAACAAATTATATCACCGATTGTATAAGATATATTGTATTAGATCTCTTGCGAAAACAGAAGTTGGCAATATGCAATATCACATATTTTAGGTTAGTTTTTATAAGTATTATTTCCTTCTTATTAATAAATTAGATCGCGTCATCCTGGTATATCTTGTACATCCATCGCAAAAAGCAGCATCACAGCATTGAGCTTCTTTTTTTTAAGTATGTTGCTTTTCTTGTTTCTCGATAGTGTTAGTCCATGTGACTTTGTGTTTGGTTAGATTTTATAGCAGAAAATATTTTAAATGTTTAAATATCATTTTAAATATTTTTTTATTTAATAATTAATTATATTAATAATATTAATATCCATAGAATGCACTATATTTAAAACTAGGTCATTATGCTTTAGACTAGACAATTAATCCTAATACTCCTAGAGTTGGTAAAATTATTTTTTAAGAGAAGCAGGAACTAAGCTAATTTATATTTAGTCCTCTTTGAAATTTTTTATGTAATATTTTTATTAGGACGCCAGGCGTTATTATTTTTTTAAAGTATGTTATTTTTCTTTTTGTTCTTTAAGTTGTTGTAGGTTACTTCATGTGGGCATGTGTACGTATACTTCGGTTGGATTTGATATTTTTTTTGGTTGAAGTGTAATATAATATATTTAACATGTTTATAAGTTTTATGATAACGAACATGAGTGTTCTGTTGAATTTCTATTTTACGCAGCAGCATTTTGATTGTTCCTTTGAATTTATTTTTAACCCAGCAGCATTTTTATTGTTCCTTTGAATTTATTTTTTGCACAAGTATTCTAAAGTTGTTGAATTTGTATCGTTTCCAAGTTATGATCGCGGGAGAACTTGGATCCATTCTAAATTCTGTTGAAGTTGTAATATAACCAAGTTTTAACATGGTTTTTGTAGAGTTATTTCATTACATATTATGGGGAAAGTGGCAATTATATGGGCCAGAAGGGAAGAAAAAGAGAGTGGCATGTTTTTATGACTCCGATAATGGCAAATATTACTATGGTGAGGGACACCTAATGAAGCCACACAGGATAAGAATGACGCACGCCTTGATTGTTCAGTATTGCCTCCTCCATGATGGAACTATCCCACTCAAGGGAGAAAAAACAAACACATATCTTAAATAAAAAAAAGAGAACTAAGAGGAAAAGAAAAAAAAAATAAGACCACTTTTTTTTTTTTTTGGTAAATAAAAGTCTTCATTAATTATCGGGTTTTGCAGGTTAACCCAAAACCTATTACAATATCCAGCCTTCTATTGAGATTGTAGATCCTAGTCATCCTTGAAACTTTCTTACCAGAACTTGTGTTGAATCCCCTACAACACCTTACTAACAAGGCACACCCATACCTAAACATAATTGTAAACATTACTTACATTGACAGGAAATTGAAGTTTGGAACTTTGCACTTGTGAAACCTGTTGCTTGCCCATTTCCTATTCTCTGTCGAAATCCTCCAAGGCTTACACCCTGTTACCTTCATTTCCAATTTGGTATGATTTAGAGGGAAACCCCATAGTTATTACCAGCTCCATGGGGAAAGAACACCCATTCATATTTCTCCTTAACGGGTAGGTTTCTTTTCATGACTAATAATGTTTTCCACTTCACGTGGCACACCTTGTGTCCATGTCACCAAACTACCAACATCAACACCTATGTTGGCTAATTTTTCAGCTGACATGTTGGCCTCACGGTACACGTGACGAGCCCTCCTGTTCTATCTTGCCGCAAAAAGAATCCTCACTTCATGGATGACTCCCTCGATTCTCCATGGAGGTTTTTTGCCATTGGTTAATAGGTTGATGATGTTCATCGAATCACCTTCAATCATCAAGTTACCTTGAGTTGCTTGGGCTACTTGCAACCCTCTCCAAAGGGCTCTAGCTTCTACTTTGTTATTAGTTCTGATTCCCAATGGTTCAGTGAAGGCCTTGACCAGATTTCCTTGATGATCCCTGATTATTCCTCCAGCTCTAGCTCTTCCCGGGTTCTCCTTGGCTGCACCATCAAAATTTAGTTTAAACCAACCCTAGGGAGGTGGCTCCCAAGAAATCCCATTTCTGGGATTGGGCAAAGGAATGGAAGGTTTGTCCTCAATACCTAAGGCCCGAGCTAATTTTTTTTCTTGGGGAGGAATTGAGTGGTTCTCATCCACTAAGGTGCTAAGGTTTTCTTTCGCAAATACAATAATCCTGTTGAGGATGGTTTTTGGGTTGTGAATGGTATCCTTAAAGGCTCTATGGTTCCTTTCTAGCCAAATCTGCTAGAGAAAATGATGCCAACAGATTTTCCATAGGTACTTAAGTTTTAGGCTAACAAAGGGTTGAGGCCATTGATGGAACACTTCGGATATAAGAGCAGGCTTAACCCATGAGATCCTAAAGGCTTGGAAAAGTTCATCCAGGATGGACTCCACTACCGTACACTCCAAAAAAAGTGTTGGGTTGTCTCCCATCCTACCCTGCACATGTAGCAATAGTTAGCAATAACCATACCTTTGGATAACATATTGTCCATAGTGAGGATTTTTCCTTGAATCACCAACCATGAAAAAAAGGATATTTTAGGAATTAAGCCTTTGATCCAAACCAAACTCGGTTGAAATTGTTGACCTTCCACATTGAGAAGCAAATTATAGGCAGACTTAACTTTGAAGTCACCACTTTCAGTCTCATCCCAAACAATGTGATCTTCATCCTCTCTAGAGGGAATAATTTGTTGAGTTAAAATGTTATAAAGCTCTTTAGACTAGAAGCACCACAAAGCCTCTGATAGATTATGGAAGTGAAAGAAAGAAAGGGAAAATATCTACAACAAAGCACTATAGAATGAGAATCAATGAAGAAATTGCAAACAAAAAGCAAAGAACATTGTTACAACAAGCTATTCCTGGCCAGGATAATAGCAAAATTGACAAACCCCCTTTGGCTCAGGGAAGGGGGTGGGGAAAAAATATCAAATAGTCTAAATGAAGGTTCTCTCATGGAATGTGAGAGGCCTAAATGGCCCACCAAAACAAAGGATGGTGAAGTCTATAAGGAAGGATTGGAATCCTACTATCATTTTTCTTCAAGAAACCAAAATAGATGCGGCACAATCAGCACTTATAGCTAGAAGGATTTGGAAGCAAGGGGAAGTGGCCTTTCAACAGGCGAGAGGAGCATCTGGGGGCCTCATGATCTTATGGGATCCTATTAAAATAGAAGGAAGTATTATTCAGGCAAATGAAAGGTTCTTAAGCATATTATTTCATGATTTTGATACTAATAAGAATTGGATTATGTCAAATTTTTATGCCCCCACTTCTGTCCAAGGGCGGTCTAAACTGTGGGAGTTTTTGGGGCATTTGAGCCAAGCTTTTAAAGACATTCCTTGGGTGATTGGGGGAGATTTCAATACCCCCATTTACCCATATGATAAGAAGGGAGGATCTAGGTTACCCTCAAGGAGCATGGAGGACTTCAATGAATTCATTAACACAAATGAATTGATGGATGTAAGACTAAAAGGAGCCAAATTTACATGGAGTAACAAGAGGATAGGAAGTCAGTTGATTCAAGAAAAGGTTGGACAGGTTTTTTTTATCCAAGGAAGCTACAACAATATTTGGTGATTCAGCATTACAAGCCCTTCCTAAATGTGCTTCAAACCATAATATTATTCTATGGGAGGTATTTCAGGCTAACTCCTTTAAAAAGCCATTTAGATTTCTTTCAATGTGGGTTAAACATCCGGACTTCAAGAAACGAATAGAGGAATGGTGGCAACAGCCTATCCAGGGAAGTGCTTCCTTCAAACTATCTCAAAAACTTAAGATGGTGAAAAACAACCTTAGAATATGGAATAAAGAAGTCTTTGGAAATATTTTTGAGAATAAGAGAGCAATGGGGGAAAAACTGAGAATAATAGAAAGCAAAATCCAAAATGGAACCTATGATGAGGTGACAAGGACTGAAGAGAAGGAAACCCTTTGTGAGTTTTATAATATTTTAGCTTGTGAGGAGATGTATTGGAGGCAGAAATCAAGGGCATTATGGCTAAAGGAAGGGGACTCTAATTCAAATTTTTTCCATGTTACCACATTGAGCAATAGAAGCAACAATAATATTAGAAATTTAACTAAGGTGGATGGATCCTCAACTCAAAACATTCAGGAGATCAGGGACGAGGCTATTAATTTTTTTAGTTCATTATTGGGTGAAGAACGGGCTTGTAATGCCCAAGCAAAGGACTCTCTCCTTCAATTCATTCCACAAATCATTGATGAAATGATTAACAAGTCTCTTACAATAGCTTTTTTAGACGAAGAGATCAAGGAGGCTTTGTTTAACATTGATCCTGACAAAGCTCCTGGGCCGGATGGGTTTTCACCATGGTTTTTCCAAGTTTGTTGGGATATTGTTGGAGCAGAAGTTATTGCTGCAATCAAGGAGTTCCAAAGTTCAAATCATATTCCAAGGGGTTTCAATTCAAATTTCATTGCTTTGATCCCTAAAGGCCCCAACCCCAAGACTATGGCTGACTTTAGGCCGGTTAGCCTATGTAATATATCCTATAAAATTTTGTCCAAAGTTTTAGCCAACCATTTGAAGAAATTTCTACCGGTTATCATTGATCCAAGTCAAGGAGGTTCTGTTCAAGGAAGATCAATCTTAGATGGAGTTATTACTATTCATGAGGCTCTTCATACAACCACTCAGACCAAAAAAATAGTCATGGCTTTAAAGTTAGACATGAACAAAGCTTATGACAGGATAAATTGGGAATTCCTAGAGGCAATTTTATTAAAATTTGGCTTCAACATGAAATGGGTCAAGTTAATAAGAGAGTGTATTTCTAAGCCTTGTTTTTTAGTTTTGGTTAATGGGTCTACTACAGGTTTTTTTCAAAGCAAATGTGGTCTAATACAAGGAGATCCCATAAGTCCTATGTTGTTCATCATCGTAGTTGAGGCCTTGGGAAGAACCATTAAGGCAATAGTGGTTGCTGGACTCATATCAGGTATCAAGGCCACGTCGCTAACTACCCCGGTGACACATCAACAATTTGTTGATGATACATTGCTACTGACTTTGGCTTTTGTGGTTGAGGCAAGAAGGATTAAAAATATTCTCATAATGTATGAAGAAGTGGCTGGACAAAAAGTGAATTTTGATAAGAGCAAACTTTATTTCATCAATACCCCCATTCCTAGGCAAAACAACATAGCAAGGATCATGGAATGTCAGATTGCATCCCTTCCCACCTCCTATTTAGGCCTTCCCCTATTTACAGGGAAACATGAAGGATCAATGTGGAACATAGTTCTGGAGAGGATCCAAAAAAAGCTAGCAGGTTGGAAAGGACATCTGTTATCTCAAGCAGGCAAAGCAGTTTTAACTATGGCTTCACTTCAAAGTATACCCGTTTACTTCCTATCAGTGTTCAGAGCTCCCAGCAAGGTGTATCACAAAATTGAGCAGCTTCAAAAAAAATTCTCTCGGTCAGGGACTGAGAATAAGAAAAGGATCCATTTAGTAGGTTGGAACAAGGTTTGCAAACCTAAAGCTGATGGGGGGTTAGGATTGAGGAGGGTTTCTCATCTCAATACAACTATGTTAGCCAAACAAGCATGGCGGTTATTGACTAAGGTCGATAATGAATGGACTACCATAGTTAGGAGGAAATACCTCCAAGGTGTGAACTTCCTTAATGACAACTTAGCAAGCATGGGGTCTACTTTTTGGAAGGCAATCCTCACGAGCAAGGATCTTGTCAAGAAAGGTCTTAGATGGATTCTAGGAAATGGGCAAACAATAGACTTTTGGAAGGATCGGTGGGTGAGAGTTGAGGAGTTATCCCAGAATCCTCGTTTGGCTAGGATTCAAGAGCATATGGAGCAGCATATTGGGAAGAAGGTTGCAAATTATATGTGGTAGGATATAAATATCAATAGGTGGAAACACATCAGAGTACAGGGTTTTGAAGCGGAGTCTGAAGAGCTTTATAACATTTTAACTCAGCAAATTATTCCCTCTGGAGAGGATGAAGATCACATTGTTTGGGATGAGACTAAAAGTGGTGACTTCACAGTTAAGTCTGCCTATAATTTTCTTCTCAATGTGGAAGGTCAACAATTTCAACCGAGTTTGGTTTGGATCAAAGGCTTAATTCCTAAAATATCATTTTTTTCATGGCTGGTGATTCAAGGAAAAATCCTCACTATGGACAATATGTTATCCAAAGGTATGGTTATTGCTAACCATTGCTACATGTACAGGGCAGGATGGGAGACAACCCTCACAATACTCCAAATACAAAATCAAATAACAGTGGTTATCACTACTATTCAAAATCCTTGCTAAAAAAGAATTAATAGAAAATAAACAGTGATTTTCATCACTATATAGACGAGCAACTTTCTAAATCATTCAGCCAACAAATATCCTGAACTTGAATCCTTGGAATTCTTAGCATTCAAAAACCATCTAGGTGATCCTCATTACAGGTTTGGTTGATAGCCTAGCTAGCAATGGTGGTATCCTACCCGCATGACGATATGTCTGTCACATTCGCTTTACGTGTGTGTAGACCAATGTTTTCATAAGGATGAGCTAGCTTATGGTATCCTAGATAACATCGTAGATTAATCTAACTAAATACAACAAAGGAGTTAGTGGAGCTAATTAGGTGATCCTCAGTACAGGTTCGGTTGAAAGCTCATCTGGCACTGGCGGTATCCTAAAAAATACCACATAAATGAACTCAATTGCACACACAAGGATGTGAAATAGCTTGGTCAAAAACAAGTCCAATTCATACCTTGTTCAAAAGTCTTGTAATATAAAGTACAGTCATGGATAGTAAGTTAAAACTGTCTGAGTCTCGAAAAACCTTAGCTACATTTCTAAACCAATTGAACTACTTTTCATCCTTATAATACCATCAGAAAATACAACAAAGAAAAACCACATGTATACATACAAAGTCATGTATCACAGCAATCGCCTAAAGACAAAATAACAAAGTCATAAATAGTCTATGGTGCCATAGCCAAACATCACAAAGTCCATTCATCCATTTCATTTCTGCATATCACATATAAATCAAAAACATTTGCATTCATCATGCATCCATCAAAATAAATCAACATACAACAATCACATTTATCATACCATATGCATACATCAATATAAAGTAACATGCATCCATCAACATCAATAATTATGCTTAACATAAAATCATAACATATACACAAAGAAAGAAAATCAAAACAACAAAAACATCCCAAAAATGCAACATAAAAACATAGCAATAAGCATTGCCAGACACAAGTGCTCTTGCACTTAACCTCTTGGCATAAAAAAATTGATGTCGGGGCTCAAATTCTCACTCTCCTACTTCCCCAAGAAGGCTACCATAGCCGTACCGCTCCACGAGAAGACAGGTTTTTGAGGATTTCACCCCATTATGGCATCACCAAAAGGGTTAACACCCACCAAAAATAGGTCCAAATGTCGGGAAATTGCACATGCTTAAACGATAAAACATCTAAAGGCACCCTTGCACAAGTCATCTTGGGTCAAGCGACTCGTCGCTTTTCTCATGAAGGTCATTCCCTCATCGATTCGTCGCTTGAGGGGGTAGTCACACTTAGTCACCAATCAACAAGCACACACCCAATCAAAGTAATGACATGCATTCAAAGAATCATTGACAAAGACAATCACGCCCCTACTTGGGGCAGTAAACAAGCAATCATCAAATTGATCAAACACTTGGCATCCCTGAAGCATGAACACAAGGTTCCCCTGTGGACAAAAGGTTACGCCCTTTGCCTAATCATGATTGATCAATGTCCAAGCTTAAGTCACACCTCACCAAAATAGGTTAACACTTGAAATCAAATTCCTTAGCTCGTCAGAAGCAAGGATTCAAGAATGCATGCACTTTCCATACTTGGGGCATCAAAAGTTGGTTAGGTTACTAAGAAACCCTAATCATTAGTGCTTTGGTTATCTATTTTTGCTCAGCACTGCATCACCCATAGTGCTTCCCAAAAAGGGGCATCTGTAGACACCAAAACAGCACCAATCCGATTATGTGACTACAAACACTGATCGCATTGACATACACAGCTTTCAGGGCAGCCCTTAGAGGTCAAACAGTGGTCCTAGCCACTTACACAGTAGTTTAGAAGGTCGAAAAGTGAACAAAGCAAAGTTGGTCGTTTTAAAGCCTTAAGCAAGAACAAGCTTTAATTCCAAAGAAATTCTTAAGCAAGAACAAGCTTTAAATCCAAAGAAAGCCTTAAGCAAGAACAATCTTTAAATCCAAAGAAATTCTTAAGCAAGAGTAGCAAACTTTAATTAAAAGCAAACCTTGGCCTAGGGTGTCGCGAAATCAAGACGTCATGATTTCGCGACACCTAAGGCCCAAAGGGGAACCTTGGCCGAGGGTGTCACGAAATCGTGACGTCACGATTTTGCGACGTCGCAAAATCGTGACACCTAAGGCCCAAAGGGGAACCTTGGCCGAGGGTGTCACAATTTCGTGACATCGTGAAATCGTGACACCTAAGGCCCAAAGGGGAACCTTGGCCGAGGGTGTCACAAAATCACGACGTCACGATTTTGCGACGTCGCGAAATCGTGACACCTAAGGCCCAAAGGGGAGCCTTGGCCGAGGGTGTCACGATTTTGTGACATCACGAAATCATGACACCTAAGGCCCAAAGGGGAGCCTTGGCCGAGGGTGTCACGATTTTGTGACGTCGTGAAATCGTGACACCTAAGGCCCAAAGGGGAGCCTTGGCTGAGGGTGTCACGATTTTGCGACGTCACAAAATTATGACACCTAAGGCCCAAAGGGGAGCCTTGGCCGAGGGTGTCACAATTTCACGACGTCATAAAATCGCGACACCTAAGGCCCAAAGGGGAGCCTTGGTCGAGGGTGTCACGATTTCGTGACGTCGCGAAATCGTGACACCTAAGGCCCAAAGGGGAGCCTTGGCCGAGGGTGTCACGATTTCGCGATGTTGTGAAATCATGACACCTAAGGCCCAAAGGTGAGCCTCACCCGAAGTGTCACTATATCACGACGTCGCGATATCGCGACGTTGCGATATCACGACGAACTTTGCATTTGCTCAAAGGTGACATTAAAACAATCAAAGGCGACATTAAAACAATCAAAGGCACCATTAAATCAATCAAAGGTGAATTTAATCAATCAAAGTTAGGCATTAAAATGACTCAAAGTAGACATTCAACAAGTGGCAGCCGAAGACAGTCAGTTATTGCCGCCTGCTGTGCATGCACGCGTAGGTGGGCAGATTGGTAGTTAGCAGACTATCACAAGGGTAGTCAGGTAAGCCCTAGTCAAGGCGGAGTCTCCTCCCTTTTGAGAAGGCATGGCCGCCACGTGGCATCCCTGCGTGCCCCCTCCAAAGAGACCCCGTGGGTCTATAAAACGGCGGACTTTCTCGCCCAAAAAAAAAAGGAGAGGTTGACAAGCATTTTTTAATGCAACGAAGTGCTGCTAAACCAGAGACCCGATTGCATCTATTTTGATTCACCTTTTTCACATCCAGAATCTCTTTCGCAAGAGAGGTTGTTGGGTGGTTTTCGAAAGGTGAATCCGAACCTTCAGACCCGACATTGGACACAGTAAACCATCAATTCGATGACATCACTCACTCTCTGATATTTCGGGCTCATCCCTAGTGGATTGGCGCTGAAGTCAAGTTTTAACGGTGGGTGGCCCGCTCAGGCGCCCCACACGCTCGTAGTTTCATCTTAGATTATTTTGTTATCACATATTTTTTTGCATCTCGCTCATGCTGTTTAAATAGTGTATGTTTTATGTTCGAATATATATTGCGGCTAACAGTGTTTGAATATATATATTTCAAAATATAGTTATCGAATATATATTCTGTGATGCAATGAAACGCTAACTTGCAGGTAACAGCGATCGAAGTTATCGAATGTTTTGCTGGCAACAACATTTTGGTGATGTTTTCAGGTCTGCACGTATTTAATCAATCTTTTGCATGCATTTCTCATTGCTTTCTAAAGACAAATGTTCTGTCCTCTTTTTGCAGGTGCTACTAACGTCTCTGTGTTCTTTGATCACAAGAGAAATAGCAGCAAGCAAGGATTCATCAGCATAAGCGACGACAGCACTTTGGCCCACTCATTTCAAATGTGGGCATGCAGATAGAAGAAGTATTAATCATGATTGTAACCAAGACAGGCTAACACTCCTAGCCCATGAAAAGGGATGAGATGTATTGTAACTGAATGGAATTAATATAAAATGGCTGTGCTCTTGCTTTCTCCTTTATGTTTGGTTGATTCGATTACATGCGTTCTATTTCATGCATATTCGTTTAGCAGCAAGTTAGTTCTGATTTCATTACATCTTAATACTGTTTTTCTTCCAGAATCTCATGCTTTCAGATTAATATGAATCCTTGCTTGCTTGCTACTTCTCCTACGACCAAAGAAACACAGAGACGTTAGTAGCACCTGCAACACAAGGACAGAACGTTTGAAATGTGGGCATGTGGATAGAAGAAGTATTAATCATTACTGTAACCAAGACATGCTAACACTCCTAGCCCCTGAAAAGGGAGGAGATGTATTGTAACCGAGTTTGGAATTAATATAAAAGGGCTGTGCTCCTACTTTTGATTTGAGTATATTCGTGTTATTTAATACATCAAGCTAGTCTGTTTTCATTGCACTTTAGTATTTCGCTCTTTTGAAATCTCATGCTTTCAGGTTTGAAGCATGAGCATATGTGCTATGCATTAATTTCTAGAGTGAGGGAGGAAGAATGCAAGGATACCCCAGTAGAAGTCTTAGGTCTGTTAGAAGAATTTCTAGACATTATATCAGATAATGTGCCTAAGGGTTTACCACCAGTGAGGAATATCAGTCACCATATAGATTTGGTACCAGGATCTAGTTTACCCAATAAGGCAGCACATAGAATGACTCCTATAGAAATTGAGGAGCTAAATAGGCAAGTCCAAGAGTTGCTAAAAAAGGGACTGATTTGAGAGAGCTTGAGTCCATGTGTAGTACTTGTAGTACTAGCACCAAAGAAATATGGAGAGTGGAGAATATGTATAGACTCTCGAGCTATTAACAAGATCAACATAAAATACAGATTTCTATTACCAAGGATGGATGACATTATGGACTATTTGAGTGGAGCCAAGTACTTCACAAAGATTGACATGAAGAGTGGGTACCATAAAATTCGTGTTAGAGAAGGAGATGAGTGGAATACAACCTTCAAGACCATAGAGGGTTTGTATGAGTGGTTTGTCATGCCATTTGGCCTAACCAATGCACCAAGCACATTCATGCGGCTGATGAATGAGGTATTGAAAGAATTTTTAGGAAAATTTGTCATTGTCTATTTGGATGATATTTTAATATTTATAAGAACCCTGGAAGAGCACCTGATGCATATCATAAGGGTTTTTGAGAAGCTACGGGAGGAGCAATTGTTAATTAATCTAAAGAAGTGTAATTTTGTGAAGAAGGAGTTAGTGTATCTAGGATTTGTCATCTCAGCCAAAGGTCTAAAAATGGACCTAGAAAAGGTGAGGGCTATCATTGAATGGCCTACTCCAAGAAGCATAACTGAGGTAAGATCATTTCATGGTCTAGCAAGTTTTTACAAAAAATTCATTAGAAATTTTAGCAGTATTTGTGCACCCCTTACATAAATAATGAGAGGCGATAAGAAATAATTTTAGTGGACCTTAGGAGTAGATAAGAGCTTTGATATGTTGAAGAAGAAGGTCATATAGCAACCTATTTTGGCACTTCCAGATTTTAATAAAGTATTTCAGGTAGATTGTGATGCTAGTGGTAGTGCCATAGGAGCTATATTGAGTCAAGAAGGTAAACCTATTGCTTATTTTAGTGAGAAACTCAATGATGCTAAGAAGAAGTATTCAGTTTATGATCAAGAGTTTTATGCTATATTTCAAGATCTAAATAAGTGGAGGCATTATTTATTGCCAAAAGAGTGTTCTATATATTGATCATCAGGCCTTACAGTATATTAATAGCCAAGAGAAGCTAAATCAAAGGCATTTGAAGTGGGTTGAGTTTCTACAGAGTTATACCTTTGTGTTGAAGCACAAGAGTGGAAGGTCAAACAGAGTTGTAGGTGCCTTAAGTAGAAAGTAAAATGCAATGTTTGTTGATAGAAATGAAGATGGAAGTTATAGGGTTTGATGAACTTAAGGGTTTGTACCCTGAAGATCCTAATATTACAAAGGCTTGGAGGGCCTGCTTGACACCTGTTACTTTGGACAGGACCAAGTGGTTGGATTTTCTGATCCAAGATGGAATGTTGTTTAGAGGAAATCAATTATGCATTCCAAGGAGTTCCATGAGGGAGAATCTAGTCAAGGAGAAACATAGTGGAGGGTTGGCTGGACACTTTGGTCGGGATATGACCATTGCCCTTGTTAGTGAGAAATACTATTGGCCGTAGTTACAGCAAGATGTGAAGTGATTTGTGCAAAGTTGTAGAGTATGCCAGATGGCAAAAGGTGTGAGACAGAACACTGGATTATATCAACCATTACCTGTACTAGAGAGACCATGGGAGGACATCAATATGGATTTTGTTCTTTGCCTACCTAGGAAACAGAGGGGAAATGGCTTCATATTTGTGGTGGTTGACAGGTTTTCAAAGATGGCACATTGTATTCCCTGCCAGAAAACTAGTGGTGTAGTTCACATTGTAGGTTTATTTTTTAAAGAGGTGGTATGACTTCATGGTCTACCAAAGAGTATCATTTTTGATAGAGATACCAAGTTTGTGGGGTATTTTTGGAGAACCTTGTGAATACCACCCATAGACTGATGGACAAACAGAGGTGGTGAATAGAAGTTTGGGTAATCTATTGAGATGCTTGATAGGAGATAAGCCCAAGGGATGGGATTTGGTTTTGCCACAGGTGGAATTTGCATACAACAATTTTGTCAATAGGAGTACTAACAAATCTCCATTCTAGATAGTATATGGGAGCAGTCCAAGAAATGCCTCTGAGTGGAGGAAGATGGATACAGGGGAAAAGTGCAGTGCTGAGGCTAAGGACTTTGCAGAGCATCTGAAGATCTTGCATGAAGAAGTGAAGAAGCAAATTACTACGATGAATAGTCAATATAAGACAAGGGCAAACCAGACGCGACGGTTTAAGGAATTCAAAGTGGGAGATGAAGTCATGGTCCATATGAGAAAAGAAATATTTCCTGCTAAAACCTATAACAAACTAAATATGAAGAAGTTTGGACCCTACAAAATTGTAGAAAAATGGGATTCAGGCAATGCATATGAAGTGGAATTGCCAAGTGGGCTTAACATATCACCTATTTTTAACATTTTAGATTTGGTAGAATATCATGAAGGAGGTAGTAGTGAGACACCAAGTACTGAATTGTGGAGTATTCCAGTGTCTACTCCAGCCACAAACAAGATAGAGGAAATACTGGACATTTGAGAAGGCAAAAATACCAAGAACAGATAGTATTCTAAATATTTGGTCAAGTGGAAGGGCAGACCTATCGAAGATGCAACTTGGTTGTCAAAAATAGAGGTTGACTGCCTAGGTCTTCCTCTAACAGTACTGAAGTGAATGTCACTTCTTAATCCACCTTGGGTGTCTGATGCAGGAGCATCTAGTGGCAGCAGAGCAATCTTGCTTCAACAAAAAAATTCTAGGAGTTTTGCCTTGGGCCAATTTTTTGTGGAGAAGAAAAAGTGTCACGATATCGTGACATGTTGGCAAGAAGAAAAAGTGTTGCGATATCGTGACATGTCACAATATCGTGACATGTCACATTTTCACGACACAAAGAGGAGAGAGAAAGCAAAGGGGAAAATTGTCACGATACCACTTAAGGGGGAGGCGAGATTCACAACAGAAAGCAAGACCCAATATTCACCTTTGATCCCTAAAAAAAATTATAGAACTAGCCCATAGGCTTAGTTTTCTTTTCTCTCTTCCAATATCTAGCTCTCCACCCCTCTTCACAACTCCTCTTATAGGGCTTGCACTTGCCTCTACAAAGCTCTGAAATCTACTTCTGACACCATATTTCTCCCACCACCATGGTTTCTTCATGGAGGCATTCTGCTCACTTCTCTTACAACCCTTCCACAGATCCTAGTGCAAGCTACCTCACTTTTGGCGATCTACTCACACACTCAAGAACTCCCACTCTGATACCACTTGGTGGGGAGCTAGAGATTGGAAGAGAGAAAAGAAAACTAAGCCTGTAGGCTAGTTTTGTAATTTTTTTTTTAGGGATCGAAGGTGAATATTGGGTCTTTCTTTCTATTGTGAATCTTGGCTCCCCACCAAGTTGAGGGGGAGTCAAGATTCACAACAGAAAGCAAGACCCAATATTCACCTTCGATCCCTAAAAAAAAATTACAGAACTAGCCCGCAGGCTTAGTTTTCTTTTCTCTCTTCCAATATCTAGCTCTCCACCCCTTCTCTCATTACCATGCCTAGTTTTTTTATCGAGGTCCCAACCCTCTAAGCCATTAATGAACAAGGTGGAGGAGTACATCCATGGAACCTGCGAAGTCGGCTCTTCACGACTGAGCTTTCAAATTTTTTACCAAAACTAGCAACTATCATTGGTCTGCCATGGAAACATGCATTAAAGAGCCGTCTGAACGTCCCTGACCTCTGGGTGCAATACTCGAGTGGCCACCATGCTTAGCAAGCTTACCAGGAAAGTAATCATGCATTAATGAGGCCTTTGACCGCCTTGAGAAATACCCCGCTTGTTCGACTCTATAACGGCCCCTAAAATCGCCTGCCCTTTTTGAGTCGCAAAAATGCGACATGTCACGATATCATGACACTTTTTCCCTCTGGTGCTTTCTCTTGTCCTTTGGTCATGAAAATGTGACATGTCATGATATCGTGACCTTTCTTTTTCTGGTGCTTTCTCTTGTCTGTTGGTCATGAAAATGCGACATTTCATGATATCATGACACTTTCTTTCTCTGGCGCTTTCCCTTGCCTTCTGGTCATGAAAACATGACATGTCGTGATATCATGACACTTTCTCTCTCTGGTGCTTTCCCTTGTCTTCTGGTTGTGATAATGTGACATGTTGCGATAATGCGACATCTTTTCTCTCTTGCACTTCCTCTTCTCTTTCGATCACAAAAATGTGACATGTTGCGATATCGTGACATTTTTCTTCCTTGCTTCCTCTTTCCTCTTTGGGTCACGAAAATGCGACATGTCACGATATCGCGACATTTTTCTTCCTTTCTTCCTCTTTCCTCTTTGGGTCGCAATATCACGACACTTTTTCTTCTTTGCTTTCTCTCTACTCTTTGGGTCGCAATATCGCGACACTTTTTCTTCTTTGCTTTCTCTCTCCTCTTTGGGCCACGAAAATGTGACATGTCACGATATCGCGACACTTTTTCTTCTTTGCTTTCTCTCTCCTCTTTGGGTCGCGAAAATGCGACATGTCGCGATATCGCAACACTTTTTCTTCTTTGCTTTCTCTCTCCTCTTTGGGTCATGAAAATGCGACATGTCGCGATATCACGACACTTTTTCTTCTTTGCTTTCTCTCTCCTCTTTGGGTCGCGATAATGCGACATGTCGCGATATCGCGACAATTTTCCCCTCTACTTTCTCTCTCCTATTTGTGTCACGAAAATGAGACATGTCGCGATATCGCGACACTTTTTCTTCCTACCAACATGTCGCGATATCGCGACACTTTTTCTTCTCCGCAAAAAACTGGCCCAAGGCAAAACACTTAGAATTTTTTTGTTGATGCAAGATTGCTCTGCTGCCACTGGATGCTCCTGCATCAGGATGGGTGTGTGTTAAATTTCCTATTGATAAACATATATATCGACTTTACAAGGGGGGTCATGGTTGGGAGGAGACTGCTCAACCCTATGCATTGGTCATAGGGGTTTGTCACATTAACCAAGTAAATAAATAAATAAATTATATAAACAATATATGGCCTAACCAAAATAAAATATATAAGATTTAAATTAAATAAAATCATTATTATACACCATATTATCATAATCAAAGTTTAATTACATAAATGTATATTAAATAAGCATATATCCCTATATAACTATAACTCCATAAAATTCAAAACTTATTTAATATTAAATCATAAAACCTTAAAAAATTTTGACACAAAACTTTAAGTTCATGAAATAAATCGGAGACAATAAAAATTCAATGTCATCAATCTAATCCATTTATAGAATTGACCTAAACACATATCGCTCTATCTTATTCCCTTTCCAAGCTTGTTGAAAATATTTTAAAAGAATATGGTCAATAACTAAATTTAAAACAAGATGGTTAATAACTAAATGGTATTTTATCCTTTATTAAATGCTAAGGCTTAACCATACAAAAACCAAAACCATTAAAATTCTTAATTAGAGGAACCTTTAAACCAAAAACACTAGTTCAATTCAAATGTAAAACTCGTAAGACCCACTAAACTTAATTCCATCTACATTGGTGTTGTTCCATAATATTTAGGATAAAATCCATGTTTGACAAACCTAAATCATTCTTAATTTTTTTCTAAGGCCCATTTTAAATTTCAAGGTCATTTATTTATTTTCATAGTTACAAAGATCCCTACAATTTTTTTTTTTTAATTTGTGGAAAACATCCTAAAAGGGATGCCACTTTCGAGTAAGACCCAAGGAAGCAGGGGTATCCATTCCACCAAAAATGCCTAGGAAATGGACCTGGACTACCACCTTTGACATACTCAAGGAGCAAACAAACACACAAAACTAATTTAAAAATAAGTAAATAACAACAAAAATATAAAATAAAATAAAAAACATTCTCCTTGAGTGTGTCAAAAACAAAAGCACAACCAAACACACACAATAATATAAAAGAAACCACAACATGAACCACATAACAAAACACAAAAAAGACAAAAACAACAGAACACTACAAAGACATAACCCAAAAAAAACATGAAAAATAAACACAACCAAAACCTAAAATATTAAAAAAATAAAATCACAATAAAAAATAAAAACAACCAAAAATTTACAATAAACAAAACAAAAAACATAGAAAACACTCACACAAAAAAACACGAATTAACACAAACAAAGAGAAACACAAGAACAAAAATGACAAAAACACAAGAATAATAAAAAAAGACATAAAAAAACACAAAACAACAAAAACACATGAACAACAAAAAACAACACAAAGAACACAAAAACAAAAGAACACATACCTTAAAATACTAAAAAAAAAAGAAAAATAAAATAAAATTGAACAAAAAAATGACCTACCTAGACCATAAGACTATTAAGGCAAGAAACAACAAAGGAAACAAAAGAAATAAAAGAGTGAGCTAGGGAACTAAAAAACCTGAATGAACCAAAGAGAAGCAAAAAAAACAAGAAGAAACTAGGTACCTTCGAACCGGAGCCATCCAAAGAAATGATAGAAAGAAGAGCTTCCCTAATTTGTGAAGCCCACCATCTAGGAGGGTGGCCATAATAAGTAAGATCACCTTTGTCCAAAGCCCAATTATCTAAAGCATCAACACTCTTGTTTTGATCTCTGACCACATGATTGTAATCAACTTTCAAAAATCTCATCTGGATTAATTAATTCTTCTCAATAATTCTTTTTATTCTCCAATCAACCTTATGATTCTTGGAAGGAGTCTTCAAAAGAATAATCATAAGTTGAGAGTCAGACTCAACTAACACCTTTTCCCATCCAACCTTAGTAGCCTCCTGAAGGCCTCTGAGGATACCATACCCCTCAGCAAGGTTATTGGAAAGAATACCCAAATTATCAGCAAATGTAAAATTGATGGAGCCATTTGAAAGTCTACCAATTCCTCCCACACTGGATTTTCTAGGGTTCCCTCCAGAGGCTCCATCAGTATTGACTTTTCCAAAATCCTTAGGAGGAGGTTGTCAATTTCTTGTCCTATCCATCTTACTAATACTCACATTCCCTTTAAGTTGATTGCCCTTAGAAGATTTAATCTTGAATATTTGCATCACTTGATCCCATATTTGGTGGGAGTTTTGAGGGTGATTAAGGAGTTGATGGACTGATTCAACTAAGTTGGCTATGGTATTTTGCCAAATATAGTGATTATCCTTCCTATCTTGATTAAAAATTTGGTTGTTCCTTTCAATCCAAATATTCCAAAGAAGAATGGTAGAACCCATCAAAACTAACTGCCTAATAAAATGATCAACACCCTCTTGATTAGGAATCCCTCCAAAGCTACTAAAAAGTAAACAAACTGGACCACTGTAAGCCAAGTAAAGTGGCCATTCTCCTCCATAGCTCAGAGGCTAAAGTACACTCAATAAAAATATGGTTGAAATTTTCTACATTCTCTTCACACATCTCACATCTAAAAGGGCCATGAAAACCACGCTTCATAAGTTGCTCACCAGTAAGAACCCTACGATGCAATAAAAGCCAATTAAAGAACCTCACCTTAGGCTAGAGATTTTGATCCCACATTTGAAAAAATGTCTGACGCATGGTTGGGATTATTATGGCATAAGGTCAAATAACCTTGAGCAACTAAATACTCACCCTTAGTAGTGTTGTTCCATCCAAAATAATATTTTTCATGGGACCAAGAGAGAGATTTCATATAAAGGATGCCTTGGATATCTTGTCTTTGCATTTTCTGGGATTTGAATAGGCTAGTCCTCAATAGGGATCCAATATCTAACAACCTTTGAATTACTAGTATGGTACCGATAGTAATTAGCCACCTTTATCTAGTTAGCTCGGTGAAGCTCCTCCATCCAAGGCCTCCAATCGGGAAACTGAGTTATCAAATGCTTGTGACCATCCCAAGAATTTTTCCAAAAATTTGCTTGTTGACCATTATGAATGATTCAAAATAAATTTTTCTTTATCAAATCCTCACCCGTCTTAAGAACTGCTAAAATTGAAGAACCTTTGGTAGGAAGTTGATAGCGAACAAGGTCTTTAGGACTTTTGTTCTCAGCATATTTAGCATGGAGATTATTAGCCCAAAGAGCATATTTAACACGGAGATTAAAATGCCATAAGATTTAGGAAAATATCCATGTATTCTTAAAATTTTGTTAAAGTCCATTGTAAATTCCAACACCATTTAATTTTTTATTGTAATAATAACTCTTTATATATGGACCACATTATTATCCTCTAGATGTAACAATCCACACTTAAATAACCTTAATATTTGTTTATTTAAAAAGGAAACCAAGAATCAAATCTTGATAAGAATATATGTAGATAATATCCTTAACTTTTTTTAACAATACTAACGATGTGATGATGATACAATACAAGTAAAACCAATTTTAATTATATAAAACCTAAAAAAACTAATAAATAATAAACAATTACTATACCTTTTGAAAAACTAAATTTGAAAAAATAAACTAATTTATATTTAATATTGTAGACAAATATAACAATCCCTCTTACATCATGGAAACAATAAAACCACTCTAATATTTAATATATATTTTTTATAAATAAATTAAATTGCTGGGTGAACCCATTAACTACATCGTTGTGTATATATATCTTGCATGCCCATTTCAAACAAACTAAGTGTGTGTTAGGATCTCTCTCGCGGAAGCAGAAGTCTCCAATGGTCTCTTTCGCGGAAGGAAGCAGAGTCTGCAATATCACAGTCTCCATGTTAGTATTTTTAAAGTATGTTGTGGTTTTTGTTCTTCATCATATTTTATAATTGATGTATGTTAGTGAATGTGATCCTCTGGTGTTTTGTATGTTAGTGAATGTGATCATAAACTTTGAGATCCATAGAACCGGGCAAATATCCGCCTCCATGTTAGTATTTTTAAAGTAGTGTGGTTTTTGTTCTTCATCATATTTAAATGAGTATTTAGTGAAGTGATCCCCGGGTTTTTGAGAGTGAATGTGATCATAAACTTTGAGATCCATAGAACTTTTTATAATAAACGTTGAGATCCATAGAACCTTCGATAATTTAATCAAAAAGTGGATCTAACTCATCCAATGGAAGTGCCTCATAATATCCCATACCCTCAACTTGTTTTGTATGAAACCTAAAATAATATTACACAGAGACAAGGTTCATAAGATTCCATATCCTCAACTTGTTTTGTATGAAGCCTAACATTATATTACACAAACACAATGTTGTGGAGGTGATCTTGGCTCAACATATTGCACTTTTTGGTGCATATGGCTTGAAATAAAGTGTGTATAACCAATTGCACTCAATATAGGTGAGATATGTTACATGCCTCAAATTAAATGGAGAAATGAAAAGCCTTATAGTTTGTGTATAACTATCATATAAATAATTGTAAAGGTCTTTAGATATGATTAATCATAAAATATGTTTTATTTATAATTAGATAAAATAATTTTATACTAAATCTTATTATATAGTATTTATGTTTATAGCTTTAATGATATATATTTTTTTTAATAATACTTTTTAGAAACATCATCTTGGCGTTTGAACCTGGGTCACATCGCAAGTGGCGTCCTTGTTAGTAGAGCACACTCACGCGACCAGATTTGGTAATATGATTTATAAAAAGTTATTTATTAAGATGATAATTATAATTTGTTGTTAGATTTCAAATGATTTCATGTTTTTAATGCATTTTTCAATTGAATACGAGGACAAAATAAATTATAATTTCTTCACTTACTATATTTACATAATGATTTATAAAAAATAGTTTAATCTAATCTATAATATATATGAAAAAATAAAAAATTTCTAAATATAATCAAATAATAAAACTATGATTGACCTATTTAATATTAGGTATTCACTCGATTATATTCTCATTAAGTTTAAAAGAAATAAAATTATATATCATTAAAAATCTTGTAAAAATCAAAATTACTTCATTATTACTTATATAAAATATCTATCCCATGTCCTATGGAGTAACCTCTCAAGTGGAACATGAAAATACCTAATGTGGAAGACAACCACATTATCCATGGTAGTGATTACAAAGTTTCAATTTCTTTAGGTAAAATTTATGAATGTAAGCATCATTCTTTATTTTATTTTTTGTTTATTTATTATTTAATTATCATTATTTATTTTATTTTTTACTTATTTATAATTTTTGGATATATAGAGGAATGAATTACATCCACACTACTTTTCTATTACTAAGCATGGTTCAAATCTTGTAATTTCTCTTCTACCTCATTGTTTTATATTCCATGGTGAAATAGACCACTAGTTGATGGGGTTTTGTACTTTATTTATAATGAGGGATGAAATGGACCACTGGTCCTTTGGGATGTTTGGGATGCTTGGGATTCTTACTGTTGTCGTGGAATGCCAACTCACAAGATTTAGATCAGGCTACTACCTTTGCAATAGACATGGCCTCAATGTTTGAAACTAAGTCTCTACTTAATAAATGTGTGGCCAGATAAACACTTACCAATCCACTAGTTCTTGGGATATAAGGCATCATCTTGTATCATGTAACAAATGAATATGAGGGAAACCAAGTTGTTCCATTTCAAGCACATTGCAGTAAGGGCAAACTTTGCATCTGCAATATCATTGTTATGTTGTCAGTATGTATTATGACTGCAATTTCAATGGCATGCTCTGAGACCAAAAAGTATAACCTCTTGGATTTCAAAGAAGGAGTTATTGATCACCAAAAACTTCAGAAAATACAACCAACGACAAGCTCTCTCTGCATCTGCAATATCATTATTATGTTATTAGTATATATTATGACTGCAATTGCAATGGCATGCTCTGGGACCAGAAAGTATAACCTCTTGGATTTCAAAGAAGGATTTATTGATCACCAAACACTTCAGAAAAGAAAACCGATGACAAGCTCTGGTGAGCTTAAGACCTCCCCAACAAAATTCCAATGAATATTTTTTTTCTAAGTACATTTCTTTTCACTATATCATGTTTGTGTAAAGTGTGTTTAATTGGTGGGTCTTATTGAAATGAAAACATTTTCTTCCGGGGCTTTTTATAGGTTTTTCATGGGGTTTGACATCAATAGACCAATACTGAGAATCTTAACTTCCAGGCTTCTGATATTGACAACTACTACTATGGCCAAGGGGATCCAATGAAGCCATGGCCAGGGGATCCAATGAAGCCACACAGGATAAGACTGACATAGTGAATAATAAAGTTTTGTGTCATTCTGATCCTATGTGGCTTCATTGGGTCCCCCATGGCCTCCACCAGAGGATGGAAGTGTGCAAGCCTTGCCTTGCACAGAGAAGGGACATGAGGAAATTTCATATGGATGACACATTGATTAGAAGGAATATGAAGAGGAGGACTGTAATATGTTTGAGAGACTGTACAATTTTTGCCAGGTCTCTCGAGGTGCTTCCATTGGCGTTGCTGTGAAGATCAATAAGAGGGATTATGACATTGACATCAATTGGGTTGGGGGCCTCCACCATGTCAAAAAAATGTGAGGTCTCTGGTTTTTTTTATGTCAAGGATATTGTTCATACAATCCTTGAACTGCTTAAGGTTCATCAAGTAAGTCTTATCCTTTTCCTTTTGGTAATTATTGTTGGTGGATGTTGTTTATCAAAATTCTTTGTAGGAATTATATTGTAGTTTGGACAAGGTGAGATTTAGGGTACGATGAGATATAATTTCTAGTTGGTTATTTAGCAGAAGGATGCAACGTTTAAATACATTGGTTCTCTTACTGAGAGTTGAGACAGAAGTTTCCTCTAATTTTCTTAGTTCTAACAGAATTTTCCTCTATTTTTATGCCTTAAGTATTTTACGGATAAGGTTCATGCAAATTATTTAATTCTAACAAAAAAAAAAAATTAGTTCTTTTTTTATGTTTCACAAATTGATATTAGTTACTAACTCATATTAGGACTATTTTAATTTGTAAGCATATTGGGCATCAACTTCTTAGTTAGTTACACTTGTGTATTCCTTAAGGAATTTATATTTAGTTACTGATTTGGAATATAGTTACACTGGTGTCATTTATCCTTGTCCTCCCAAAAATAGTTGCATCATCTCCAAATTGTTTATGGGTGATATTGTCAATGTTATTACTAGTCTTATATTCACTTATAAGCCCATATTTGTTAGTCTTATTCAAGTTCCTATTCAAAACCTCTACCATAACAATGAACAAAAATAATTGCATCATCTACAAATTGTTGATGGGTGATGTTTTCAATGTTATTACTAGTCTTATCTTCACTTATAAGCCCATATTTGTTAGCCTTCTTCAAGTTCCTACTCAAAACCTCTAGCATAATATTGAACAAATATGGTGATAGATGATCTCCCTATCTAAAATCTCTTTTCGATTTAAAAGATTTTGTTACTAACCCATTCATCAACATTGAATATGAAATTATAGAGACATAAAATTTAATCCATCTAACCTATTTTTTCCCAAATCCAAACTTTTCTAATACTGAAAAAATAAAATCCCATTTAACTCTATCATAAGCTTTACAGATATCAAATTTCAAAATTATTTTTTTCTTATTTCATGAAGTTGGGTTATTGGGTTGAGTTTTAATCATATATTGATTTCTTATTGAGAAAATTTAAACAAAAGTGGTTGGTTTTATGTACAACTTGAATAGGCTAATGATAAAGTATTAGAAATCTAAACAATAAGTTTAAGGTTCAAATCCAGTGGGGATAGAATTATACACCATATTTGAGTAGCTAGAGTTTGGTTGCATAAACATATAATAGAAAAGTAACATATTCTATGAGTATTGTCTCATATAATTTATGGTCTCATGGAAATTAAAAACTACTTTAACTTTAGATTTTACCTTTATATTAAAATATTATTTGATCAATTTGTAGACACCAAAACAGCACCAATCCGATTATGTGACTGCAAACACTGATCGCTTTGACACACACAGCCCCTAGGGCAGCCCTCAGAGGTTAAACAAGTGGTCCTAACCACTTTTGTAGCAATTTTGGAAGGTCAAAAGGCAATTTGGCACATTCAGGCACTTTGCTCAGTATTCGTCCCACCCAAGGACGAATTCTAACTGGGATCCGTCTCACCCAGGGATGAATTCTGAATTCGTCTTTGGTCAGGACGAATTCCAGGTTTAACGGGCAAAAAGAAGAATGGCGCCAAGTGGCAGCCGAAGACTGTCAATTTATGACTCCTGCCTTGCATGCGCGTGTAGGTGGGTAGATTGGCCGTTGGAGGACTGTCACAAGGGCAGTCATGGAAGCCCAAGTCAGGGAGGAGTCTCCTCCCTCTTGGGAAGGCATGGCCGCCACATGGCACCCCTGCATGCCCCTCCAAAGAGACCCCTTGGGTCTATAAAATGGTGGACTTTCCCACCCAAAAGAGACAAGTTGGAGGCATTTTCAAGCAACGAAGTGCTGCCAAATTGAACACCCCATTGCACCCTTTCGATTCACCTCTTCCACATCCTTAATCTCTTTCGCAAGAGAGGTTATTGGGTGGCTTTTGGAAGTGTGGATCCGGACCCAAACCTGACATTTGACCACATTAATCTACCAATTTTCCGACAACCCATTCCAAGAGATTTTGGGCCCATCCCAAGTGGATTGGTGCCAAAATCAAGTCCCAACGGTGGGCGGCCCGCTTGGGCGCCCCGCACTTTTTTTAGTTTCATTTTAATCTATTCTGTTATCACTTGTTTATCTTCCATTACATGTTATGCTGTCTAGATAATTTATAACTTCGATTCCATAATGTTTTGATCAGATTTCATCATGTTTTTGTCGCTTTTGTTGTCCCACTAACTTGCAGATAACGACGTCAAATTCCCGTTGATGGAGGTCAAATTGGGAGAATCCGACCATCTGGGTCATCCCAAAATGCCCCCAATTAGCTAACCCCTATGTTTGCAGGTATTTTGGAGATCCCGAGGTGTGACATTTGAGCGGCATCAACTCGGCGTTTTAACACAGTCGAATTCGTCCTACCCGGGGACGAATTACAGTTGAATTCATCCTGACCAGGGATGAATTTTAGTTGAATGCGAATGGGCAGAGTTTCACCGACTGTTTTGATGACAGTGGCCCTCTGGTAATGTTTTCTGGTCTCTGTCAAAATTGCAGGTCACTTAGAATCATTTCATGCATCATTTTATTCAGTCTTAGGCATACATCCTTCATTGTTTTTAGAGAACAAATGTTTTATATTTGCAGCAGGTGCTACTAACGCCTTTGTTGTTTCTTTGAACGTAGGAGTAGCAGCAAAGATCAAAGACTCATCAACACCAGCGGTGACAACACTTTGGCCCGCCCATTTTGCATGTGGGCACGCGGAAAGAAGATCATTATTCACTTTTGTAATGGAAACATGTTAACGCTCCTAGCCCCTAAAAAGGGAGGAGACGTCTTTGTAACCGAGATTAAGAGAATTAAATAAGAAGGGTTGTGCTTTCTATACCTCTGTTCTTTCATTTTTGATTCGTCTCTTTTCTTTGTTTCATGCATTTCAAAGTCATAGGATTAAAGCGTTATATTGTGTTTTACACTGCATAGCTTTAGTGTTTCTTTTTATTTCTAGAATCTCGTGCTTTCAGTGGCGATCACGGTGGGACTCTGTCCCCTGGTTTTAAGATCAAGAAACTGATCAGATTTTTGTGTTTTGTGCTTGACAAGTACCATTCTTCAAAAGCAGATTGTAATTCGTCTTTGCCTATGGCGAATACTTTACTGTAATTCGTCTGACCCTGAGACGAATTCTAATTCATCTCAGACAGGGACGAATTCTGTTCTGTAATTCGTCTCACAGAGGGACGAATTTCTGTCTATGAATTTTTAGAGCCGAGGATCAAAAAAAGTAGGTCTAGGCAGAGAAAGGTAAAGGTTTTAAAACTGTTCCTGTTACTTTCTATTTTTTTGTTTCTATTTTCCTTCAAATTTTGCCTTCTTAAAGAAAGTAGCCGCTTCTGCCTGTTTCATTTTTTTTAATAAAAGGAACCACACACACATCACGTGGCACTTTTTTTAACCAAGGAGCTGGTCGTAAGACCCCAGCCCTTGAGCAAGACCAACGGTGGGTTCATCACCACCTTGGCTTGACTTTTGCATCCATTTCCCCTGATTGTCACTGTTGTTAGGCGTAAATCCTGATGAAAGCTGACCGAGTGTCGCTGGGGTGATTCCCAGCATGTGAGGATAAGTCTTCTATGGTAGGTGTCATTAACAGGACAATCCCCCTTCCGTACCACCTACGTACCACGTACCATCTGCTCTCACGTACCTATAGTTTCCCTCTCGTAAGGGCGGGTATATAGAGAGGTTGGTATATCGGCCGAGCAATGGTATATTGAAGGGGCGACCATTTATGGGAGTTATATGAGCCTTCATTACGCATTTAAACGTTCTTCAAAACTTTCAAAAACAAAACAAAATCATCAAAATGCACTAAAACCAGTTTAGGACACACCATTAATCTTTAAAAGAGATAATCACCGTTTGTGTATGTGTGTGTTCATTTCTGCTTAGTGTAACAAAAAAATCATAAACGAGATAAAATCTGCTTAGCTGGTAGAAGAGCACCACAATGGTGTACACCCGGAGCCAAGCCCAATCAAGGGCAGAAGCTACGAAAAGTGTACAAGGAGCGGGCACAAATCGCCTTCGCTTTAGCCCTGAGGACTTGGCCATACCGCCTTGGCGGTCTGGACCACAAGAGAGTCCGCATCATTCCACGTCAAGGTGGAATTATAGGGATACCCCCTTGGGGGACACGCCCGTTCAACACAGCCCCTTTCGGGAAGAAGCTTTACATGTGGCACTCAACGTAAATAAAAGACCGCCTTTCGAGGCTAGATATGAGTGGCCACCGTGCAACGAAGTGCTAGAGAGGCACAGTGCCCATGAGGAGAGACAACGTGACTATGGCATCTCTCCTTTGCCTCCCATCATTGTTAGAACTGAAAGACAAAACCCAGAGCGTAGGGCTCTCCACACAGGGCGAGCTAACTCCGCCCGCCCCCTTCACACCTATGAAAGGGAGTACGAGGAACACCATCAAATTCCTCGAGAGCAATATACAACGTGGGAGCCTTGCACTTCCGCACCTGCTAGATACCATGGTCACACATCGAGGCCAGAGCCTCAGGTAAATGCCGCCAACCTCGACAGAGGGAAGCGACCCATTGAAATCTTGGATCATCAAGACCGAGGCAAATACATAGGAGAAACATTCAAGCCTCCTAAGCCCAATATGGTAGACCAAATTGACGTGGCAGTCACTAGACATGCCTCCCGCCAAGCCCAAATCATGCGGCTTGAGCAAGGTCATCAGGAGTTAGAGCGCTTATACCGCCTTAACAAAGAGCGCATGCAACGCGAAGCGGACGAGCTGCTCTATAAACTACCTGAGAGGGTGCCAACCCCTCACACCCAAAAAGTAGAACAATATGAGAGGTATAATCCTTTGGTGCAGGATAGGTCTCCGTGACCTCGTCAAGCTTTGCCTCCGAGACCCCATAGACCTGAGAGGGAGGCCACTCCCCGAAACAATGATGGGTACCCTCAGCGGGGACTCACTCAGGGTCATAGGTCTCACCTAGAGACTCCTCAAGAAGTTTATGAGGAGTATGAACCAGAAATAGAACGGGCCGAAATGCCCTATCAAGGCGGGAGGGCTGCCATTCGGCCACCCCCCATAGGCCTCCAGTCTCCCATAACTCACAACGGGAGCAAACAAAAGAGGAAGAAATTAAGTCTTTCGATGCATACAAAGCGCTATTAGAGCATTTGGAGTCTATGGAGACCAAAGCTTCTGGGCACCAAAAGCCCACGTTACGTCAACTCCGTAGTCATCCAGTGCATCCGTCAGTGCCCACACCTCTTTACCCCGAACATTTCAAGTTGCCTCAGTTGGCAGTATTTAAAGGTGAAGAGGATGCCCAAGAGCATGTGACAAGATTCTTGAGCCAATGCTTTGGCATTCAGGATAATGATGCACTGTTGCTAAGGACATTCATAACCACATTCGTAGGTCCTGCCTCGGATTGGTTCACACAGTTGTCGAAGCACAGCATAAATAACTTGGATCAATTAGTAGATGCGTTCCTTGAACGCTTTGCCTTCAACACCAAGAAGAAGGCATCACTGAGTGATCTGGCCAGCCTCAGGAAATATGAGGAAGAGACAATGGCGGCTTACGGGAATCGATGGAGGGCTCTACTTTCTAAGCTACCTTACCTTCCCCCTATGTCCGACCTCACACAAATGTTTTCACGGAGTTGTCTGAGATCGATCTCTAGGCTATTGCAGCTACAGCAATATGCCAGCTTAGAAGAAGCTTTGGCGCAAGCCAAAGTTATTGAAGAGATCAAAATACAGGAAGGCAAAATCGCCAAGCCTAAAAAGAAAGAGTGGAACAAAAACACTAAGACCGGGACTACGCAACCAAAACCCGCTACGGTTAATCAAGTTGCGATAAATGTTCCTAAGCCTGCTCAAGAAACACAGCCTCAAAAGGCTAATTATCAGGCAGTGCCTCCTAGTAATTATGAAAGAGAAAATAAAAAATAGGAGCAAAATCAGTAGCGTCGCCCTAGGCGACAATTCACCCCTTATACGGAGTCTAGGGACTCCCTATTTGACCGCTTGTCAACGGCAAATTTAATCACCCTTCTAGAAATCCAAACCATAGATCCTAACGCTCCCAAGCCTAAGGGATACAGAGAGGATTTATATTGTAGGTTCCACAGGCGAAGGGGACATGACCTGAATGGATGTTGGAAATTCAAGGGATTAATACAAGATTTGATCGATAATAAAACATTGGCAATGGACAACCCCATAGCGCCAAATAATCAATAGATGGGGGTTTTCAAGGACCCTTTGCCTGCCCACGAGGCACAGGCAAAACCTCTTCAGGTCAATGAGGTGCGACAGAATCTCCCCATGCAAGGATTTGTGGGAATGATCAACATAGTGACCAGGAACAAGAAATACCCAGGAGTTGCCCCCGAGGCAGCTACAAGAGAAGTTCCAACAATGTCGCAACCTCAACAACACACTGTGCAGTTGCCTCCACCTAGACCCGAGGTCACGATATGGACCAAACTCACGCAGAGTTTGCGGACCACATCGGCTAGGCTTTCCATTTATGAGCTTATACAACAGTCAGCACCCCATAGGGAAGCTCTCATGGAAATTTTGAAAGCCATCGAGTTACAACCTCATGAAGCGAATTCTTTCAATAACTTCGTGGGACATGTAAAATGATGTACGGAGCCAGTCATTACCTTCAGAGAGGATGAAGTTAAAATAGTATCGAATGACATGGCAGATCCACCCCTGCACGTTATCACGCGGGTCAACGGGATCCCGTACAAGAGAGTGTTGGTAGATACTGGCTCATCCAGTAACATCATTACCACTACAGCATTAAAACATTTGAAGCTGCCAGCCTCTCATATCATGGCTTCCACATACACACTACGAGCATTCAATGATGCGATATGCTCGATAGTCGGCACAATTGTTCTACCCGTCCAGGTAGGACAAAAGATGATACCTACATTGTGCCATGTTTTGGAAGGTGAGATGGCATACAACATATTGCTAGGGCGGCCATGGATCAGGGACATGAAGTGTGTCCCTTCGATAGCTCACCAGTGTCTAAAGTATGCATTTGAAGGAGAAGTACATGTAGTCCCGATGGACTTAGAACCCTTCAAATATTGCAATGCGGTGCAATTGATGCCTCAATCGACCCTCCCATCGACGCACTTGGATTTTTAGTTAAATCCATCTAGACAGGGTCCGATGCCACGAGCACCATTGGTGACTAATCCATCAAAACCCCAGCCAGGTGAATCTTCATCATCTGCTCCTTCACTACCAATGCCACCTGTCATGGCTAAACAGAAGGACAAAGGGAAACAAATCTTGGAAGAGGCTCAACCCCTAGAAGAGGTGTTGCCAACGATATCAACTATCTCAATAGAAGAGATACCTAGCACAATGGAAGCTGAGACTCCTAATCCACCCAACATGGAATGGACTCAGGAAGGCCTTCCATTCCCTCCCTCTCAATCATCAACAATTACTGTTGAAATGGCTAGTACGGGCCTGGGGGAGTATCTAGTGCAGAATGTTGTAGCAACGCCCATGCTAGAATCAGTGCAAGACATGGGGAGACCTCGCCTTCCCATCGGGACAGTTGTTCCTTTAGGTTACCCACCAAACTAGACCAATTTTGTGTATGGGGGCCTTGACCATGGTACTGAACCATGCATGCAAAAGGACGAGGACGAAGAGCCTTTTGTAGAAAATGTCAATTATCTGTCTAACCCAGACTTCGCCCTGAGATACCTTGGCCAATGCAATTGGCATGGATACGGGCTAGGCAGGTATGAGCAAGGAGTGCGTGTCCTTTGCCAGCCAAGATACCAAATGTCGTATGATAAGTCGGGAGTAGGGTTCAACCACCCCCTAACCTTAGACATCTTGGTGGAAAACATGCAAGGCCTTGGAATAGGCAACAAGGGTGGATTGGCATCAGATCCTTATGCCAACCCAAACACAAAATATACATTGGGAGATTACCTCCCATGGTCAACAACCACCCTTGGTAACATCAATAATCCCTCTCCTTTGCTAGAGAGAGGTGAAAGTTCGGACACTAACTCCCAAGGAGAGCATAAACAGTGTCCAGAGATATTTTTGAAACTATTCCCTTTAGAGGTTCCAGTTGAGCCAGTGTTGTGTCAAGAGAATCAGGTCCCTCCACCAAGAGTGGAACAACCGCAATGGGACCAGGTTAATTTGCTAGAACAAGGTGAACCCTTAGTGTCGCAAGCAGTTGTTGAAGAAAATGAACATTTTTGGATCTCCGACAGTGATTCGAAAGATGAGACTGAGATGGCCTATCTCAACCACATGCGACAAATGCAACAAAGGCAACAAGTGCAACAACGGCGTCCCTTGGGGATTAATGAATTATTTGCATAGATGGGCATACTGCCAGGGCATGAGTGGTACGTAGACCCAGCAGGGTGGGACCAAGTGTTGGATCCATGGCTCCAAGTTTACGATGAGCACCGTCCACCCCGAGACCCTATAATGACATCAATGTCGAGGGAAGACCCTGTCCTCCTATCAGCACATAGGGCCGATCCGTTCGTGCCTGTCCCTCTAGAGCCAAATCCAGAACATAGGGAACATCCAGAATGTTTGAGTCATCACACCCATGGTAATGGAGACCAAATTCATTTCATCCACATGATCTCCATTGATTTGACCGCACCCATCCGCAATCCGGCCGATCCAGCATGGTCATTGCATCTAGACATAGATGCCATCGACTGGGATCATGCCAATTCACCTCCATCCCCATCAGAGTACTGGCCTTTCGATAAAATGCCTCATTTTTCCCCAGGGACAACTCAAGATATCTTTCAAGCTGAAGAGGAACCCGAGGTTCCCAACGTAGATTTAAACTCAGCTAATGATATCCATTTGATCCCGACTCCACATCAGTTGGAGGAAGGATCCCACATGTCGATCGAGGAGACGACTGACGTAGACATCGGCATAGATCCAATGAATCCATGGATTCTCAAGCTGGGGGTAAGTCTTTCCCCCGAAGAGCAAGCCGACTACATTGCCCTTCTCAAAGAGAAGAAGGAGGTTTTTGCATGGTCATACAGAGACATGTCGGGGCTAGATCCATAGCTAGTCATGCATAATCTAACGCTTGATCCGACAATCAAGCCAGTTAAGCAAAAACTACGTAAGATGCACCCAACAATGGCCTTGATGGTCAAAGATGAATTGCAAAAGCTGTTGGATGCACAGTTTGTCATCTGCATGGATTATCCGCCATGGTTGTCCAACATGGTGCCCGTCAAAAAGCTCGATGGGAGGATTCGCATATGCACTAATTTTTGAGATCTAAACAAAGCGAGTCCTAAGGATGATTTCCCCTTGCCAAGCATCGACGCGTTGGTAGACGCTACAACAGGTCACGAAATGCTCTCCCTCATGGATGGTTTCTCAGGATACAATCAGATTCGTATCAATCCCGAGGACCAACTAAAAATGGTGTTCACAATGCCTTGGGGGACATTTTGTTATAAGGTCATGCCTTTTGGCCTTAAAAATGCTGGTGCCACCTACCAACATGCCATGACGTACATCTTCCATGACTACATGCATAAAACTTTGGAAGATTACATGGATGATTTGTTGGCCAAGTCTCTTTTGCGCCCAAATCATCTCGATGACTTAAGCAAGATCCTCGATCGCCTCATGGAGCATAAAGTCAGACTGAACCCCAAGAAGTGCGTATTTGGCGTCACATCTGGAAAACTCTTGGGTTTCATAGTCTCAAAGCGAGGTATCGAGGTGGACCCAAAGAAAGTCAAGGCAATCCTTGAAATGGTTCCCCCAACTACCATTAAGCAGCTCAGAAGTCTACAGGGAAAGGTCGCGTCGATCAAGCGCTTCATAGCGCAGCTATCTGACAAGTGCCGACCCATGAACAAATTATTGCACAAGGGGGTTACATTTCACTGGGATGACGAGTGCCAGTCAGCCTTTGATGACATCAAACAATACTTGGCTTCGTCACCAGTATTGGCACCACCTAGACCAGGAGTGCCATTCTACTTATACATCTCAGCTACTGAGGTGGCACTGGGCGCCATGCTAGCCCAGAAGAATGAACTTCACAAAGAATAGGCTACTTACTATCTTAGCCGCACCCTGGTCAGTTATGAACTTAACTATGCATACGTCGAGAAACTCTGCTTGGCAGTGGTGTTTGCTACCAAAAAGCTATGCCACTACATGTCGAGCAACACTACGTATGTTGTGTCTAAGGAGAATCCATTGCGATACATGATGAGTCATACTTATCATAGTAGTCGCACGACGAAATGGATCATGTTGTTGACGGAATTTGACATAGAATTTATTGGACAAAAATCTATCAAAGGATAGGTCATAGCCGATCAACTAGCAGAGGCTCCTCTTGAAGACGATCAGCCTCTAGTCATAGAACTACCCGATGATGGGGTCTTCCATGTCTCAGAATCACCAGATTCTGATGAGCCTGAGTCACAGGCTGACATAACCCTATTCTTTGATGGTTCTAAATGTGAGCAAGGTGGTGGCATGGGAATAGTATTCTTCACACCGCAGGGTGCTCCAATGCCCCTGTCATTTAAATTAAATTTCCCATGCACCAACAATAATGCAGAGTATGAAGCCTTGCTCATAGGTCTTCAGACAACAATCGCCATGAACATCAAATGACTGAACATCTTTGGTGATTCGTTGTTAATAGTCAATCAAGTAAAAGGGGTATTCCAATGCAAATGCCCAGTTCTATAGGCTTATAAAGCCCTTGTGGACAAATTCCTGGCAAAACTTGAGTGGTATGACATCGAGGCACTCCCTCGGTCATCGAATCATTTTGCGGACACAATGGCCTCCTTGGGGTCACTAATCCCGCAAGACCTTTCCGGTGATATGACAACCATTCAAGTCAAAACCTTATCGCAATCCGTGATGGAGCGTGCAAGCTCAGACTTGACGCCAGGAATCCACATGATCCAGATTGAACCATCCTCGGATAAGTTCTCTCGAATCCATGATCATCTGAAACATGCCAACTGGGGGTCCTTGTTCTCCCCTACTCCCATTAATAGCAATACAACGCTATTCTTACAAGTTCTTTCCCGCTCAGCGTTTGCTAGGGATGAACTTCAAGAGGGATTGGCTGTTCATACCATCGAGGTTTTCGATCAACAGGACTGGTATTTACCCATTAGAGACTACCTCAAGCTAGGTAATCTCCCGCTTGGATTGACGCATGCCACAAAATGAGCATTCAAGCAGAAAGCGGCTAAGTATGTCTTGATAGGAGACATTTTGTATCATCGTAGCTATGAAGGAATCCTCCTTCGTTGCTTGGACCAACAAGAGTCCACTTGGGCAGTCGCCCAAGCGCATGATGGTACATGTGGTGGCCACTTCAGTGGTATGGCCATCGCAAAGCGCATTCTTCGCATGGGCTATTATTGGCCATCTTTAGAGCGAGATTGTTGCGCATATGTCAGGAAGTGCGTGAAGTGTCAACATCATGCCAATTTGATGCACGTACCTTCCCAGGCCTTGCAGATAGTCCAGTCCGCTTGGCCATTTTTGTAGTGGGGCTTCGATCTAATTGAAAATATCTCCCTTGCATCGTCAGGCCATCACACGTTTATCATAACGGCCACAGAGTATTTTACCAAGTGGGTGGAAGCAGTTCCGCTTACCTCTACGATAGGACCCCGCATTGTGGAGTTCATTTTGCATAACATCATATGTCATTTTGGTATTCCATCCAAAATAGTCTCGGATAATGGGACGCCATTCAAGAACAAAGACGTGCGTGCTTTGACCACAAAGTACAAAATTTAGCATAGTTTTTCGACACCCTATTATCCGCAGGCGAATGGGCAAGCAGAAGCGTCAAACAAAATGCTAGTTGCCATCCTTAAAAAGATAGTCATAGACAGTCATAAGGATTGGCACATCCAAATCCCACTTGCCCTATGGGCCTATCGCACTAGCATTCGGACGCCCACTGGGGCCACTCCATTTTTGCTCGTGTATGGCTCCGAGGCAGTCATGCCTCTAGAGTTGGAAATTCCTTCCCTGCGCATATCAATGCAAGAGTTCATCGATGATGACGCTGTGCGGCAGGCCCGGTTAGACCAGCTTACGTTGCTTGATGAACGACGCGTTAATGCTCTCGAGCATTTACGTATTTATCAAGAGCGACTTAAGAAAGCTTACAACATGAAAGTTCACCTGAGGGACTTTCGGGTTGGTGATTTGGTTTTGAAGGAAAACCAACAAAATTCTAGTTTGCCGTCCCACCTAAGGGACAAGTTCATGGCAAATTGGTTAGGTCCATATGTCATTGATAGCAAAATAGGACCCGGGACGTACCGGCTAGCCTCTCTTGATGGAATCAAGGAAACAGAACCCTTGAACATCAGTCATTTGCGCCCATTCCATATCTAAGAGAGCCATATCCCAAAAATGCTCCAAGGATTCATGCAATCGCTTGGTCAATCCCAAAAATGCTCCAAGGATTCATGTAATCGCTTGGTCAATCCCAAAAATGCTCCAAGGATTCATGCAATCGCTTGGTCAATCCCAAAAATGCTCCAAGGATTCCTAAATCGCTTGGTCAATCCCAAAAATGCTCCAAGGATTCCTATCAATCACTTGGTCAATCCAAAATGCTCCAAGGATTCATGTAATCGCTTGGTCAATCCAAAATGCTCCAAGGATTCCTATAATCGCTTGGTCAATCCCAAAATGCTCCAAGGATTCCCACAATCGCTTGGTCAAAAATAAAGAAATTCAAAATCCAAAAATCATCAAAAACAACAAATATTTGCATCTCATTTTTAGGCATGCTCAAATTCATCAATAAAGAGCTCTTCTTACATCTCATCTTCATATTCACAAAAATCATTCCATCAAAAATACAAAAATATATAGCTGCATTAAGCATCGCATCCATACATTGCATATTTGTGGTCGTATAGGTCAAAGGCACCATAGGCTGTAATTACTCTGCTAGTCCATCTGGTTCCACATTTTTTTCATTTTATAAGCAGTCCAAAAGAACAACAAAAATACACCATTTATTGCTTTTTACCACACTAGAGCCAGTGGTCTTATAATGTATCAAGAGTTTTCGTCTTTCAGTCATAATTTTGCTTTCTAGCCATGTACTGTACCAAGTCAGATAAATTTTATGAAGGTAGAGTTCTACTTGAATCACACCTTGTTACGTAGCATCCCAACACAAATTAAAACACATAAAAATTCCTAAGTTGTGTGAACGAAAGATGAAACTTGCAAAGCAATCCAGGTCACCATAAGCGAAATGGTTATCTTGCTCATCCCCCTGTGCGAATGACCCAAAGAATGCTGAGAGTTGGCAAAAGGACAAGCATCTTCCCTACCCAATTCCCCAAGAATCCCAAGTTCTCAATAGTTGCAAAACATCAAAAATTTGCAAAAAGTCAAAACACCAAAATTTGACATCCCAAAGTGCATACATCAAAAAAGCACATACAATAGTGATTCTCGTCACTCCATATCCAAATCCCTTGCTCAAAAAGAAAAACAAATAAAACAAAAATAAATAGTGATTTTATCACTACAAAGGAGCAAGTATCCCAATACAATTGAAGAAAAGAAGGGAGTCGAACTTGAATCCCTGGAACTCTCAGCATTTCGACAGGTCATGAGGCAAGCCTCAGCACCGGTTTGGTTGATAGCCTATCGGTCACTAGGCGGTAAACTTCCCGCATGACGATATATCTGTCACATTAACTTGTGTACAGATCAATGTTTGCATGTGGATGAGCTAGCTTATGGTATCCTAGATAGCACCGCAGATTAATCTGACTAAATACAATAAAGGAGTTAGTGGAGCTAATTAGGTGATCCTCAGTACAGGTTCGGTTGAAAGCCCATCTGGAACTGGCGGTATCCTGACAAATACCACATAAATGAACTCAATTGCACACACAGGGATGTGAAATAACTTGGTCAAAAACAAGTCCGATTCATACCTTGTTCAAAAGTCTTGTAAGATAAAGTACAATCATGGCTAGTGAGTTAAAACCGTCAGAGTCTCAGAAAACCTTAGCTACATTTCTAAACCAATTGCGCTACTTTTCATCCTTACAATACCATCAGAAAATACAAGAAAAACCACATGTATACATACAAAGTCATTTATTACAGCAATCGCCTAAAAGTAAAATAACAAAGTCCTAAATAGTCTATGGTGCCCTAACCAAACCAACACAAATTCATTTCATCCATTACATTTTTGCATATCACATATAAATCAAAAACATTTGCATTCATCATAACATATGCATCCATCAAAATAAATTAACATGCATACATCCATATTCATCAACCATCATGCATAAGATCAAATCATCACATGTGCATAAACAAAATAAAGTCGATATATATATATATATATATATATATATATCGTCAAAAAAATGCCCGTAGGCTACAAAACTGGTCCTCTGACCCCGCAATCATACTCAAAAACCCCTAGCCTAAGGCGTCGTCCACCATGATCATGCAAGATCGGTGCGACGAGAACTACCCCCCGTGGTGTGGGTCCTATGGGACCCCTCATGGCGGCTACTGCTAGCCCCCACATCATGCCTGCTGCCCCCTCCCTCATCTAATCGCCTACGATGAGATGATGCTGACTGCTCAGTACCACTGTCCCTCATCCGGCATGAAGATCCACCTCCTGACGGCTCAGGTAGCCACCCATCGAGGTGGATAATCTCCCCCTCCATCTCCAACCGATGTCATCACCAATCTGATTCCCGTCGATCCCACTCTACCTCCCATCGATGGTAGTAAGCTAATGCATCATCGCGCTATGCCAAAACCCTATCCCGCTCTACTAGCTGAGCCCGTAGGAGATCCCTCTCCCGTAGTGCATCCCCTAGCTCCTGGTCTCACCTCCATAGTAGCTTTGCCAAATGTGCATTCTCAGTGCATACCCTGAACTCCATCTCCTCCGCATCCGCCGAGGCATGGGACTCTCGGAATAGCCTCCCCTGCTCCCACTCCTCGCCATGTCCTGCATCTCCGACTGATCCGGAGCTCCCAAATCCACATCCTCACCCTCCACCTCTACCATCTCCGCATCCTCCAAAGGAACTCCCCAATCATCCCCGGTGCCTCAGCACCCTCCCCCCCGCTGCTACCACCTCCCCCTCCCAGTGGCCCCTCTCCTTGCCACCATCGTAGTACCCACCACGAGTCATACTCTACGGTAGTCCCGACGTCATCCATGTCCGAGACGTCGATCATCGCATCTGAATCCTCACCCAGTGGCGCGATGACCGGTCGATCTAGAGTCCTCTCATCCCCCCGACGTCGATAGACCACGGGCTCACCAGGTAACCCTTGGTGCACCCCAAACTATCGAGTCACCCGACTATATGAGAAGAACTCATGCTCGGTCCCGTGCCACCCAATCAGCCACCGCTCTCTATGTACCCATCGGAGCCACTCTCCAACATTCGACTAGGCTGGACAGTCTCGATAAGGGCACCAAATCACCTCCCTAGAGTGAGCCAAGAGAAGGTATCGACATAGTGCCCTACGACACCTACCCATCATCGACTCTATCCCTACTCTCCGGACCGCCACCATAGAACTACATACCCTATCTCCTTATCCTCCATTGCCGCCCGAGTCATCCATGGTAACCCGATTGGCCTCTCAACTGCTATGTGTTGCCAACCCCAGCACTAGATAGCTATAGCTGATCCCCTTTCCTTCGACAAGGGACCTCATACACTCCCCATAGAGCTGTGCCAACAATGTCTGTCCCCATCTCAGGATAAGCGGTGCCTCTATCGGGCACTCTACCAACTACCACACCAAATCTAGCAGGTTCCATGGGAACCTCGCACCTGATGAATCAGGGGTAATAGCATGTTGGACATGAGGCCCATAAGGAATGCGTGCCTCATGCCCAACACCCCCTCTCCAACCACCATCCAACCAAAATCTCGCCAATCTGGCAGTCACCCTCTCCCTCTCTAGTGGATCCTCCACACCCAGCTCCTCCCCATGCCCGAAGCATCTCGTCAATATAGTTGTCCGCTGATCACGCGACGATGTCCTGATGGGCAGTCCATCTATCGAAATCCGTAGAAGCCGATAGATATCCTCCAAAGTAACAGTCATCTCCCCTGTTGGGAGATGGAAAGTGTTGGTCCACGGATCCCAGAGATTGATCAGGGCCATCAAATAGGCCTGATCCGTGACCACAAGGCTCTAGTCGAGCCACCTTCTTGAGCCCAAGGGCATCAAGCCACTCCCGTCAGCCTCTCCCCCGTGCCTCAGTGAAAGTAGTGGGTACACGGTACCGGCTCCTAACAACCTGCAAAAGAAAATAACTCAAAAACATTAAAATCATGAAAAAAAAATGGTACAAAAAAAAAAAAAAACACAAAAATTCAAATAAAAAATTAAATTTTCATTGGGTTTTGATTAATTTAAAAAAAAAACAAAATTCCAACAAAAATTAAATTTTCTTAGGGTTTCTAATCCTAACTGATTAATTTAAACACAAAAATTCAAAAATTCAAAAATGTTTCAGTTCTAGGGTTCCTAATCCTAACTGATAAATTCCAAAAAAATAAAACGAAACAAAATTTAAAAAAATCAATTTTTTAGTCTTAGGGTTTCTAATCCTAACTGATTAATTTAAAAATAGTACAAAAATTCAAAAACAACAAACATTAAGTCTTAGGGTTTTACGTTCCGTTTATCCTAGGGTTTAGTTAAAACAATAAAAATTCTTTACTTAGGTTTTCGATACGTTTAGTTGAACACTAAGTTTTAGTTGTCTTCAGTTCAGTTCAGGGTTTAAGTTTTAAAATTTTGAAAAACATCACCACAAAAATAATTAAACAAAACACTTGCAGTTTTAAAATAAAAATAAACTCTAGGGAGCACTTACTGGTCTCGCTTCGGCTCCACCGCTCGAACCGGTTTGTGTACTCATGATGGCAGGGAAAATCCGGCAGTGCTTCGCTTCGTAGAATTAACCTCCTCCTCCCCAGAGCTCCAAATCGCAAGAAAAATCAGACGCAAATGAGCCCAAACCCTAGATTTGGCCTTTAAATAAGCCTTTTGAGCTTAAATTCGTCTTTCCCTGGGACGAGCACTCTGGTTAGCGCTCGTCCCACCCAGGGACGAATTCTAAGCTGGAATTCGTCCTACCCTGAGACGAATTCAGGCCAAAAAATTCAAAAAACATCAAAAATTGAACAAAAATGCACTAAAACAGATAATAAACTTGCCCGATGGGAGTGCTGTTGCACTTGACATCCCGGGCATACAAAATAGACGTTGGGGTCACAAATTGTCACTATCCTACTCCCTAAGAAGGCTACCTTAGCCGGACCGCTCCACGGGAAGACGGATTTTTGCCAATTTCAGCTCCAAAAAGCGTCGCAAAAAGGGTTACCACCCACCAAAAACAGGTCTAAATGTCAGAAAAATTGCACATGCTTAATGCTAAATCTCCGAAGGCACCCTTGCACAAGTCATCTTGGGTCAAGCGACTCGTCGCTTTTCTCACGAAGGTCATTCCCTCATCGATTCGTCGCTTGAGGGGGTAGTCACACTTAGTCACCAATCAACAAGCACACACCCAATTAAGGAAAATGACATGCATTCAAAGAATCATTGACAAAGACAATTACGCTCCTGCTTGGGGCAGTAAACAAGCAATAATCACAAATTGATCAAACACTTGGCATTCCCGAAGCATGAACACAAGGTTCCCCTGTGGACAAAAGGTTGCGCCCTTTGCCTAATCATGACTGATCAATGTCCAAGCTCAAGTCACACCTCACCAAAATAGGTTAATACTTGAAATCAAATTCCTTAGCTCGTCAGAAGCAAGGATTCAAGAATGCATGCCCTTTCCATACTTGGGGCATCAAAAGTTGGTTAGGTTACCAAGAAACCCTAATCATTAGTGCTTTGGTTATCTATTTTTGCTCGACGCTGCGCCATGCACAGCGCATCCCAAAAAGGGGCATCTGTAGACACCAAAACAGCACCAATCCGATTATGTGACTGCAAACACTGATCGCTTTGACACACACAGCCCCCAGGGCAGCCCTCAGAGGTTAAACAGTGGTCCTAACCACTTTTGTAGCAATTTTGGAAGGTCAAAAGGCAATTTGGCACATTCAGGCACTTTGCTCAGTATTCGTCCCACCCAAGGACGAATTCTAACTGGGATCCGTCTCACCCAGGGACGAATTCTGAATTCGTCTTTGGTCAGGACGAATTCTAGGTTTAACGGGCAAAAAGAAGAATGGCGCCAAGTGGCAGCCGAAGACTGTCAATTTATGACTCCTGCCTTGCATGCGCGTGTAGGTGGGTAGATTGGCCGTTGGAGGACTGTCACAAGGGCAGTCATGGAAGCCCAAGTCAGGGAGGAGTCTCCTCCCTCTTGGGAAGGCATGGCCGCCACATGGCACCCCTGCATGCCCCTCCAAAGAGACCCCTTGGGTCTATAAAATGGTGGACTTTCCCACCCAAAAGAGACAAGTTGGAGGCATTTTCAAGCAACGAAGTGCTGCCAAATTGAACACCCCATTGCACCCTTTTTCGATTCACCTCTTCCACATCCTTGATCTCTTTCGCAAGAGAGGTTATTGGGTGGCTTTTGGAAGTGTGGATCCGGACCCAAACCCGACATTTGACCACATTAATCTACCAATTTGCCGACAACCCATCCCAAGAGATTTTGGGCCCATCCCAAGTGGATTGGTGCCAAAATCAAGTCCCAACGGTGGGCGGCCCGCTCGGGCGCCCCGCACTTTCTTAGTTTCATTTTAATCTATTCTGTTATCACTTGTTTATCTTCCATTACATGTTATGCTGTCTAGATAATTTATAACTTCGATTCCATAATGTTTTGATCAGATCTCATCATGTTTTTGTCACTTTTGTTGTCCCACTAACTTGCAGGTAGCGACGTCAAATTCCCGTGTGATGGAGGTCAAATTGGGAGAATCCGACCATCTGGGTCGTCCCAAAATGCCCCCAATTAGCTAACCCCTATGTTTGCAGGTATTTTGGAGATCCCGAGGTGTGACATTTGAGCGGCATCAACTCGGCATTTTAACACAGTCGAATTCGTCCTACCCGGGGACGAATTACAGTTGAATTCGTCCTGCCCAGGGACGAATTTTAGTTGAATGCGAATGGGCGGAGTTTCACCGACTGTTTTGATGACAGTGGCCCTCTGGTAATGTTTTCTGGTCTCTGTCAAAATTGCAGGTCACTTAGAATCATTTCATGCATCATTTTATTCAGTCTTAGGCATACATCCTTCATTGTTTTTAGAGAACAAATGTTTTATATTTGCAGCAGGTGCTACTAACGCCTTTGTTGTTTCTTTGAACGCAGGAGTAGCAACAAAGATCAAAGACTCATCAACACCAGCGGCGACAACGCTTTGGCCCGCCCATTTTGCATGTGGGCACGCGAAAAGAAGATCATTATTCACTTTTGTAATGGAAACATGTTAACGCTCCTAGCCCCTAAAAAGGGAGGAGACGTCTTTGTAACCGAGGTTAAGAGAATTAAATAAGAAGGGTTGTGCTTTCTATACCTCTGTTCTTTCATTTTTGATTCGTCTCTTTTCTTTGTTTCGTGCATTTCAAAGTCATAGGATTAAAGCGTTATATTGTGTTTTACACTGCATAGCTTTAGTGTTTCTTTTTATTTCCGAAATCTCGTGCTTTCACAATTATTGTAAAGAGTGTATAATAGTTAATATGCAAGTTATTTTCTAAAGCAATTGAAGGAAATAGAGCACACCCCAAGTATACCATTTTAGGAAAGGTCTCAAACATAATTTCTTGAAGACGTAAGTGTGATGTTTCTCTTGATTCCTATTTGAACGTAAGGTAATGATATTTTCATATTTGATTAAATCAATAGTTTTTACTTTTTATAGGAAGAAGAGGATATGAAAATATGTGCAAAGCATCATATCTAGGAAGAAAACAAGTAATTAGTCAATAGATCTATTCTCACAATGTTGATTGAGTATCTCTTAACAATAATAAAAAATAATATCTTTTTCATATGCACAAAAATTTAAAAATAGAGAAGAATTCGAAGTGGCTAAAAAAAACTATTTGGTTGGGCTATGAAATTAACATTTGAAAAAATTACACAATCAACATTGTCAAACTAGTTACATGTTTTCATCTTTGAGAAAAAGCAATTAGTCGATAGCTATGTTCACAATGTTGATTGAGTAATTTTTTCAAATGTTAATTTTATAGCCCAGCCAACCAGTTCTATTTAGACACTCTACATTCTTCTTTGTTTTAAAATTTGTGTATGAAAAAGGTATATTATTGTATGCAAAAGGGTAACACCTACTGGTACTACAGATCCTATGGAAAAAATAAAATGTTTTGAAGATGGAGCATCCATTGTAGGTGTTTAAATGTTTATTTAATTCTAATTTCTTTAGAAAATAGCGATTGTAACTTAGTATATGTTTAAATAATTTTCATCTAGTTCATTTGTGAATCTTTAAAAATATTTAGAATAGGTTTTTAATGCACCTCAGACATTGCTTACAGAGATATTTTGTTCTTTGAAAAGCAAATATAAATGGGAATATGAGTCCCAAGATGACATTCAACAAATTTGGATGGCTAGATTGATAGGCTAATTAAGCCAAATTGACTTTCAGTTGCATTAGATTTTGGAAAAAACTTCATTCAATGAAAGTGGTTGAACTTTTTCAATTAGCAACTTTCACACCAATATATATATATATATATATATATATATATATATATATATATATATATATATTTTTTTTTTTTTTTGTTCTTAAATATTACTTCTATAATGTGAATGTTTCTTCTAACTGTGCAAGTTACATGTATGAAATACTCCACTCAATAGATTCCACTTTTCTATCTATTGAGGAGGTGGACATTGTATTTGAAAATAGTGGATATAGGTGTAAATAATTATCAACCTTCTTATTCTAGTTTTGGAAAAATGAATCTAAGATCTGATTTCAATTTCAGATATTTTTTATTACCTGATATGAGAGGTTAATACAATGGATATAGGTGTAAATAATGATCAACCATATTATCCTAGTTTTGGTGACATGTATCTAGGATGTTATTTTAATTTCAAATAATTTGTATTAAATACCATATAATTTTGACAAGCAAAAGTAATAGCAAATGAAATATTCATTTATTTTTGTGTCTATTAATTTCAAACCAAGTTGCACCTTATTGCCAACATCTTTCTTTCTTCATTTTATATTGTTAGAGGTCATTTTTTCTGTTTTTTCATTTCATAGGCATTGACATATCTATATAGGTATATATGTCTTTTTGTGCCATAAACATAAATTATGTCTGCAAAAAATAGCTAGGGATTCATTAATTATTCTTTATGTTTAAAGAATTAGGCTTTAATTCCTATTGGTCATTATTAATCCAATGAAATTAAGGATATCGTTGTGTGTGCTTTAATTTAATCTATTGTGGAGTTTTCTGGGTTTTTTTTTTTTTCTGTGGGTTTGGTCTTTTCTCCCTTGTTTTCTCAAATAAACTTTCTTCATTTTATCAATTGTTTAGGCTAAATCTATTTTCTTAAGGTCTTAGGTTGTCACCAAGGAGCCAATATTTTTATTAGGAAAAGAGTGACAATTCAATTAATTATGTGATCCTGCAAAAGGAGGGCTTGAAACACCTATTAAAGTTCATCTCCATGATAACAAAATTATTTCAAATACTCCCACTAAAAAATAAAATATTGAACCTAGGTTTATTTGGTTTGGTGGTAGTAAATCTAGGATTCTAGAATCAGTTTAGTTGTATAACCCTTCTCAAAATTCAGAGAGCACATAATTTTATGAGATACAATAAATTATTTCTTCCATGTATTGCATGCATTTTAGTTAAATTTTATAGTGTCGTGGGTACTTAAAAAAGTTATTCATCAAGATTTTTAACATGTTATGTCAAATAACATAGGCATTTAAAGTAAATTCCTTTTGATGGAAATTTTAATCACAAGAGATTAAAATACACCATAGTTTTATCACAAATTGCTCATAATGGTGCCTTTCAAACATCCTTATAGATAAAAATGATAATCAAACTAGAAATATGTGATCAAAGCCATTAGAATGTGAGAGACATTCAACACAATTTACAATGTGATTTCTCCCAACACATTACTAATAGCTTTAGAGCACACCCCAAGTGTACCATTTTAGGAAAGGCCTCTTGAAACACAATTTCTTGAATATGTAAATTTGATGTTTTTACTGATTATTATTTGAACGTAATGATGTAATGATATATTTCTACTTGATTAAATCAATAGTTTTTACTGTTTAGAGGAATAAGAGGATATGAAAAGACTCACAAAACATTGTATATGGAAAGGGGCATATATTGGTACAAAATCTGAGCAAGACCAAGTTCTAATGTTGATGATTACGAGATACATGATCTCAAGGATGAAAACAACTAATTAATCAATAGCTATATTCTAAGAATGTTGATTTAGTAATGCTTTTAAATGTTAATAGCCCAATAAAACTATTTGGTTTAGTAACTTTGGATTCTTCTCTATTTTAAAATTTATGTGTGTATGAAAAAGAGATATTATTGTATGTAAAAGTGTAACAACTATTTGTACGAGTGATTCCATTGAAAATATATCACTTCTTGGATATGGAGCATACATTGTAAGTATTTATATATATTAAAACACATGTGAATTATTTAATTCTAACAAAAAAAATCTTTCTTTATGGTATTGTCCATTATTTCTTATTAAGCATCAAATCATATTAACACAATTGTAATTTTGTGGCATATTGGCATCCACCTCTTAGTGAGTTAAACATATGTCTTCTTTATGGAATTTATGTTTACTTTTATTGAAGTTATATTTACTTTTGACATAAAAAATGTCATTTATACTTTTAAATTATTGAAAATATTAGGAATATAGTTTTTTAGTTTTTTAGTTTCAATTAATGAAACATATAATAATATGTTTCTTTAATTAAAACTTTAAAATTTAAAAAAATATATTCCTAATATTTTGAATCATTTATGTTGTAAATGACATGTTTTTATGTCAAAAGTAAATGTAACTTCAATAAAGTAAATATAAATTCCATAAGTAACACACAATTTTAACTCATTAAGAGGTGGATGTCCAATATGCCATGAAATTACAATTGTGCTAGTATGGGTTGATGACTAATAATACTAGTGGACCATAAACAAAGTATTGTTTTTGTTAGAATTAAATAATTTACATTATTTATATATATATCAAAGAAATTAGAGTTAAATAAATATTCAAATACCTACAATGGATGCTTTATCTTCAAGAAGTTTTATATTTTCCATTGACTCACCAGTACCAATATTTGTTTCCTTTTGCATACAATAATATCTCTTCATCATACATAAATTTCAAAATAGGAAAGAATCCAAAGTGACTAAATAGAACTATTTGATTGGACTATGAAATTAACATTTGAAAGTAATACTCAATCAACATTGTTAGAACATACCTATTGACTAATTACTTATTTTCATCCTTAAGATCAGGTATCTTGTAATCATCAAAAATATAACTAGGACCCTTTCGGTCTTGCTCAAATTTTCAACCAACATGTTTCCCTTTCCAGATACGATGCGTTGCAAGTATTTCAATGTTCTCTTGTTACTATAAAAAGTAAAAACTATTTATTTAATCAAATAAAAAAATATCACTACATTATTACATTCAAATAGGATTTAGGGAAAACCTCAAACTTACATATTTAGCAAATTGTGTTTCTTAGGGCCTTTCTTGAAATAGTACACTTAAGGTATGCTCTACAGGTATTAGTAATGTGCTGGGAGAAATTACATTCTAAATTGAGTTGAATAATCAAAAAATAGACTAATAAGTAATCACAAATACATGGAAAAAAATACACGTGTAGCTATTTAACTTATAATTTTACGAGATAACTGATCTCAAGGATGAAAACAAACAATTAGTGGATAGCTATGTTCTCACAATGTTGATTTTGTAATTTTTTCAAATGTTAATTTTATAGCCCATCCAAACAATTTCGTTTAGTCACTTTAGATTATTCTCTATTTTGAAATTTATGTGTATGTGTGACAAAGAAATATTATTGTATGCATAAGGGTAACAACTATTGGTATTGGTAATTGAATGGAAAATATAAAACTTCTTGAATATGAAGCATCCATTATAAGTATTTTAATATTTATTTAATTGTGATTTCTTTGATATATATATATTCAAATTATTTAATTTTAACAAAAAAATAAATCCTTTGTTTATGGTCTAAGTGCTTTCCTTTGCCTGACTGGTTGTATAATACCACCTATCACTCTACCATGAAGGTTACTCCATTTGAAGTAGTATATGGTTAACTTCCATCAACTCTATCTCCTTACCTTCCAGGTAGCTCCAAGGTCTAGGTGGTGGATTCTATTTTTTACGAGCATTATTTCATTCTTTACCAACTCAAACTCAACTTGGACATAGCTTAGAACCATATGAAACAACAAGCAAATCAATATTGTATCAAACATAGCTTTTCCATTGAAAATATGGTATTTATTTGCTTACAACCATACAAACAATAATCTGTCTAATTTTATGGTTGTCATAAAATTACCACCAAATAATATGCTTCTTATCAGGTATTGTAGAGTCTTGGGGTGACAACACATAAAGTAGCCCTTCCGATTACCGCCAAACTTCATATAATATTACATGCATCATCTCTCAAGAAGGTTATTTACAACAATATGTAGGTGTAATCTACACTTCTTGAGTTGGACAAGAAAGGGTCCATCATTATTAAACCTAAATGTATTCTTGGCTAAATATCATGTACCCTTCATCGATGTGCTATCACATATGTGTTTTTCTAGTGGTATGGCTTAAAACCAGAATATGTGACATGGGAACCTCTTCAACAACTCCAATAATAGTTTCCTCAAATTTAGCTTTTGGTACAAATATTTTTGAAGGGGCATGTCGGACTATCTAAACTTTGATGTAGTTTTAGACATAGGATAATTTTTGTAATATTTTGTTATATTTTGGATTAAGAAACATCTAGCCAAATGGTTTCCTTCTATGTAACTATTTTTCAAATATTTAATTTATTATAGCTAGGAGATTCTAGGCTATGTGGCATTTTACATGTAAGAAAACCTTGGAAGTTAGGTATTAGAAGAATTTCTTAAAACTGTGAGGGACAATATTGTATGTATATTTTTACATAATTGAATGAAGTATTGAAGGAGATACCCCATCGAAGAGGCTTGCGATTCAATGCTATTGTGAGATTGTTCTTTTTGTACAATTCATTTCTATTAGTGTGTTGTGATCATATATTTATTTTTTGTATTTATGTCAAAAGTAAATATAAATTCAATAAAATAAAATATAAATTTTATAGGGAAGCCATGAGTTTAACTCACTAAGATGTGAATACCCAATATGCCACAAAATTACAATTGTGTTAATATGAGTTATGACTAATAACGACTAGTGGATCATAAACAAAATATTTATTTATTTTGTTAGAATTAAATAATTTGCATGTGTTTATATATATATCAAAGAAATCAGAATTAAATAAACACTCAAATACTTACAGTGGATGCTCCATCTTCAAGAAGTTTTATATTTTTCATGGAATCACTAGTACCAATACTTGTTACCCTTATTTATACAATAATATCTCCTTGTCATATATATATATATATAAAGCAAGGTCTCTAATTTTGTTTTTGTTTATATATGTTTTTGATAGATAGAAAAAGGGTTTTTGAAAGGTACTCGAAACCTTTCACAACAAAACAAAAAATAGACACACAAGGAACAACCCCATGGAGGGAACCTCCAAAAGCCATAATAAAACCATATTGTTAGAGATTTCTTCTAAATACAAGTAGAACAATAAATTAATAAAATAAACAAGTCCTAGACCACGTGATAAGAACTAAAAGGGTATAGACCAACGATGCAAGCCCCAGGAGTACAAAAAATAACATTGGCACCTATGCCAAGAAAAGTTGGTTATTCTTCAATCAAGCCTCAATCAACCAAGTTGTTACTGAAATCATATTTTACGGCCTTGGTACTATATTTTTCAATAGTAGTGATAATTTTACCATTCTAAAGGAGCATCATCGACACAAAGATTAGGATTTATCCCATGGCGGTCTAGGAGTCAAGCTTCTTCTAATATTTTTCAAATTTCATAGACTAATTAGATCCTTCCTCTATTTTGACCTTTTTAAACTTTATCGAGGTCTTTTTACAAGCTATTTTTGAAATCTCAACATCAGTGCTATTGCATTTCCCGCAAGAAGCTTTGCTCCTAGTCATGCACCAACACAATTTTTATTTATAAGGATATGGGTTATGAGGAGGGGTTCTATTTTCACCTTTGTTTGTACCTATTGATTCATTGTTTGAGTCATCATCACTAAGGATTACAATAGAAGAGATATGTGCCTAGCTACTAATTATGAAAAGGGTCACCTTGTTCACCTCCTTTCGAAGATCATGGTGGTACAATATGAGGTGGAGGCCTTGATGCTTAGGGTGGGTTTATGACCCATCCCTAACATTCATAACTAAAATATCGAGTGACAAAAAGAGATAATCTAGAATGTTGATCTCCTTAACAAATTACATATGGTTCATAAATACCCTATGGAAGCTTCTTAGTAGATATTTGATATTATCAATAGTGATGTTCTCCATTATAGGGATCATTACCATGTTCTACAACTTTGAAAGACTTTTTCTAATGATGTCATATTTATCCTCGACCAACAATTTGCCTTTCTTCATAAATTAAAATAGTTCTCGAGTGCTTGTCTCTATGAACAATGTCAACATCATTTAACAGTTCGATCACCTTTACAAGGAATCGAACATTGAATTTAAACTTGAGTCCTTTGAGCATCACACAACATTTTTCCCAAGAGGAAATAAATTCATCTGAAAGGGTGGGGTCATTGTCGTTGAACTTACATATAAAGGGTCCAAGTTTTCATGTTAATGATTACAAGATACCTAATCTCAAGGATGAAAAAAATTAATTAGTCAATAACTATGTTCTCACAATGTTGATTGAATATTTTTCAAATGTTAATTTCATAGTCTAGCCAACTAGTTTTGTTTAGTCACTCTAGATTATTCTCTGTTTTGAAATTTGTGTGTATGATGAAGAGATATTATTGTATACAAAAGGGTAACACCTATTCGTAGTGGTGACCCTATGGGAAAAATAAAACTTGATGAAGATGGAGCATCGACTGTAATTATTTGAATGCTTATTTAATGTAGAATTTTGTGTGGTATATATATAGAAAATAAGAGCTGCAACTTGAGTATTTGTTTAAATAATTTTGATTTAGTTCATCTATAAATATTAAAAAAAATTGAGAACAAGTTTGTTTATGCACCTTAGACGTTTCTTATAGAGATATTTTGTTGTTTTAAAAATATATATAGATATAGATGGAAATACGAGTTCCAATATGACATTCTGTAAATTTGAATAATTAGATTGATAGACTAATGAGGACAAAGTGACTTTCAGTTGCACTAGGTTTTGAAAAAAAATTCATTTAGTGAAAGTGGTTGAACTTTTACAACTAGCAACTTTCATAGCAACATATTTTGTTTTTTTTAAACATCACTTCTATAATGTGAATGTTTCTTTTAACTATGTGAGTTACATTTTTGCAATGGTCCACTCAGTAGAAGTTACATTTCTGTGAGTTATATTTTTATGAATATGATATTGACAACTACTACTATGGCCAAGGGGACCCAATGAAGCCATATAGGATAATAATGAAATACATCTTAATTGTTTACTATGGTCTCCATCAGAGGATAAGAAAGAACATGAGGAAATTTTAGACGGATGACACACTGATCTAGCAGGAATATGCAAGGCAGTTGAAGGGTAGGATTGTCATACGTTTGAGATACTGTACAATTTTTGCCAGGTCTCTCAAGCGGCTTCCATTGGCATTGCTATGAAGATCAATACGAGGGATTCTGACATTACCATCAATTGGGCTGGGGGCCTCCACCATGCCAAAAAAATATGAGGTATTTGGTTTTTGTTATGTCAAGGACATTGTTCATAAAATCCTTGAACTGCTCAAGGTTCATCAAGTAAGTCTTATCCTTTTCATTTTGGTAATTATTGTTGATGGATGTTGTTTATCAAAACTCTATAGAAATTATATTGTAGTTTGGATAAGATGAGATTTAGGGTATGATCAGATATAATTGCTAGTTGGTTATTCAGCGAAAGGATGGAAGCTTTAAATACATTGGTTCTTTGTACTGAGAGAGAAGTTTCCTCTATTTTTCTCATTTCTGACAAAATTTTCCTCTATTTTTATGCTAGGAATTTTACGGATAAGGTTCAAGCAAATTATTTAATTCAAACATAAAGAAATATTTCTTTGTTTATGTTTCACAAATTGATATTAGTCATTAACTCATATTAGTACAATTGTAATTTCTTGGCATATTGGGTATCCACTTCTTAGTGAGTTACACTTGTGTATTCTTTCAAGAATTTATATTTAGTTGTATTTACTTTTTACATAAAAAATATCATTTATAAATGTAAATAATTCAAAATATGTGTTTATATATGTGTTTAAATATATAAATATATGTTTACTTATTGTCATGTGTTTATATATATTTTTTAATTAAAACTTAAATTTTAAAAAATTATATTTCTAATCTTTTGAATCATTTATAAGTATAAATGACAATTTTTATGTCAAAAGTAAATATAAATTTCATAGGGAAGAAATAAGTATAACACACTAAGATGAATGCCCAATATGCCATAAAATTACAATTGTGCTAATATGAGTTATGACTAGTAACCACTAGTGGACCATAAACAACATATTTATTTATTTATTTTTGTTAGAATTAAATAATTTGCATGTGTTTATATATATGAAAGAAATCAGAATTAAATAAACATCCAAATACTTACAATGGATTCTCCATATTCAAGAAGTTTTATATTTTTCATGGGATTACTAGTACCAATACCTATTAAAGTTCATCCCCATGAGAACATAAATATTACAAATATCCCCACTAAACCAACATATTCCCTAGCATAAAATTTTATTTAATATTGATTTATGTGTGCTATATATATATAATAAGGGCTGCAACTAGAGTATTTATTTAAATAATTTTGATTTTTTTCATTTGTAAAAAAAATTACTTGATATGTGAGGTTAATACAATGGATATATGTGTAAATTATTATCAACATTCTTATTCTACTTGTAGAAACCAAATCCTAGCCATTAATCCTAACCATCCTACAAACCACTTGTCCACAATACACCCTTCCCTCCATCCATTTAACCATTATAAGCCTTTCCCTCCTTAAAATGCCCACTTTAGCCCTTTCCCGCCACTTTTCGACCCACTTGGATTTATTTTATATTATTTTATATTTAAATATAATATATTATATTATATTATAATATATTTATTATAAAATACATATTTATAAACTCAATTAACCATAGTCATTAGATTTAATCTAATCTCAGCCATCCATTTTCATTAATCCATGCCACACTTAAAGTATAATCTCAACCCTTAGATTTGATTTAATCCTAGCCACACGAGCAAAAGTGTAAGGTTAAAACCCTAATAAAAAACTAGGCTAGATTATAAATAAGAGAATTTTTAAATACTCAACCCCTGGAATGTGTATGCCATGGAACATTTGTTGTGTGAATTATTAAAGAGATTCTGGAGAAGTCTGAGGCCATTGCATCCCGAATATCCATCCACATTTGAAGCCATATATTACCTTAGGATTTCCCATTCTAGAAACCTCTAAGTAATTCCTGCTAGAGTTTTCTACGTAACATAAACTACTACTATTAGGGCATCTCATCATCATATCTGGAACGAAGCATCAATAATAACAACAAGGTAAATCAATTTTATTTTGTGTTTCATTTCAATATATGTAGGTCTTGTATGTCATTTTATGTATTTATAGTTAGGGTTTTATCTTTGGTTGAGGGTATATAACTTTTTTTGAGGGCGATATATCACAAAGCCCACTCACACTGTTGGGAGTAAAACACAGTTGAAGACACTTGTTTTGTATAGCTAGGGTTTTAGAGAACCCTAAAATTGTATTTAATTGTATAAAATAATTTTTATTGGTAGAGTAATTGTATCAAGGAGTTTCTCAGATCTCCTCCCCCTTTGTTATTTAATAAAAATATTATTTGTGTAATTATTTGTCTTTTTGGAATTATTTATTTTTTGCATCATTTTAAGTGTTATGTTTTTAGCTCTTCAAATAGTGATCACGGTGGGACTCCACAAGGGTTCTACATTTTTATTTGATTTATCTTGCTTATGTTATTCTATTTCTGTTTGTTACAGGGTTTTTAGGATTAAAAAAAGTACTCTTTTCTTGCATAAACTACCCAGAATGTTTCAGCCATATATCACTCATATGGAGTTTGATTGAGTTAAAATTTTGAGGGTATATTCTTGATATACCTTTTCACATATCTAAAATTTTTTGGATCATTTGGATCGTCAAAGATCTTAGAAATAACTCACCAAAGTGTAGGATTTTTTTTAAGTCCATCATCCATTCTTACTCTTTTTTTTACATTTTTTTTTTTAGTTTTCTGTTGCATGTTTTTCACATTATGGGCATAAAAAGAACATACAATAAGTAATATGCAAAGGAATCATTGTGGAGTGCATTATGGTTTTCGTTAATACATTCATATAATTTAAAATTCCTATTTTAAAAAAATCTACAAATTTAGGTGTTTTCTGCATATTATTGTCTACATTTGAAATTGAAGAGCATCATTTAGAATTTGTATTTTTAGGGGTTAAAGATTTATTATTTTACTCCTATAAATAGGAACAATATATGAACATAAAAAGTACTCCTTCCCTTGGGTGGCACCTTTGGCAGAGAGGTGGACGAACCCTCCAATTGCTATCTAGGCATGGTGTTTTAAGTGGTGTACTTCACACCCTTTAGATGAAATTTACGTCCTTATATTTGATTCTGATTTATAACTATGAAATTTGTCATATTTGACATTGTTTGATAAGAATATAAAATGGGAAACTTTAAAATAAATCATACACAACACGTTTCACTTTAAAATAGTACTGGTTGAATTTCATCACCAGTCATTACTTGAGGTTTTATGACAGTGGAAGTCATTTCCATCCACCAATATCTACCCTAGAAACCATAGGTCATCCCCAAGAAAACTTTGTGGAGCTCATTACCAACAAGAATCTCAATTGCCCCAACAAACCTTAGTTTTTACCTTTGTTTTTCTTAAGCAATATTAGAACATCCAAACACACTAACCTATCACTTTAAAAGGAATTAAAATTAATAAATAAAATAATTAATGAATGAGGTAAGACATAAGATCTAAAATTAGCATTGATTGTTTCTTTAGTTGTTAATTCCATACAAGTTTTAGTTTGGTATTTATTTTGACAAGTTCTAGTTACTGGTATATTTACTTTATGGTATGAATAAGAAATCAAAAGAAAGTAATAGAACCAAAATATATTAATCAAAAACACTTCTAATTCCCCTGCTACTTCAGTGGTAAACCTGCCCAATGTGGTACATACTATTTCATCTAGGCCTCCATACTCATCCCTATAACAATTAGGATCCCTTCCACACAATGTGGAACAACATACAACATGCATAGACATGGATAAGGTGGAGGCTATGTACAAATACTCCAACTATGTCCTAGAACCCCTTAGCCAAGATGGTATTTAACAACCTGAATTGACTACATCTTGCCAAAACTAAGGATATCCTAATTTTATATATAAATATGGTATACCTTCTTCCCATAGCCCATCACACAAAAACCTAAGTGTTTTTTATATTTACCCTTCATCCATAATACCCACACCTATTCAAACCCTTTGTATGAGGAGTATGTCAATGCTGCCTCACAGGTACCCACCCCCCAAGTTGCCTCATCAAGTTCAAATTTTTCCATACCCATTTCCTCTAATCCATCCACATCACTACCCTCATCCTTCAACCTAGCCACAACCATGTCCATATCTACCATGTTCGAACAATAAATTTAGGACACATGAGGTATGGTTATCAGATTGCTCTTACATCATAGAAAGGCTAAGGAACAAGTTCATGTAGACCCTATTCTCCAAGTAGTTCCAACCCAACCCTTAGTACCCAATCAAAACCCAACTATCCTCCACAAATTCACACATCAACTCCTCGAATGACACTTGCTTCTATCCAAACGCCTATCCAATTATTCCATCATACCCCTCATAAATCATCCTCATATTTCCACCATCAATCTTCACCTCATATTCAATCTAATCCATTCAAAAAAAACATTTTGGTCATCCCACAATAGTTTTCCACGAGCCCATCATCCAATTATTATGTAATCCAAGGCTTCCATATTCCTGGGGAAGACCTTAGATTTTAGGTCATACAGAAATAGATTGATTAGTTGATGTAGAATTCACTTGACATATCAAGACAAAAATTAACCTTAAGCCAACTAATTCACTAGCCAATTCATCCTTTGGTACCATCATTGCCATATCCAATAGATTTCACACTACCGAAGTTTGACAAATTTAGGGGAACTAAGGACCCTAAGGATCACGTGAGCTCATTTTTTCACACATGTTCTCAAATTCAAACCGATAATGCTCTCATGCTTTGAACATTTCCTCAAACACTAAGGGAGACACCATAGAATGGTACAATCTATTGCCAAAACATAGTATATATACCTTCACCCAATTTATTGACCTATTATTTGAACATTTCACCCTAAATATTAGGAATAATGTCTCATTATCAAATATTTAATATTTGAAACAATGGGATGATGAGCCTATTTATGATTTTGGAAATCGTTGGAGGGCAGTCATAACTAAATTGCCATTCTGCCTACCAATGGAAGAAATTATTAAACTATTTACCAAGAGTTGCTTACAACCCATGTCTTGGATGCTTCAGCTTAATACTTATTGCACATTTGAAGAAGCTTTAGCACAGGCTAGTGTCATTGAGGAAATAAAAATCAAAGAAGGTCTCATTAATCCTAAGAAGGAAAAATGGAAAAATAAGGGCCAATATAGAAGTAATGAATCTGGCCAAAAAAATCATCACAAGCCTCAATGGCTAACACATCCAATAAATTTAATCAAGTGGTGATGAGCCAACCTGTAGTGGCCCAAAAACCCATGCAACAACAAATTTCCTATCATGTTGTCTCATCAGTCACACAAGCACTCACAGTACAAAACATAATGTCAACTATGGAACAACCTTCTTGTTGTCAATACTGCAAAAATAAAATCCCATTTAACTCTATCATAAGCTTTACTGATATCAAATTTTAAAATCATTGCTTTCTCATTTCTTGAAGTTGGGTTATTGGGTTAAGTTTTAATCATATATTGATTTCTTAATGAGAAAATTTAAACAAATGTGGATGGTTTTATGTACAGGTTGAATAGGCTAATGATAAGGTATTGGAACTCTAAACAATGAGTTTAAGGTTCAAATCCAGTGGGGATAGAGTTATACACCATATTTTAGTAACTAGAGTTTGGTTGCATAAACATATACTAGAAAAATAACATATTCTATGAGGATCGTCTCATATAATTTATGGTCTCATGGAAATTAAAAAATCCTTTAACTTTAGATTTTACCTTTATATTAAAATATTATTTGATCAATTATTATAAAGAGTGTATAATAGTTAATATGCAAATTATTTCGCCATATCCAACTTCATAAACATAAACTTATTCTTAGAAGTGCACTTCTAAGAATAAGTTTATGTTTATGAAGTTGGATATGGCGAAGGCTTATGACAGGGTGAAATGGTCTTTTCTTCACAAAATCCTCTTGGCCTTTGGATTTGATCCTTCTTGGATTGAGTGGATTATGAGTTGTATTACAACTCCCTCATATTCTGTCCTAATTAATGGAAAGCCCTCTCCTTTGTTTCATGCTTCCCGGGGTCTTCGGAAGGGGGATCCTTTATCTCCGTACTTGTTTATAATTATGGCTGAAGGTCTGGGTCACTGGCTTAAAGATCAGGTTCACCAGGGTCTTATTCATGGATGTAAATGGGAGAATAGTAGGCCAGCCATTTCCCATCTTTAGTTTGTTGATGACACTGCTCTCTTGGGTGTAGCTTCTATTTGTGAAGCAACCAACTTTAGACATGCTTTGGACTTGTATTTTGCTGTCTCTGGTCAGGAGATTAATGAGCACAAGTCTATTATTTTGTTTTTCAATACAAATCCCAGGGTTCAAGCTAGAATTGTTCAGATTCTCAGGTTTCAGGTTGGAACTCTTCCTCTTACATACTTGGGGATTCCCATTTCTGTTGGTCCTCTACCTAGGGCGGTTTGGACTAACATACTTGACAAATTTTGTAGTCGAGTTAGTCATTGGACTCATAGATGATTAACTTTTGATGGTCGGGTTTTACTTTTGAAGTCAGTTGTTCAGGCTTTATCGGTGTATAGATGCCTTATTCAGATTTCTCCAGCAAGTTTTCTTCATGACCTGGATTCTCTTTCTAGGCAATTCCTATGGGCTGGCAATCTTGGTTCCTCAAAATGGAGTCTTGTTAAATGGGAGACTATTTGTCGACCAAGGCAAGTAGGGGGTTGGGTCTTCGTCTAAGCTCTCTTTCTAGGACTTCTTTGGCTGCTAAGCTGTATTGGCGTTGGTGTAGTAATCAGGAGCAAACTTGGGCCAATATTATCTCCCACAAGTATCTTAGGGGAGTGGAAGGTTCAAAGATTCCTCGATATAGCTTGACTGGTCGAGGATAATTTGTTTGGAATACTTTGAAAAAGGGAGCAGAGCTGGTTAAGCAGGGGTTATTCTAGATTTGTTATACTGGGTCTCGGGCTCTTTTTTGGCAGGATTCTTGGGATGGCTTTGCTCCTCTTCTTAGTGAGTTTCCACATCTTCAAGATCTTGCTCAATGCTTTTGGGATGCTGGATGGTTGAAGGTGGCAGATTTCAAAACTGTTAAGTCCTTTGGTCAGATGGTTAGTCTCCAGTGGAAGGATCCTCAAGAATGGCCTGCTGGTGGCACTATGGATGCGAGGGCAGAGCTGGCCCGTATTCTCGCTAGCTATCCCTACTCTTCTCTACCTGGGGATGATGTGCTAGCATGGGGAAGAGATAATAGAGGGATATTTTTGGTTGCTGCTGGTTATTGTGTTTTGGATCAGCAGTGGTTTGGTGAGGAGGAGGTTCCATGGTGGAAGCAAGTTTGGAATAAGTTTATTTGGCCGAAGTGTAGTTTTTATGGGTGGCAGGCTACTCATAATCGTTGTCTCACTTGGGATAATTTTCAAAAGTGTGGGTTTGCTGGCCCCTCTTTATGCTATAACTATGGGAAGGCTGAAGAATCTATTGGGAACTTACTTCTCCAATGTGACTTTGCTCGAAAAGTCTAGAATTATTGGTGGGGAGTATGGAATCACCCTTGTTCGCATGCTTCATCAATAGTTGATTTTTGGAGGAGTATGGGGCGGCCTCCTGTAGCGGCTTTCTTTTTATAAGTTGGATGGAGTATTGGTCCTTCATGCATTTTTTGGTCGATTTGGCTTGAACGGAACCGTCGGATTTTCCAAGGTAAGGAGTTAACTACTTCCCAAGTCTGGCAGAGGATTTTGCGAATGATCCAGGAAACTGTCTACAAAATGTTAGATTATTTCTCCCGTGGACCATGCGGAACGTCAGATCATGGAAATATTAGGCTTGATGGTTAATGGTCCTAGTCCTAATGTCTCTTGCAGACGGATGGGTCAGAATAATCGGGTGCGGAGGGCTGGCAAATGGAATCCGCCTCCTCCGGGAGTGCTGAAAATTAATACGGATGGATCTTCCCAGGGTAATCCGGGTAATGCTGGTATTGGTGGTGTGGGGCGGGATAGTAGTGGTACTATCCAATTTTTTTTCTCTTGCTTTAAGGGAAATAATTCTAATAACTTCATGGAAGCACTCGCAATTTTATATGCTTTGGAGCAAGGGTATGCTTTGGGTTGGCGTCGGATTGTTTGTGAATCTGATTCTCAGATTGTTATAAATTTGTTAAATTCTGGAGATAGTCTTCATGGTTGTTGGCGGTTGATTTGGGTTGCTCGGAAAATTCTTAATATCTCTGCTCACTTGGACTTCATTTCTTTTGTGCATATTCCTCGGGAGTGGAATAGGGTAGTGGATTTTTTAGCTAAATGGGCTTCTAAGTTTCAAGATGGTTGGGATGTTCAAAATTGGTCTCAACTTTCTTCTGATTGCTCTCAATCTCTCTCTTCTTTATTGAGAGTTGATATGTCTGAATAGCTTCTGCTTTTTCTTTGTATCATGAATGTTTTGCTGAGTTAATAAATTTTTACCCTCTTTTACAAAAAAAAAAATATATGCAAATTATTTGCTAAAGCAATTGAAAGAAATAGAGTACACCCCAAGTATACAATTCTAGGAAAGGTCTCAAATACAATTTCTTGAATACGTAATCAAGAGGGTGTTGGATTACAGTGGTCCAATTTATTTATTTTTGAACAGCTTTGGAGGGATTGGCCTAATCAAGAGGGTGTTGATTATTTTATTAGGTAGTTTTTTTGGATGGGTTCTACCATTATTCTTTGGAATATTTGGAATGAAAGGAACAACTGAATTTTTAATCAAGATAGGAAGGATATTCATTATATTTGGCAAAATACCATAGCCAACTTAGTTGAATCAGTCCATCAGCTCCTTAATCATACCCAAAACTCCCACCAAATATGGGATCAAGTGATGCAAATATTGAAGATTAAATCTTCTAAGGGCAACCGACTTAAAGGGAATGTGAGTATTAGTAAGATGAATAAGACAAGAAATTGGCAACCTCCTCCTAAGAATTTTGGAAAATTCAATACTAATGGAGCCTCTAGAGGGAACCCTGGAAAAGCCAGTGTGGGAGGAATTGGTAGACTTTTATATGGCTCCCTAGTTTTTACTTTTGCTGAGAATTTGGGTATTCTTTCCAATAACCTTGTTGATGGGTATGCTATCCTCAGAGGCCTTCAGGAGGCTATTAAGGTTGGATGGGAAAATGTGTTAGTTGAGTCTGAATCTCAATTTATGATTAATCTCTTGAAGACTCCTTCTAAGAATCATAAGGTGGATTGGAGAATAAAAATAATTATTGAGAAGATTCAATTAATCCAGATGGGATTTTTGAAAGTTGATTACAATCATGTGGTCAGAGATCAAAATAAGAGTGTTGATGCTTTAGCTAATTGGGTTTTGGACAAAGGTGATCTTACTTTTTATAGCCACCCTCCTAGATGGTGGGCTTCTCAAATTAGGGAAGCTCTTCTTTCTATCATTTATTTGGATGGCTCCAGTTCTGAAGGTACCTAGTTTCTTCTTGCTTTTTGTTTTTTGCTTATCTTTGGTTCATTCAGTTTTTTTTAGTTCCCTACCTCATTCTATTATTTATTTTGTTTCCTCTATTGATTCTTTCCTTAATAGTCTTCCGGTCTAGATAGGTCATTGTTATGTTCAATTTTTTATTTTTTTTTGTTTAGTTTTTTAAGGTGGGTGGGTTCTTTTGTTTTGTTTTGTTTTTGTGTTATTTGTGTTGTTTTTTGTTTTTCTTGTGTTTTTGTTGTTTTGTGTTTTTTTATATTTTTTATGTTTTTTGTTATTTTTCTTGTGTTTTTTTTGTTCTTGTTATTGGGTTTCTCTTTGTTTGTGTTAATTCATGTTTTTATGTGTGAGTGTTTTCTATGTTTTTTGTTTTTTTTAATTGTCTGATGTTGGTTGTTTTTTATTTTTATTTTTTTAATTTTTTAGGTTTTGGTTGTGTTTATTTTTCATGTTTTTTTTGGGTTATGTCTTTGTAGTGTTATGTTGTTTTTGTCTTGTTTGTGTTTTGTTATGTGGTTCTTGTATTTTTCTATGTGGTTCATGTTGTGGTTTCTTTTATCTTATTGTGCATGTTTGGTTGTGCTTTTGTTTTTGACACACTCAAGGAGCATGTTTTTTATTTTATTTTATTTTATTTTTTGATATTTACTTAATTATTTACTTATTTTTAAATTGGTTTTGTCTGTTTGTTTGCTCCTTGAGTATGTCAAAGGTGGCAGGCCAGGTCTGATTCCTAGGCATTTTTGGTGGAATGCATACCTCTACCTCCTTGGCTATTACCAGAAAGTGGAATCCCTTTTGGGATGTTTTCCACAAATAAAAAAAAATTAAATAAATAAGTTTAACTCACTAAGAGGTGAATGCCCAATATGCCACAAAATTATAATTGTGTTAATATGAGTTATGACTAATAACGACTAGTGGACCATAAACAAAAAAATTATTAATTTTGTTACAATTAAATAATTTGCATGTGTTTATATATATATCAAATAAATCAGAATTAAATAAACATTCAAATACTTACAGTGGATGCTCCATCTTCAAGATGTTTTATATTTTTAATGGAATCACTAGTACAAATACTTGTTATCCTTATTTATACAATCATATCTCCTTGTCATATATCTATCTATCTATATATATATATATATATATATATATATATATATATATAAAACAAGGTCTCTAATTTTATTTTTGTTTATATATTTTTTTGATAGATAGAAAATGGGATTTTGAAAGGTACTCCAAACCTTTCACAACCAAACAAAATATAGACACACAAGGAACAACCCCATGGAGGGAACCTCATAATGCCAAAATAAAACCATCTTGTTAGATATTTATTCTAAATACAAGTAGAACAATAAACTAATAAAAAAAACAAGTCCTAGACCACGGGATCAGAACTAAAAGGGCATACACCAACGATGCAAGCCCCAGGGGTACAAAAATTAACATTGGCACCTATGCCAAGAAAAGTTGTTTATTCTTCAATGAAGCCTCAATCAACCAAGTTAAAATTGAAATCATATTTTGCGGCCTTGGCACTATATTTTTCAATAGTAGTGATAATTTTACCATTCTAAAGGAGGATCATCGACACAAAGCTTAGGAGTTATCCCATGGTGGTCTAGGAATTACGCTTATTCTAATATTTTTCAAATTTCATAGACTAATTAGATCCTTCCTCTGTTTTGAACTTTTTAAACTTAATCGAGGTCTTTTTACAAGATATTTTTGAAATCTCAACATCAGTGCTCTTGAATTTTCCCCAAGAAGCTCTAATCCTAGTTATGCACCAACACAATTTTTATTTACAAGGATATGGATTATGAGGAGGGGTTCTATTTTCACCTTTTTTGTGCCTATTGATTCATTTTTCGAGTCATCATCACTGAGGATCACAATATAAGAGATATGTGCCTAGCTACTAATTATGAAAAGGGCCACCTTGTTCAACTCCTTTCGATGATCATGGTGGTACAATATAAGGTGGAGGCCTTGATTATTGGGGTGGGTTTATGACCCATACCTAAAATTCATAACTAAAATCTCTAGTGACTGAAAGAGATAATCAAGAATTTTGATCTCCTTGACAACTTGCATATGGTTTAGAAATACCCTATGGAAGCTTCTTAGTAGATATTTGATATTATAAATAATTATGTACTCCATGATAGGGATCATCACCCTGTATCACAACTTTGAAAGACCCTTTCTAATGATGTCACATTTATCCTCGACCAACAATTTACCTTTGTTCCTAAAGTAAAATAGTTCTCGAGTGCTTGTCCCTATGAAAAATGTCAACATCATTTAGTAGTTCGATCACCTTTACGAGGAATCAAATATTATCTTTAAACTTAAGTCCTTTGAACATCACACAACATTTGTACCAAGAGGAAATAAATTCATCTAAAAGGGTGGGGTCATTGTCGTTGAACTTAAATATAAAGGGTCCAAGTTTTCATGTTAATGATTACAAGATACCTAATTAGTCAATAACTATGTTCTCACAATGTTGGTTGAATATTTTTCAAATGTTAATTTCATATTCTAGCCAACTAGTTTTGTTTAGTCACTCTAGATTATTATCTGTTTTGAAATTTATGTGTGTATTATGAAGAGATATTATTGTATGCAAAAGGGTAACACCTATTGGTAGTGGTGAACCTATGGGAAAAATAAAACTTGATGAAGATGGACAGCGACTGTAATTATTTGAATGCTTATTTAATTTAGACTTTTGTGTGGTATATATATAGAAAATAAGAGCCACAACTTGAGTATTTTTTTAAATAATTTTTATTTAGTTCATCTATAAATATTTAAAAAATTTGAGAACAAGTTTTTTTATGCACCTTAGACATTGATTATAGAGATATTTTTTTGTTTTAAAAATCGATATAATTATATATGGAAATACGAGTTCCAAGATGACATTATGTAAATTTGAATAATTAGATTGATAAACTAATGAGGACAAAGTGACTTTCAGTTGCACTAGGATTTTGTTGTTTTAAAAATCGATATAATTATAGATGGAAATACGAGTTCCAAGATGACATTATGTAAATTTGAATAATTATATTGATAGACTAATGAGTTACAATTTTGCAATAGTCCAATCAATAGAAGTTATATTTCTATGAGTTATATTTTTATGAATCCAATATTGACAACTACTACTATGGCCAGGGGGACCCAATGAAGCCATATAGGATAATAATGACAAACAACTTGATTTTTTACTATGGTCCCCATCAGAGGATAAAAAAGGACATGAGGAAATTTTAGACGAATGACACACTGATCTAGCATGAATATGTAAGGTAGTTGAAGGGGAGGACTGTAATATGTTTGAGAGACTACAATTTTTTCCAGGTCTCTCAAGTGGCTTCCATTGGAATTTCTATGAAGATAAATAAGATGGATTATGACATTGACATCAATTGGTTCGGGGGCCTCCAGCATGCCAAAAAAATATGAGGTCTTTGGTTTTTGTTATGTCAAGGACATTGTTCATACAATCCTTGAACTACTCAAGGTTGATCAAGTAAGTCTTATCCTTTTCCTTTTGGTAATTATTGTTGGTGGATGTTGTTTATCAAAATTCTCTGTAGAAATTATATTATAGTTTGGATAAGGTGAGATTTAGGGTATGATCATATATAATTTCTAGTTGGTTATTTAGCGTAAGGATGCAAGCTTTAAATACATTGGTTCTCTATACTGAAAGAGAAATTTCCTCTATTTTTCTCATTTTTGACAAAATTTTCCTCTATTTTTATTCTAGGAATTTTACGGATAAGGTTCAAGCAAATTATTTAATTTGAACATAAACAAATATTTATTTTTTTATGTTTCACAAATTGATATTAGTAATTAACTCCTATTAGTACAATTGTAATTTCTTGGCATATTGGGCATCCACTTCTTACTGAGTTACACTGAACCAATGTATTCTTTAAAGAATTTATATTTAGTTATATTTGCTTCTGACCTAAAAAAAATCATTTATAAATGTAAATAATTCAAAATATGTGTTTAAATATATAAATATATGTTTACTTATTGTCATGTGTTTATATATATTTTTTAATTAAAAAATAAATTTTAAAAAATTATATTCCTAAACTTTTGAATCATTTATAAGTATAAATGACAAATTTTATGTCAAAAGTAAATATAAATTTCATAAGGAAGTCATAATTTTAACTCACTAAGATGAATGCCCAATATGCCACAAAATTACCATTGTGCTAATATGAGTTATGAATAGTAACGACTAGTGGACCATAAAAAAATATTTATTTATTTACTTTTGTTAGAATTAAATAATTTGCATGTGTTTATATATATATATCAAAGAAATCAGAATTAAATAAACATCCAAATACTTACAATGGATTCTCCATCTTCAAGAGGTTTTATATTTTTCATGGAATCACTAGTACCAATACCTATTAAATTTCATCCCCATGAGAACAAAAATATTGCAAATATCCCCACTAAACCAACATATTCCCCAACATAAATTTTTATTTAATATGGATTTATGCGTTCTATATATATATATATAGAAAATAAGGGCAACAACTAGAGTATTTATTTAAATAATTTTGATTTTTTTCATTTGTAAAAAAAATTACTTGATATGTGAGGTTAATACAATGGATGTATGTGTAAATAATTATCAAAATTCTTATTCTACTTGTATAAACCAAATCCTAGCCATTAATCCTTCATCGTAACCATCATACCACCCACTTTTCCACCATACACCCTTCCCTCCATCCATTTAACCATTATAAGCCTTTCTCGCTTTAAAAAGGCCCATTTTAGCCCTTTCCCTTCACTTTTTGATCCACTTGGTTTATTTTATATTTAAATATAATATATTATATTATATTAAAATATATTTATTATAAAATACATATTTATAAACTCAATTAACCACAGTCATCAGATTCAATCTAAACTCAGCTATCCATTTTCATTAATCCATGCTACACTTAAATTATAATCTCAACCCTTGGATTTGATTTAATCCTAGCCACACAATCAAAAGTGTAACCCTAAGAAAATCCTAGGCTAGATTATAAATAGGAGCATTTTTAAATTCTCAACACTTGGAATGTCTATGCCCTGGAACATTTATTATGTGAATTATTGAAGAGATCTTGGAGAAGTCTAAGGCCATTTCATTCTGAAGATCCATCCACATTTGAAGCCCTAGATTACCTTAGGATTTTCCCATTCTAGAAACCTCTAATTAATGCCTTCTAGAGTTTTCTATGTAACATAAAATACTTCTATTAGGGCATCTCATCATCATATCTGCAACGAAGCATCAATAATAACAAGGTAAATCATTTTTATTTTGTGTTTCATTTTAATATATGTAGGTCTTGTATGTCATTTTATGCATTTATTGTTAGGGTTTTATATTTGGTTAAGGGTATCACATTATGGAGCCCACACAGGTATTATAACACTCTTATTTTTTTATGTGTGTGTATATATATAGGTTTTACTCATCCTTGAATAGCTGCTGAAGCTAGAGTGGCCTGGAATTAGATATAACAAAGCCCACTCACACTGTTGGGAGCAAAACACAATTGAAGATACTTGTTTTGTATAGCTAGGGTTTCAGAGAATCCTAGAAATGTATTTCATTGTACCAAATAATTTTTATTGGCAGAGTAATTGTATCAAGGAGTTTCTCAGATCCCCTCTCCCCTTTGTTATTTAATAAAAATATTATTTGTGTAATCATTTGTATTTCTGGAATTATTATTTTTTTGCATCATTTTAAGTGTCATGTTTTTAGCTCTTCAAATAGTGATCATGGTGGGACTCCACAAGGGTTCTACATTTTTATTTGATTTATCTTTCTTATGTTATTTTTTTACTATCTGTTAAGGTTTTTAGGATTAAAAAATGTACTATTTTCTTCCATAAACTACCCAGCATGTTTCAACCATATATAACTCATCAAGAGTTGGATTGAGTTAAAATTTTGAGGGTATATTATTGATATAACCTGGCACATATCTATAAATGTTTAGATCATTTGGAGCATCAAATATCTCAGAAAGACCTCACCAAAATTTAGGTTTTTTTGTAAGTCCATCATCCATTCTTACTCTTTTTTTTTTACATTTTTTTTTGAGTTTTCTGCAGCATATTTTTCAGATTCTGGGTATAAAAATAAGATACAATAAGTAATTTTCAAAGGAATCATTGTGGAGTGCATTAGGGTTTTTGCTCATGCATTCATATAATTTAAAATTCCTGTTTTAAAAAAATCTGCAAATTTAGGTGTTTTCTGCATATTACTGTCTACATTTGAAATTGAAGAGCATCATTTAGAATTTGTATTTTTAGGGTTTAAATATTTCTTACTTTACTGCTCTAAATATGAACAATATCTTAACACAAAAAGTACTCCTCCCCTTGAGTGGCACCATTGGCAGAGAGGTGGACGAACCCTCTGATTGCTATCTAGGGATGGTGATTTAAGTGGTTTACTTCACACTCTTTAGATGAAAATTACGTTATTATATTGGATTCTGATTTAGATGTGTGAAATTTGTCATATGTGACATTGTTTGATCACAATAGAAAATGTGAAACTTTAAAATAAATCATACACAACACGTTTCACTTTAAAATAGTAGGGGTTAAATTTCATCACCAACCATTGATTGAGGTTTTATGATGGTGGAAGTCATTTCCATCCACCAATATCTACCCTGGACACTATAGGTCACCCTGAAGAAAACTTGTTGGGATTCATTACCAACAAGAATCTCATTGCCCCAAAAAACCTTAGTTTTTACCTTTGTTTTTGTTAAGCAATATTGGAACATCAAAACACACTAACCTATCACTTTAAAAGGAATTCACATTAATAAAGAAAATAATTAATGAATGAGGTAAGACACAAGATCTAAAATTAGCATTGATTGTTTCTTTAGTTGTTAATTCCATACAAGTTTTAGTTTACTTTTTATTTTGACAAGTTCTAGTTACTGATTTATTTACTTTATGGTATTAATAAAAAATCAAAAGAAAGTAATAGAACCAAAATATATTAATCAAAAAAACTTCTAATTCCCCTGCTACTTCAGTGGCAAACATGCCTAATGTGGTACATACTATTTCATCTAGGACTCCATACTCATCATACCACAATTAGGATCCCTTCCACACAATGTGGAACAACATACAACATGCATAGACATGGATATGGTGGAGGCTATGTACAAATACTCCAACTATGGCCTAGAGCCCCTTAGCCAAGATGGTATTGAACAACCTGAATTGGCTACATCTTGCCCAAACCAAGGATATCCTAATTTTGTATACGAATATGGTATACCTTCTTCTCGTAGCCCATCACACCAAAAACAAAGTCTTTTTAACATTTACCCTTCATCCATAATACCCACACCTATTCAAATCCTTTGTATGAGGAGTATGTCATTGCTGCCTCACAAGTACCCACCCCCCAACTTGCCTCATAAAGTTCAAATTTTTCCATACCCATTTCCTCTAATCTATACTCATAACTACCCTCATCCTCCAACCTAGCCACAACCATGTCCATATCTACCATGTTCGAACAAGAAATTAAGGACACATTAGGTCTTGTTATTAGATTGCTCTTACAACATAGAAAGGCTAAGCAACAAGTTCATGTAGACCCTATGCTCCAATAAGTTCCAACCTAACCCTTAGTACCCAATAAAAAACCAATTGGAGTAACCTAATATTTGATGGTTTCCATTCCAAATCCTCCCCAAATTCACACATCAACCCCTCCAATCACAATTGCTTCTATCCAATCAACAATCTAATTCTTCCATAATACCCCTCATCAATCATCCTCATATTTCCATCATCAATATTCACCTCATATTCAATCTAATCCATTAAAAAACAACATGTTGGTCATGCCACAACATTTTTCCTCCAGCCCATCACCTAATCGTAAGGTAATCCAAGGCTTCCACATTCTTAGGGAAGACCTTAGATTTTAGGCCATACAAAAATAAATTGATTATTTGATGTAGAATTCACTTGACATATCAAGCCAAAAATTAACCTTAAGCCAACTAATTCACTAGCCAATTCATCCTTCGGTACCTTAACTACCATATCCAATAGATTTCACACTACCAAAGTATGATAAATTTAGGAGAGCTAAGGACTCTAAGGAGCACGTGAGCTCATTTGTTCACACATGATTTCAAATTAAAACCGATAATTCTCTCATGCTTTGAACCTTTCCTCAAAAACTAACAGAGACACCATATAATGGTACAATCTATTGCCAAAAATTAGTATCTATACCTTCACCCAATTTATTGACCGGTTCTTTGAACATTTCACCCTAAATATTAGAAATAATGTCTCATTATCAAATATTTAATCTTTAAAACAATGGTATGATGAGCCTATTTATGATTTTAGAAACCGTTGGAGGGTAGTCATAACTAATTTCCATTCTCCCTACCAATGGAAGAAATTATTAAACTATTTACCAAGAGTTGCTTAAAACCCATCTCTTAGATGCTTTAGCTTAATACTTATTGTAAATTTGAAGAATCTTTAGCATAGGCTAGTGTTATTGAGGAAATAAAAATATAAGAAAGTGTCATTAAGCCTAAGAAGAAAAAATGGAAAAATAAGGGCCAATATCGAAGTAATCAATTTGGCCAAAACAAATCATCACAAGCCTCAATGGCTAACACATCCAATAAAGTTAATCAAGAGGTGATGAGTCAACCCGTAGTGTCACAACAACCCATGCAACAACCAATTTCCTATCATGTAGACCCATTAGTCACACAAGCACTCATAGTACAAAACACAATGTCAACTATGGAACAACCTTCTCGTCGTCAATACTACAAAAATAAAATCCCATTTAACTCTATCATAAGTTTTACTGATATCAAATTTTAAAATCATTGCTTCCTCATTTATTGAATTTGGGTTATTGGGTTAAGTTTTAATAGAGGGATAGGAAGAAGATGATATGAATATAGAGGGATAGGAATAAGAGGATATGAAAATATGTGCAAAGCATCGTATCTAGGATGGGAAATATGTTGATTCTAAATCCAAGCGATACCATAAGGGTCAAAGTTCTCATGATGATGATTATATGTTGATTCTAAATCCAAGCAAGACCATAAGGGTCAATGTTCTCAAGATGATGATTAGGATATGCTTAATATCAAGAATGAAAACAAGCGATTAGTCAACAACTCTGTTCTCACAATGTTGATTGAGTATCTCTTAACAACAATAAAAAATAATATCTCTTTGTCATATGCACAAACATTTCAAAATAGAGAAGAATTCGAAGTGGCTAAAAAAAACTATTTGGTTGGGCTATGAAATTAACATTTGAAAAAATTAATCAATCAACATTGTCAAATATCGACTAGTTACACATTTTCATCTTTGAGAAAAAGCAATTAGTCAATAGCTATGTACACAATGTTGATTGAGTAATGTTTTCAAATGTTAATTTTATAGCCCAGCCAACCAGTTTTGTTTAGTCACTCTACATTCTTATTTGTTTTTAAATTTGTGTATGACAAAGGTATATTATTTTATGCAAAAGGGTAACACCTACTGGTACAATAGATCCCATGAAAAAAAAAACTTTTTGAAGATGGAGCATCCATTGTAGGTGTCTAAATGTTTATTTAATTCTGATTTCTTTAGAAAATAGCAATTGTAACTTAGTATTTGTTTAAATAATTTTCATCTAGTTCATCTGTAAATATTAAAAAATATTTAGAATAGGTTTGTTTATGCACCTAATACATTGCTTACAGAGATATTTTGTTCTTTGAAAATAAAATATAAATGGAAATGTGAGTCCCAAGATGGTATTCAACAAATTTGGATGACTATATTGATAGGTTAAAGAATCTAAAGTGGCTTTCAGTTGCATTATATTTTGGAAAAAAAATCATTTAGTGAAAGTGGTTGAACTTTTTCAATTAGAAACTTTCACACCAATATATATTTTTTGTTCTTAAACATTACTTATATAATGTGAATGTTTCTTTTAACTATGCAAGTTACATGTATGAAATACTCCACACAATAGATCCCACCTTTCTATCTATTGAGGATGTGGACATTGTATTTGAGAACAGTGGATATAGGTGTAAATAATGATCAACCTTCTTATTCTAGTTTTGTGGAAATGAATCTAAGATCCTATTCCAATTTCAGAGAATTTTTATTACCTGATATGAGAGGTTAATACAATGGATATAGGTGTAAATTATTTTCAACCTTATTATCCTAGTTTTGGTGACATGTATTTAGGATGTTATTTTAATTTCAAATAATTTGTATTAAATACCATATAAGTTTGACAAGCAATAGTAATATCAAATGAAAGATTCATTTATTTTTGTGTCTTTTGCATTTTTTACATTAATTTCAAACCAAGTTGCACCTTATTGCCAACATATTTATTTCTTCATTTTATACTGTTAGAGGTCTTTTTTTTGTTTTTCATTTCATATGCATTGACATATCTGTATAGGTATATATGTCTTTTTTTGCGATAAACATGAAGTATGTCTACAAAAACTAGCTAGGGATTCATTAATTATTATATATGTATAAATAATTAGGATTTAATTCCTATTGGTCATTATTAATCCAATGCAATTAAGGATACCATTGTGTGTGCTTTAATTTAGTCTAATTGGATGGAAAATCATACTGGTCATTATTAATCCAATGCAATTAAGGATACCATTGTGTGTGCTTTAATTTAATCTAATTGGATGGACAATCATACTACAAATAGGTATCTCATCTCTCAAGGCCTTTGAAAAAAAGAAGAAGAAATATAATAAAGGAAGGCAATTTCAAATAGCTTTAATTTTTAGTGATAATATATCTTGTACCAATGATGTAGTTATTAAAGTATACAACTTATCTTTTCTCCCTTGTTTTCTCAAACAAAACTTCTTCATTTTATCAATTGTTTAGGCTAAATCTATTTTCTTAAGGTCTTAGGTTGTCACCAAGGAGTCAATATTTTTATTATGAAAAGAGTGACAATTCAATTAATTATGTGATCCTCCAAAATGAGGGGCTTGAAACAGCTATTAAATTTCATCCCCATGATAACAAAATTATTGCAAATACCCCCACTAAAAAAGAAAATATTGAACCTAGGTTTATTTGGTTTGGTGGTAGTAAATGTAGGATTCTGGAATCAGTTTAGTTGTATAACCATTCTCAAAATTTAGAGAGCTCATAATTTTATGAGATACAATAAATTATTTCTTCCATGTATTGCATGCATTTTAGTTAAATTTTCTATTGTTGTGGGTACTTAAAAAAGTTATTCATCAAGAGTTTTAACATGTTATGTCAAATAACATAGGTATTTAAAGTAAATTCCTTTTGATGAAAATTTTAATGATTATATTTTAAACCACAAGAGATTAAAATACACCATAGTTTTATCACATATTGCTCATAATGGTGCCTTTCAGACATCCTTATAGATAAAAAAAATGATAATCAAACTAGAAATATGTGAGAAAAGCCATTAGAATGTGTGAGACATTGAATACAATTTACAATGTGATTTCTCCCAACACATTACTAATAGATTTAGAGCACACACCAAGTGTACCATTTTAGAAAAGGCCTCTCGAAACACAATTTCTTGAATATGTAAATTTGATTTTTTTACTAATTATTATTTGAATGTAATAATGTAATGATATATTTCTACTTGATTAAATCAATAGTTTTTACTTTTTAGTGGAAGAAGAGGATATGAAAAGACTCACAAAACATCGTATATGGAAAGGGAAATATATTGGTACAGAATATGAGCAAGACCAAGTTCTAATGTTGATGATTACAAGATACATGATCTCAAGGATGAAAATAACTAATTAATCGATAGCTATGTTCTAAGAATGTTGATTTAGTAATGTTTTTAAATGTTAATAGCCCAATAAAACTATTTGGTTTAATCACTTTGGATTCTTGTAATAAAATAGATATTACCAATGGAAAATATTAAGGTAAATCTTAATCATTAAATGATTTAGGCAATCAACAATTTTTGTCAGCTTCAACTAAATTTTCTACTTCCTCTAACCATGGAAAGGAGATGTTAACTTCACGATCCTCAATCAAAACCCCTCTATTGGCTAGCTTATCTGCACATTTGTTTTTTTCCCTTAATATATGTGTAAACCTAGTTTCTTCAAACTCTTTAGCAATATTTTGAATTTCCACAATTATCACTTGAATATTCCAAGGAGCCTTTGCTTTCCTCAAAATTTCCTATCATGTAGTCTCATCAGTCACACAAGCACTCACAGTACAAAACATAATGTCAACTATGGAACAACCTTCTTGTCATCAATACTACAAAAATAAAATCCCATTTAACTCTATCATAAGCTTTACTGATATCAAATTTTAAAATCATTGCTTTCTCATTTCTTGAATTTGGGTTATTGGGTTAAGTTTTAATCATATATTGATTTCTTATTGAGAAAATTTAAACAAATGTGGATGGTTTTATGTACAGCTTGAATAGGCTAATGATAAGGTATTGGAACTCTAAACAATAAGTTTAAGGTTCAAATCCACTGGGGATAGAGTTATACACCATATTTTAGTAACTAGAGTTTGGTTGCATAAACATATACTAGAAAAATAACATATTCTATGAGGATCGTCTCATATAATTTATGGTCTAATGGAAATTAAAAACTCCTTTAAATTTAGATTTTACCTTTATATTAAAATATTATTTGATCAATTATTATAAATAGTGTATAATATTTAATATGCAAATTATTTGCTAAAGCAATTGAAAGAAATAGAGTACACCCCAAGTATACAATTCTAGGAAAGGTCTCAAATACAATTTCTTGAATACGTAATCAAGAGGGTGTTGGATTACAATGGTCCAATTTATTTACTTTTGAACAACTTTGGAGGGATTGGCCTAATCAAGAGGGTGTTGATTATTTTATTAGGTAGTTTGTTTGGATGGGTTCTACCATTCTTCTTTGGAATATTTGGAATGAAAGGAAAAACTAAATTTTTAATCAATATAGGAAGGATATTCATTATATTTGGCAAAATACCATAGCCAACTTAGTTGAATGAGTCCATCAGCTCCTTAATCATCCCCAAAACTCCCACCAAATATGGGATCAAGTGATGCAAATATTGAAGATTAAATCTTCTAAGGGCAACCAACTTAAAGGGAATGTGAGTATTAGTAAGATGAATAAGACAAGAAATTGGCAACCTCCTCCTAAGAATTTTGGAAAATTCAATACTAATGGAGCCTCTAGAGGGAACCCTGGAAAATCCAGTGTGGGAGGAATTGGTAGACTTTTAGATGGCTCCCTAGTTTTTACTTTTGCTGAGAATTTGGGTATTCTTTCCAATAACCTTGTTGAGGGGTATGGTATCCTTAGAGGCCTTCAGGAGGCTACTAAGGTTGGATGGGAAAAGGTGTTAGTTGAGTCTGAATCTCAACTTATGATTAATCTCTTGAAGACTCCTTCTAAGAATCATAAGGTGGATTGGAGAATAAAAATAATTATTGAGAAGATTCAATTAATCCAGATGGGATTTTTGAAAGTTGATTACAATCATGTGGTCAGATATCAAAATAAGAGTGTTGATGCTTTAGCTAATTGGGTTTTGGACAAAGGTGATCTTACTTGTTATGGCCACCCTCCTAGATGGTGGGCTTCTCAAATTAGGGAAGCTCTTCTTTCTATCATTTCTTTGGATGGTTCCAGTTCTGAAGGTACCTAGTTTCTTCTTGGTTTTTTTTTTTTGCTTATCTTTGGTTCATTCAATTTTTTTTAGTTCCCTAGCTCATTCTATTCTTTATTTTGTTTCCTCAGTTGATTCTTTCCTTAATAGTCTTCCGGTCTAGATAGGTCATTGTTATGTTCAATTTTTTTTTTGGTTTAGTTTTTTAAGGTGGGTGGGTTCTTTTGTTTTGTTTTGTTTTTGTGTTATTTGTGTTGTTTTTTGTTTTTCTTGTGTTTTTGTTGTTTTGTTTTTTTTTTTTTTTTTTATGTTTTTTGTTATTGTTCTTGTGTTTTTTTTGTTCTTGTTCTTGGGTTTCTCTTTGTTTGTGTTAATTCATGTTTTTATGTGTGAGTGTTTTCTATGTTTTTTGTTTTTTTTTATTGTCTGATGTTGGTTGTTTTTTATTTTTATTTTTTTTTAATTTTTTAGGTTTTGGTTGTGTTTATTTTTCATGTTTTTTTTTGGGTTATGTCTTTGTAGTGTTATGTTGTTTTTGTCTTGTTTGTGTTTTGTTATGTGGTTCTTGTATTTTTCTATGTGGTTCGTGTTGTGGTTTCTTTTATCTTATTGTGCATGTTTGGTTGTGCTTTTGTTTTTGACACACTCAAGGAGCATGTTTTTTATTTTATTTTTTGATATTTACTTAATTATTTACTTATTTTTAAATTGGTTTTGTCTGTTTGTTTGCTCCTTGAGTATGTCAAAGGTGGTAGGCTAGGTCCGATTCCTGGGCATTTTTGATGGAATGCATACCCCTGCCTCCTTGGGTATTACCCGAAAGTGGAATCCCTTTTGGGATGTTTTCCACAAATAAAAAAAAATTAAATAAATAAGTTTAACTCACTAAGAGGTGAATGCCCAATATGCCACAAAATTACAATTGTGTTAATATGAGTTATGACTAATAACGACTAGTGGACCATAAACAAAATATTTATTAATTTTGTTACAATTAAATAATTTGCATGTGTTTATATATATATCAAATAAATCAGAATTAAATAAACATTCAAATACTTACAGTGGATGCCCCATCTTCAAGAAGTTTTATATTTTTAATGGAATCACAAGTACCAATACTTGTTATCATTATTTATACAATAATATCTCATTGTCATATATCTATCTATCTATCTATTATATATATATATATATATATATATATAATATATATATATATATATATATATATATATATATATAAAGCAAGGTCTCTAATTTTATTTTTGTTTATATATTTTTTTGATAGATAGAAAAAGGGTTTTTGAAAGGTACTCCAAACCTTTCACAACCAAACAAAATATAGACACACAAGGAACAACCCCATGGAGGGAACCTCATAATGCCAAAATAAAACCATCTTGTTAGAGATTTCTTCTAAATACAAGTAGAACAATAAACTAATAAAACAAACAAGTCCTAGACCACGGGATCAGAACTAAAAGTGCATATACCAACGATGCAAGCCCTAGGGGTACAAAAAATAACATTGGCACCTATGCCAAGAAAAGTTGGTTATTCTTCAATGAAGCCTCAATCAACCAAGTTAAAATTGAAATCATATTTTGCAGCCTTGGCACTATATTTTTCAATAGTAGTGATAATTTTACCGTTCTAAAGGAGCATCATCGACACAAAGCTTAGGAGTTATCCCATGGTGGTCTAGGAATCAAGCTTCTTCTAATATTTTTCAAATTTCATAGACTAATTAGATCCTTCCTCTGTTTTGAACTTTTTAAACTTAATCGAGGTCTCTTTACAAGCTATTTTTGAAATCTCAACATCAGTGCTCTTGAATATGCCCTAAGAAGCTCTGATCCTAGTTATGCACCAACAAAATTTTGATTTATAAGGATATGGGTTATGAGGAGGGGTTCTATTTTCACCTTTTTTGTGCCTATTGATTCATTTTTCGAGTCATCATCACTGAGGATCACAATATAAGAGATATGTGCCTAGCTACTAATTATGAAAAGGGCCACCTTGTTCAACTCCTTTCGATGATCATGGTGGTACAATATGAGGTGGAGGCCTTGATGATTGGGGTGGGTTTATGACCCATCCCTAAAATTCATAACTAAAATCTCTAGTGACTGAAAGAGATAATCTAGAATTTTGATCTCCTTGACAACTTGCATATGGTTCAGAAATACCCTATGGAAGCTTCTTAGTAGATATTTGATATTATCAATAATGATGTACTCCATGATAGGGATCATCACCTTGTATCGCAACTTTGAAAGACCCTTTCTAATGATGTCACCTTTATCCTCGACCAACAATTTACCTTTGTTCCTAAAGTAAAATAGTTCTCGAGTGCTTGTCTCTATGAACAATGTCAACATCATTTAGTAGTTCGATCACCTTTACGAGGAATCGAACATTATATTTAAACTTGAGTCCTTTAAGCATCACACAACATTTGTCCCAAGAGGAAATAAATTCATCTGAAAGGGTGGGGTCATTGTCATTGAACTTAAATATAAAGGGTCCAAGTTTTCATGTTAATGATTACAAGATACCTAATTAGTCAATAACTATGTTCTCACAATGTTGGTTGAATATTTTTCAAATGTTAATTTCATATTCTAGCCAACTAGTTTTGTTTAGTCACTCTAGATTATTATCTGTTTTGAAATTTATGTGTGTATGATGAAGAGATATTATTGTATGCAAAAGGGTAACACCTATTGGTAGTGGTGATCCTATGGGAAAAATAAAACTTGATGAAGATGGAGCAGTGACTATAATTATTTGAATGCTTATTTAATTTAGAATTTTGTGTGGTATATATATAGAAAATAAGAGCTGCAACTTGAGTATTTTTTTAAATAATTTTTATTTAGTTCATCTATAAATATTTAAAAAATTTGAGAACAAGTTTTTTTATGCACCTTAGACGTTGATTATAGAGATATTTTGTTGTTTTAAAAATCGATATAATTATAGATGGAAATACGAGTTCCAAGATGACATTATGTAAATTTGAATAATTAGATTGATAGACTAATGAGGACAAAGTGACTTTCAGTTGCACTAGGATTTTGCTTGTTTTAAAAATTGATATAATTATAGATGGCAACATACGAGTTCCAAGATGACATTATGTAAATTTGAATAATTAGATTGATAGACTAATGAGTTACAATTTTGCAATAGTCCACTCAATAGAATTTATATTTCTGTGAGTTATATTTTTATGAATCCAATATTGACAACTACTACTATGGCTAGGGGGACCCAATGAAGCCATATAGGATAATAATGACAAACAACTTGATTTTTTAATATGGTCTCCATCAGAGGATAAGAAAGGACATGAGGAAATTTTAGACGGATGACACACTGATCTAGCATGAATATGCAAGGTAGTTGAAGGGGAGGACTGTAATATGTTTGAGAGACTATACAATTTTTGCCAGGTCTCTCAAGCGCCTTCCATTGGAATTGCTATGAAGATCAATAAGAGGGATTCTGACATTGACATCAATTTGTCCGGGGGCCTCCACCATGCCAAAAAAATATGAGGTCTTTGGTTTTTGTTATGTCAAGGACATTGTTCATAAAATCCTTGAACTACTCAAGGTTGATCAAGTAAGTCTTATCCTTTTCCTTTTGGTAATTATTGTTGGTGGATGTTGTTTATCAAAATTCTCTATAGAAATTATATTGTAGTTTGGATAAGGTGAGATTTAGGGTATGATCATATATAATTGCTAGTTGGTTATTTAGCGTAAGGATGCAAGCTTTAAATACATTGGTTCTCTACTGAAGGAGAAATTTCCTCTATTTTTCTCATTTTTGACAAAATTTTCCTCTATTTTTATTCTAGGAATTTTACGGATAAGGTTCAAGCAAATTATTTAATTTGAACATAAACAAATATTTATTTTTTTATGTTTCACAAATTGATATTAGTAATTAACTCATATTAGTACAATTGTAATTTCTTGGCATATTGGGCATCCACTTCTTACTGAGTTACACTGAACCAATGTATTCTTTAAAGAATTTATATTTAGTTATATTTACTTTTGACATAAAAAAATTCATTTATAAATGTAAATAATTCAAAATATGTGTTTAAATATATAAATATATGTTTACTTATTGTCATGTGTTTATATATATTTTTTAATTAAAAAATAAATTTTAAAAAATTATATTCCTAAACTTTTGAATCATTTATAAGTATAAATGACAAATTTTATGTCAAAAGTAAATATAAATTTCATAGGGAAGTCATAATTTTAACTCACTAAGATGAATGCCCAATATGCCACAAAATTACAATTGTGCTAATATGAGTTATGAATAGTAACGACTAGTGGACCATAAAAAAATATTTATTTATTTACTTTTGTTAGAATTAAATAATTTGCATGTGTTTATATATATATATCAAAGAAATCAGAATTAAATAAACATCCAAATACTTACAATGGATTCTCCATCTTCAAGAGGTTTTATATTTTTCATGGAATCACTAGTACCAATACCTATTAAAGTTCATCCCCATGAGAAAAAAAATATTGCAAATATCCCCACTAAACCAACATATTCCCCAACATAAAAGTTTATTTAATATGGATTTATGCGTTTTTTTTTTTTTTTTTTTTTTTTTTTTTTTTTTTTTTTTTTTTTTTTTTTTTTTTTTTATATATATATATATATATAGAAAATAAGGGCTGCAACTAGAGTATTTATTTAAATAATTTTGATTTTTTTCATTTGTAAAAAAAATTACTTGATATGTGAGGTTAATACAATGGATGTATGTGTAAATAATTATCAAAATTCTTATTCTACTTGTATAAACCAAATCCTAGCCATTAATCCTTCATCGTAACCATCATACCACCCACTTTTCCACCATACACCCTTCCCTCCATCCATTTAACCATTATAAGCCTTTCTCGCCTTAAAAAGGCCCACTTTAGCCCTTTCCCGTCACTTTTTGATCCACTTGGGTTTATTTTATATTATTTTATATTTAAATATAATATATTATATTATATTAAAATATATTTATTATAAAATACATATTTATAAACTCAATTAACCACAGTCATCAGATTCAATCTAAACTCAGCTATCCATTTTCATTAATCCATGCTACACTTAAAGTATAATCTCAACCCTTGGATTTGATTTAATCCTAGCCACACGATCAAAAGTGTAAGGTTAAAACCCTAAGAAAATCCTAGGCTAGATTATAAATAGGAGCATTTTTAAATTCTCAACCCCTGGAATGTGTATGCCCTGGAACATTTATTGTGCGAATTATTGAAGAGATCCTGGAGAAGTCTAAGGCCATTGCATTCTGAAGATCCATCCACATTTGAAGCCCTAGATTACCTTAGGATTTTCCCATTCTAGAAACCTCTAATTAATGCCTTCTAGAGTTTTCTATGTAACATAAAATACTTCTATTAGGGCATCTCATCATCAGATCTGCAACAAAGCATCAATAATAACAAGGTAAATCATTTTTATTTTGTGTTTCATTTTAATATATGTAGGTCTTGTATGTCATTTTATGCATTTATTGTTAGGGTTTTATATTTGGTTAAGGGTATCACATTATGGATCCCACACAGGTATTATAACACTCTTATTTTTTTATGTGTGTGTAGATATATAGGTTTTACTCATCCTTGAATAGTTGTTGAAGCTAGAGTGGCTTGGAATCGGATATAACAAAGCCCACTCACACTGTTGGGAGCAAAACACAATTGAAGATACTTGTTTTGTATAGCTAGGGTTTCAGAGAATCCTAGAATTGTATTTCATTGTACCAAATAATTTTTATTTGCAGAGTAATTGTATCAAGGAGTTTCTTAAATCCCCTCCCCTCTTTGTTATTTAATAAAAATATTATTTGTGTAATCATTTGTATTTCTGGAATTATTATTTTTTTGCATCATTTTAAGTGTCATGTTTTTAGCTCTTCAAATAGTGATCATGGTGGGACTCCACAAGGGTTCTACATTTTTATTTGATTTATCTTGCTTATGTTATTTTGTTTCTATCTGTTAGGGTTTTTAGGATAAAAAAATGTACTATTTTCTTGCATAAACTACCCAGCATGTTTCAACCATATATCACTCATCTAGAGTTGGATTGAGTTAAAATTTTGAGGGTATATTATTTATATACCTTGGCACATATCTATAAATGTTTAGATCATTTGGAGCATCAAAGATCTCAGAAAGACCTCACCAAAATTTAGGCTTTTTTGTAAGTCCATCATCCATTCTTACTCTTTTTTTTTACATTTTTTTTGAGTTTTCTGCAGCATATTTTTTATATTTTGGGTATAAAAATAAGATACAATAAGTAATTTGTGAAGGAATCATTGTGGAGTGCATTAGGATTTTTTCTCATACATTCATATAATTTAAAATTCCTGTTTTAAAAAAATCTGCAAATTTAGGTGTTTTCTGCATATTATTGTCTACATTTGAAATTGAAGAGCATCATTTAGAATTTGTATTTTTAGGGTTTAAAGATTTCTTACTTTACTCCTCTAAATAGGAACAATATCTTAACACAAAAAGTACTCCTCCCCTTGGGTGGCACCATTGGCAGAGAGGTGGACGAACCCTCCGATTGCTATCTAGGGATGGTGTTTTAAGTGGTTTACTTCACACTCTTTAGATGAAATTTACGTTATTATATTGGATTCTGATTTAGATGTGTGAAATTTTTCATATTTGACATTGTTTGATCACAATAGAAAATGCGAAACTTTAAAATAAATCATACACAACACGTTTCACTTTAAAATAGTAGGGGTTAAATTTCATCACCAACCATTTATTGAGGTTTTATGATGGTGGAAGTCATTTCCATCCACCAATATCTACCCTAGACACCATAGGTCACCCCGAAGAAAACTTGTTGGAGTTCATTACCAACAAGAATCTCATTGCCCCAGCAAACCTTAGTTTTTACCTTTGTTTTTCTTAAGCAAGATTAGAACATCAAAACACACTAACCTATCACTTTAAAAGGAATTCACATTAATAAAGAAAATAATTAATGAATGAGGTAAGACACAAGGTCTAAAATTAGCATTGATTGTTTCTTTAGTTGTTAATTCCATACAAGTTTTAGTTTGGTGTTTATTTTGACAAGTTCTAGTTACTGGTTTATTTACTTTATGGTATTAATAAGAAATCAAAAGAAAGTAATAGAACCAAAATATATTAATCAAAAACACTTCTAATTCCCCCGCTACTTCAGTGGCAAACGTGCCCAATGTGGTACATACTATTTCATCTAGGACTCCATACTCATCCATACCATAATTAGGATCCCTTCCACACAATGTGGAAAAACATACAACATGCATAGACATGGATAAGATGGAGGCTATGTACAAATACTCCAACTATGGCCTAGAACCCCTTAGCCAAGATGGTATTGAACAATCTAAATTGGCTACATCTTGCCCAAACCAAGGATATCCTAATTTTGTATACGAATATGGTATACCTTCTTCCCGTAGCCCATCACACCAAAAACCAAGTCTTTTTAACATTTACCCTTCATCCATAATACCCACACCTATTCAAACCCTTTGTATGAGGAGTATGCCAATGCTGCCTCACAGGTACCCACCCCCCAACTTGCCTCATAAAGTTCAAATTTTTCCATACCCATTTCCTCTAATCTATCCTCATCACTACCCTCATCCTCCAACCTAGCCACAACCATGTCCATATCTACCATGTTCGAACAAGAAATTTAGGACACATTAGGTCTTGTGATCATATTGCTCTTACAACATAGAAAGGCTAAGCAACAAGTTCATGTAGACCCTATGCTCCAAGAAGTTCCAACCTAACCCTTAGTACCCAATAAAAACCCAACTGGAGTAACCCAATATTTGATGGTTTCCATTCCAAATCCTCCCCAAATTCACACATCAACCCCTCCAATCACAATTGCTTCTATCCAACCACCTATCCAATTCTTCCATAATACCCCTCATAAATCATCCTCATCTTTCCATCATCAATATTCACCTCATATTCAATCTAATCCATTCAGAAACAACATGTTGGTCATGCCACAACATTTTTCCTCCAGCCCATCACCCAATCATAAGGTAATCCAAGGCTTCCACATTCCTAGGGAAGACCTTAGATTTTAGGCCATACAAAAATAGATTGATTATTTGATGTAGAATTCACCTAACATATCAAGCCAAAAATTAACCTTAAGCCAACTAATTTACTAGCCAATTCATCCTTCGGTACCATAACTACCATATCCAACAGATTTCACACTACCAAAGTATGATAAATTTAGGAGAGCTAAGGACTCTAAGGAGCACGTGAGCTCATTTGTTCACACATGATTTCGAATTAAAACCGATAATTCTCTCATGCTTTGAACCTTTCCTCAAACACTAAGAGAGACACCATATAATGGTACAATCTATTGCCAAAAAATAGTATCTATACCTTCACCCAATTTATTGACCGGTTCTTTGAACATTTCACCCTAAATATTAGAAAGAATGTCTCATTATCAAATATTTAATCTTTAAAACAATGGTACGATGAGCCTATTTATGATTTTAGAAACCGTTGGAGGGTAGTCATAACTAATTTCCATTCTCCCTACCAATGGAAGAAATTATTAAACTATTTACCAAGAGTTGCTTAAAATCCATCTCTTGGATTCTTCAACTTAATACTTATTGTAAGTTTGAAGAAGCTTTAGCACAGTCTAGTGTTATTGAGGAAATCAAAATAAAATAAGGTGTCATTAAGCCTAAGAAGAAAAAATAGAAAAATAAGGGCCAATATCGAAGTAATCAATTTGGACAAAATAAATCATCACAAGCCTCAATGGCTAACACATCCAATAAAGTTAATCAAGAGGTGATGAGTCAACCCGTAGTGTCACAACAACCCATGCAACAACCAATTTCCTATCATGTAGACCCATTAGTTACATAAGAACTCACAGTGCAAAACACAATGTCAACTATGGAACAACCTTCTCATCGTCAATACGACAAAAGTAAAATCCCATTCAACTCTATCATAATCTTTACTGATATCAAATTTTAAAATCATTGCTTTCTCATTTCTTGAATTTGGGTTATTGGGTTAAGTTTTAATAAAGGGATAGGAAGAAGAGGATATGAATATAGAGGGATAGGAAGAAGAGGATATGAAAATATGTGCAAAGCATTGTATCTAGGATGGGAAATATGTTGATTCTAAATCCAAGCGAGACCATAAGGGTCAATGTTCTCATGATGATGATTATATGTTGATTCTAAATCCAAGCAAGACCAAAAGGGTCAATTTTCTCATGATGATGATTAGGAGATGCTTAATATCAAGAATAAAAACAAGCGATTAGTCAACAACTCTGTTCTCACAATGTTGATTGAGTATCTCTTAACAACAATAAAAAATAATATTTCTTTGTCATATGCACAAACATTTCAAAATAGAGAATAATTTGAAGTGGCTAAACAAAAATATTTGGTTGGACTATGAAATTAACATTTGAAAAAATTACTCAATCAACATTTTTAGATATCGACTAGTTACACGTTTTCATCTTTGAGAAAAAGCAATTAGTCGATAGCTATACACACAATGTTGATTGAGTAATGTTTTCAAATGTTAATTTTATAGCCCATCCAACCAGTTTTGTTTAGTCACTCTACATTCTTATTTGTTTTAAAATTTGTGTATGACAAACGTATATTATTGTATGCAAAAGGGTAACACCTACTGGTACAATAGATCCCATGGAAAAAAAAAACTTTTTGAAGATGGAGCATCCATTGTAGGTGTTTAAATGTTTATTTAATTCTGATTTCTTTAGAAAATAGCAATTGTAACTTAGTATTTGTTTAAATAATTTTCATCTAGTTCATCTGTAAATATTGAAAAACATTTAGAATGGGTTTGTTTATGCACCTAATACATTGCTTATAGAGATATTTTGTTCTTTGAAAATAAAATATAAATGGAAATGTGAATCCCAATATGGAATTCAAAAAATTTGGATGGCTATATTGATAGGTTAAAGAAGCTAAAGTGACTTTCAGTTGCATTAGATTTTGGAAAAAAAATCATTCAATGAAAGTGGTTGAACTTTTTCAATTAGAAACTTTCACACCAATATATATTTTTTGTTCTTAAACATTACTTATATAATGTGAATGTTTCTTTTAACTATGCAAGTTACATGTATGAAATACTCCACACAATAGATCCCACCTTTCTATCTATTGAGGATGTGGACATTGTATTTGATAACAGTGGATATAGGTGTAAATAATGATCAACCTTATTATTCTAGTTTTGGGGAAATGAATCTAAGATCCTATTCCAATTTCAGAGAATTTTTATTACCTGATATGAGAGGTTAATACAATGGATATAGGTGTAAATAATTATCAACCTTATTATCCTAGTTTTGGTGACATGTATTTAGGATGTTATTTTAATTTCAAATAATTTGTATTAAATACCATATAAGTTTGACAAGCAATAGTAATATCAAATGAAAGATTCATTTATTTTTGTGTCTTTTGCATTTTTTACATTAATTTCAAACCAAATTGCACCTTATTGCCAACATCTTTCTTTCTTCATTTTATACTTTTAGAGGTCTTTTTTTTGTTTTTCATTTCATATGCATTGACATATTTATATAGGTATATATGTCTTTTTTTTCCATAAACATGAAGTATGTCTACAAAAACTAGCTAGGGATTCATTAATTATTATTTATGTATAAATAATTAGGATTTAATTCCTATTGGTCATTATTAATCCAATGCAATTAAAGATACCATTTTGTGTGCTTTAATTTAATCTAATTGGATGGACAATCATACTGCAAATAGGTATCTCAGCTCTTAAGGCCTTCGAAAAAAAGAAGAAGAAATATAATAAAGGAAGGCAATTTCACATAGCTTTAATTTTTAGTGATAATATATCTTGTACCAATGATGTAGTTATTAAAGTATACAACTTATCTTTTCTCCCTTGTTTTCTCAAACAAAACTTCTTCATTTTACCAAATTTTTAGGCTAAATATATTTTCTTAAGGTCTTAGGTTGTCACCAAGGAGCCAATATTTTTATTATGAAAAGAGTGACAATTCAATTAATTATGTGATCCTCCAAAATGAGGGGCTTGAAATACCTATTAAAGTTCATCCCCATGATAACAAAATTATTGCAAATACCCCCACTAAAAAAGAAAATATTGAACCTAGATGTATTTGGTTTGGTGGTAGTAAATGTAGGATTCTGGAATCAGTTTAGTTGTATAACCCTTCTCAAAATTTAGAGAGCTCATAATTTTATGAGATACAATAAATTATTTCTTCCATGTATTGCATGCATTTTAGTTAAATTTTCTACTATTGTGGGTACTTAAAAAAGTTATTCATCAAGAGTTTTAACATGTTATGTCAAATAACATAGGTATTTAAAGTAAATTCCTTTTGATGAAAATTTTAATGATTATATTTTAAACCACAAGAGATTAAAATACACCATAGTTTTATCACATATTCCTCATAATGGTGCCTTTCGGACATCCTTATAGATAAAAAAAATGATAATCAAACTAGAAATATGTGAGCAAAGCCATTAGAATGTGTGAGATATTGAATACAATTTACAATGTGATTTCTCCCAACACATTACTAATAGATTTAGAGCACACACCAAGTGTACCATTTTAGAAAAGGCCTCTCGAAACACAATTTCTTGAATATGTAAATTTGATGTTTTTACTAATTATTATTTGAATGTAGTAATGTAATGATATATTTCTACTTGATTAAATCAATAGTTTTTACTTTTTAGAGGAAGAAGAGGATATGAAAAGACTCGCAAAACCTCGTATATGGAAAGGGAAATATATTGGTATGGAATATGAGCAAGACCAAGTTCTAATGTTGATGATTATGAGATACATGATCTCAAGGATGAAAATAACTAATTAATCGATAGCTATGTTCTAAGAATGTTGATTTAGTAATGTTTTTAAATGTTAATAGCCCAATAAAACTATTTGGTTTAATCACTTTGGATTCTTGTAATAAAATAGATATACCAATGGAAAATATTAATGTAAATCTTAATCATTAAATGATTTAGGCAATCAACAATTTTTGTCATCTTCAACTAAATTTTCTACTTCCTCTAACCATGGAAAGGAGATGTTAACTTCACGATACTAAATCAAAACCCCTCTATTGGCTAGCTTATCTGCACATTTGTTTTCTTCCCTTAATATATGTGTAAACCTGATTTCTTCAAACTCTTTAGCAATATTTTGAATTTCCACAATTATAACTTGAATGTTCCAAGGAGCCTTTGCTTTCCTCAAAATTGCATTTATTACTATGAGAGAATAACCTTCCATACAAACTCTATTCAATTTAATTTTTTTACATATTTTTAACCCTTCTAAAGATGCCCAAGCTTCAGCTTAATTATTTGTCTTAAATCCACAATTGAACGAATAATGAGACAAAATATCTCTCTATTATTTCTAATAATTATGAAAGCACGAGGATACGGAAACAAAAAGGGAAAAACTCCAAGTACGATGCAAGAACGAAACTAAACTTGATGCTATGAATTAAAAATGCGTAAAATGGAGAAAGCGTAGACAAATTGGAACCCAAATGGAATGAAACAACCCTCTTCTTTTATTAATGTATTTCAAATCCGGTTACAATCCGCTTCCTCCCCTTTTAGGGGCGAGGAGCATCAAACTTGTCTCTTGGTCACATCAATGGAAAGCCATCCCTCTTCCGCGTGCCCACATGTAAGATGGGCGGACCAAACGTCACCGCCGCTTGTGTATACGAGTGTTGATTCCTTGTTGCTCCTCCGATGTTTAGACCCTGCGTTCAAAGGAACAAGAAACCGTTAGTAGCACCTGCGAACAAGACAAAGCAATGCGATCCTCAAGCCTACAATAAGCGGATGGGAAAATGAATTAAACTGCAACTAAAACTTATCCAAATGACATGAAAACTTGGCAAGGACATAGAAACATCACCAAGAAGGCATTGCAAAAGAAACAGTCGAGAATTTCCTCACCGATTTGAATTCACTCTGGGGAGGGACGGATTCGACTGTAATTCGCTCCGGGGTAGAACGAATTCACCTGCAACAAAGCGCCGAAGTGATACTGCCCAAAATGTCGCATCTAGGGAGCTCCAAAAGACCTACAAACTTGGGGTTAGCTAATTGGAGGCATTTTGGGAAGACCCAGATGGTCATATTTCCCCAATTTGGCCTCCATCAATGGGAATTTGATGCTACTACCTGCAAGTTAGTGAGGACAACAAAAGCGATAAAACATGATAAGATTTGATCAAAGCATTACGAAATCGAAATTACAAGCTATCTAAGCAGCATAAGATGGAATGCAAAATAAACAAATGAAAAAAAGAACAATCTGCCATGAATCCCCAATCATTCCTAAAAAGGAATATTAGGCTCGCAGCAGTGCGGGGCGCCGGGCGGGCCGCCCACCGTTGGAACCTGATTTCGGCACCAATCCACTTGGGATGGGCCCAAAATATCTTGTAATGTGTTGTCGACAAATTGGGTGGGATAATGTGGCCAAATGTCGGGTTTGGTTCCGGATTTGTGCTTCCAATGACCACCCAATGACCTCTTCTCCAAAAGAGATCAAGGATGTGAAAGGCACAATTCAAAAGGGGAATAGGTGTGAAAACAAAATGACAGCACTTCGTTGCTCCAAAATGCTCCTTCTCTGTATATTTTGGGATGAGGAAACTCACCAATTTATAGACCTGGAGGTCTCTTGGGATGAGCATGCAGAGGTGCCACATGGCAGCCATGCCCTTCCCAGGGGAGGGAGATTCCTCCCTGATTAGGGGCTTCATGACTGCCCTTGTAACAACCTCTAACGCTCGAAAATGCTCACCCATGCTCCCATGAAATGAAGGAGGCGTTAAGTGGCGGATCCGAGCTGCCATTTGTCAAGATTTGACTTTTTGCCCATCAAACCTGGAATTCGTCCCACCCTGGAGCGGATTCTGTATTCGTCCCAGGGGAGGACGGATCCCATTTTGAATTCGTCCCAGGGAGGGACGGATTCTGAGCAAAGTGCCTAGAAGGTGCCAAATTGATCTCTGACTTCCCAAAACTACTGTGAGAGTGGTTAGGACCACTGTTTAACCTCTGGGGGCTGCCCTTGGGGCTGTGTGTGTCAATGCGATCAGTGTTTGCAGTCACATAATCGGATTGGTGCTATTTTGGTGTCTATAGATGCCCCTTTTTGGGATGCGTTGTGCATGGCGCAGCGTCGAGCAAAAATAGATAACCAAAGCACTAATGATTAGGGTTTCTTAGTAACCTAACCAACTCTTGATGCCCCAAGCATGGAAAGGGCATGCATTCTTGAATCCTTGCTTCTGACGAGCGAAGGAACTCAATTCAAGTGTTAACCTTTTTCGGTGAGGTGTTACTTGAGCTTGGACATTGATCAGTCATGAATAGGCAAAGGGCGCAACCTTTTGTCTGTGGTAACCTAGAGTTCATGATTCATGAATGCCAAGTGATTTGATCAGCTTGTGATTATTGCTTGTTTACTTGCCCCAAGCAGGGGCGTGATTGTCTTTGTCAATGATCCTTTGAATGCATGCCATTTTCCATGATTGGGTGTGTGTGTGTTGATTAGTGACTAAGTGTGACTACCCCCTCAAGCGACGAATCGATGAGGGAATGACCTTCATGAGAAAAGCGACGAGTCGCTTGACCCAAGATGACTTAGGTAAGGTAGCCGCCAGATGTTTAGCATTGAATGTGTGTGCAGTTTTTTGACATTTAGACCTATTTTTGGTGGGTGTTAACCCTTTTGGCGACGTCGTTTGGGGATGAAATTCTCGAAGATCCGTCTTCCCGTGGAGCGGTCCGGCTATGGTAGCCTTCTTAGGGAGTAGGATAGTGAGGATTTGTAACCCCGACGTCGGTTTTGCATACCCAGGATGTCAAATGCAAAAGCACTTTCATCGGGCAAGCTTTATTGCTTGTTTTGGGTCATTTTGTTCATTTTTTGTTATTTTTGAAATTTTTGTGCTGAATTCATTCTAGGGTGGGACGAATTCCTATGTAGTATTCGTTCCAGGGTGGAACGAGCGCTAACTAGAGTGCTCGTTCCAGGGAGGAACGATTACAGGCTCAAAAAGCCTATTTAAAGGCCAAAACTAGGTTTTGGGCTCATTTGCACTTGCTTTTTTTTGGCGATTTGGAGCTCTGAGGAGGAGGAGGTGAATTCTACGAAGCGAAGCGCTGCTAAATTTCTCCCGACATCATGAGTGCACAAACCGGATCGAGCGACGGAGCCGAAGCGAGACCAGTAAGTGGTCCTCCTCATTTATTTGCTTTATATTTTCAAGTTATTTGTTTATTTTGCTTTGTTATGCTTGAAAATGAAATCCTAGTGGAACTTTATTTTGACAAGATGTAATTAACGTCTAAAATTTGCATTCCATTTTACACTAAGGTAAACCCTAGGTAAGAGAAAAAATTTGTATTATGTGATGCTTTTGTTACATGAAAACCCTAGGAATGCAAAACCCTAGTTTTTTAGGTTTAGATTTGTTAGTTTTAAAACGTAGGTGAAAACCCTAGGCTAAAAAACTGTTATTAAAATTTTGTTTTGCTTGTGCAGACTTTGTCAATTTTAAACTTAGAGTACATAAAACCTAGGACTGACAAACTGTATTTTGAAAATTGTTTGTTTTTTTTTTTTTTGAATTTGTTGCTTTTGAGTTGTACACTTTCATGTAGTGTTGTATATTCATGTTTTTGTTGTACAATTTTTTTATTTTTAATGTTTTGCATTGTTTCTTGTGCAGGTTGTGAAGAGCCGGTATCGTGTGCCTACTGCTTTTGCCGAAGCGCGTGGGGCGCTAACTATGGCTGACTGGGAATGGCTTGATGCTCTTGGGCTCAAGCAGGTGACTCGACTGGAGCCTGTGGTCGGGGATCGGGCCTATCTGATGGCCTTGATCAACCTGTGGGATCCTCGGACCAACACCTTCCATCTCCCAACAAGGGAGATGACAGTGACACTGGACGACGTCTATCGGATTCTACGGATTTTGATAGATGGACTACCGATCAGGACGTCGTCGCGTGACCAGCGGACAGCTGTACTGATACGGTGCTTTGGGCATGGGGAGGAGTTGGGCGTAGAGAGCCCAGTGGAGAGGGCAGAGCTTGACTGCCAGATTGGCGGCATTCTAGTTCGATGGTGGCTAGAGAGGGGGGTGTTGGGAGTGAGGCACGCAGTACTTATGGGCCTCATTTCCAACATGTTGCCTGACTCGTCAGGTGCGAGGTTCCCATGGAACCTGCTGGATGTGGTTCACCGATTGGTTGAGTGCCCGACGGAGGCACCATTGATCATGAGGTGGGGATAGACGCTATTGGCATAGCTCTATGGGGAGCTGTATGAGGTCCACTATCGAAAGTGAAAGGGGATCAGCTGTAGTTATCTATTGCAGAGCTGGGCCTGGCAGCACATAGCAGTTGAGAGGCCGACGGGGCTACCATGGATGACTCGAGGGGAGATGGAGGATAAGGATATAGGCTACGTGGCTCTATGGCGGTGATCTGAGGAGCAGGGATAGAGTCGATGGTGGGCAGGTGTTGTAGGGCACTATGTCGATGCCTTCGCTCGGCTTGCTTTGGGGGAGGTGTTCTAGCGCCCCTATCGAGACTGTCCAGCCTAGCCTGAGGCTGGAGAGTGGCTCCGGTGGGTACATAAGGGGCGGTGGCTGATTGGGCGGCATGGGACCGAGCATGAGTTCTTCCCATACAGTCGGGTGACATGATAGTTTGGGGTGCGCTAGGGGTTTCCTGGTGAACCCGTGGTCTATCGACATCGGGGGGATGAGAGGACTCTAGATCGGCCAGTCATCATGCCACTTGGCGAGGATTTAGATGTGGTGATTGACGTCTCGGATATGGATGACGTCGGGACTACTGTAGAGTATGACCAGTGGTGGACCCTACGGTGATGGCGAGGCGAGGGGCCATTGGGAGGCGCGGGGGTAGCAGCACAGGTGGGGAGGGTGCCGAGGCACCAGGTGATGACTAGGGAGCTCCATTGGAGGATGCGGAGATGGTGGAGGTGGATGGTATGGATGTGGATCTTGGGGCTCTAGATCAGCCGGAGATGCAGGACATCGCGGAGCAGTGGGAGCCAGAGCAGGCTGCTGTTCCAGAGATGCCCATGCCTCGGGCAGATGCGGAGGACATGGATGCAAGGTTACATGCTGAGAATGCACGGTTGGAGGAGTTACTACGGAGGCACGATGAGGAGCTAGGGGATGCGCTATGGGAGAGGGATCTCCTATGGGCTCAGCTAGCGGAGCGGGAGAGCACATGGGTTGCACACCATCGATAGGAGGGGAGACCGACACTGCCCGGAGAGAGATCTCCTATGGATGCAGCTGGCACAGCGCGATGATGTAGTCATGATGTACCATCGGTGGGAGGTGGAGTGGTGCCGACATCGGATGGATTTGGAGGGAGAGATCATCCGCCTTGGGGGGCGGGTACCTGAGCCCTCTAGAGGTGGCTCTTCACGTCGGACGAGGGACAGTGATACGAGCGATCAGCATCATCTCATCGTAGGCGATTGGATGAGGGGGGCTAGCAGGCATGGTGCAGGGGCGAGCAGCAGTCACCCTGAGAGGTCCCATAGGACCCACACCATGGGGGTAGTTCTCGTCGCACCGATCCTACGTGATCATGGTGGCCGACGCCCTAGGCTTGGGGGTTTTGGAGTTTTTGCTATTTTTGTGGGGTCAGAGGACCAATTATTGTAGCCTATGGGCATTTTTGATGATATATATATATATGATTTTATTTGTGTTATGCATGTTGTGATTTGATGTTATGCATGATGGTTGATGAATATGTATGTATGTATGTTAATTTATTTGAATGGATGCATATGTTATGATGAATGCAAATGTTATTAATTTATATGAGATGCGAGTGGAAATGGATTGGATGAATTGAATTTGTGATGTTTGTTTGGAGGTCACACCATAGACTGTTTAGAACTTAATGGCTTTTTGTCCTAGGCGATTGCTACGGTGAATAGCTTTGTATGCATACATGTCTTTTCTTGTATGTTATTTTTGTATTTTTTGATGGTGAAGTAAAGCTGAAAAGATATTACGGTTGTTTTAGAATGTAGTTAGGTTTTTCGAGATTCGGATGTTTTAACTAACTAGCCAAGGTTGTACTTTTATCTGACAAGACTTTGAACAAGGTATGAATCGGACTTGTCTTTGACCAAGTTATTTCACATCCCTGTGTGTGCAATTGAGTTCGTTTGATGTGGCATTTGTCAGGATACCGCCAGTGCTAGATAGGCTGTCAACCAAACCTGTACTGAGGATCACCTAATTAGCTCCACTAACTCCTTTGTTGTATTTAGTCGGATTAATCTACGGTGCAATCTAGGATACCATAAGCTAGCTCATCCACATGCAAACATTGATCTGCACCCAAGTTAATGCGGCGAGATATATCGTCATGCGGGAGGTTTGCCACGAGTGACCGATAGGCTATCAACCAAACCGGTACTGAGGTTTATCTCATGACCTTCTGAATGCTGAGAGTTCTAGGGATTCAAGTTCAACTCCCTTCTTTTCTTCAATTGTATTGGGATACTTGCTCTTTTGTAGTGATAAAAATCACTATTTATTTTTGTTATATATTTTTATTTTTTTCTTTTGAGCAAGGGATTAGGATGTGGAGTGATGAGAATCACTATTGTTTGTGCCTTTTGATGTATGCACTTTGAGGGTGATGTCAAATTTTTTGGAGTTTTGACATGTGCAAATTTTGATGTTTTGCAACTTTTGAGAACTTGGGATTCATGGGGAATTGGGTAGGGAGGATGCTTGTCCTTTTGCCAACTCTCAGCATTCTTTGGGGTCATTCGCACAGGGGGATGAGCAAGATAACCGTTTCGCTTATGGTGACCTGGATTGCTTTGCAGGGTTTCATCTTTCGTTCACACAACTTGGGAATGTTTATGTGTTTTAATTTGTGTTGGGATGCTACGTAACAAGGTGTGATCCAAGTAAAATTCTACCTTCGTAAAAGCTATCTGACTTTGTACAGTATGTGGCTAGACAGCTAATGACGACTGAATGACAAAAACTCTCGATACATTAGAAGACAACTGACTATAGTATGGCGGAAATATGGATAGCATTTTATTTTTGATGGATTGTTTATACAACGGAGAGATATGGAATGAAGATGGACTTTGCCAAGTAATTACAGTCTATGGTGCCTTGACCTGTATGACCACAAATATGCAAATGTATGGATGCGATGCTTAATGCAACTATTATTTTTGTGTTTTTGATGGATTGATCTTGGTGAGTATGAAAATGGGATGTAAAAAGAGATTTTTAATTTTGTGATGATTTTGAGCATGCATGGAGATGAGATGCAAGTTTTTGTTATTTTTGATGATTTTATTGTTTTTGATATTTCTTATTTTTCTTTTGACCAAGCGATTGTGGGAACCCTTGGAGCTTTTTGGTTTGACCAAGCGATTGCGGGAATCCTTGGAGCATTTTGGGATTGACCAAGCGATTGTGGGAATCCTTGGAGCATTTTGGGATTGACCAAGCGATTGCGGGAATCCTTGGAGCATTTTGGGATTGACCAAGTGATTGCAGGAATCCTTGGAGCATTTTGGGATTGACCAAGCGATTGCGGGAATCCTTGGAGCATTTTGGGATTGACCAAGCGATTGGGGGAATCCTTGGAGCATTTTGGGATTGACCAAGCGATTGTGGAATCCTTGGAGCATTTTGGGATTGACCAAGTGATTGTGGGAATCCTTGGAGCATTTTGGGATTGACCAAGCGATTGTGGGAATCCTTGGAGCATTTTGGGATTGACCAAGCGATTGTGGGAATCCTTGGAGCATTTTGGGATTGACCAAGCGATTGTGGGAATCCTTGGAGCATTTTGGGATTGACCAAGCGATTGTGGGAATCCTTGGAGCATTTTGGGATTGGCTGCTTTAGATATGGAATGGTCACAAATGACTGATGTTCAAGGGTTCGAGTTCTTTGACTCCATCAAGGGAAGCTAGCCGGTACGTCCCGGGTCCTATCTTGCTATCAATTACATATGGACCTAACCAATTTGCCATGAACTTGTCCCTGAGATGGGACGACAAACTAGAGTTCTGTTGGTTTTCCTTCAAGACCAAGTCACCAACCTGAAAATCCCTTAGGTGAACTCTCATGTTGTATGCTTTCTTCAGCCGCTCTTGATAGATACGTAAATGCTCAAGAGCATTAACGCGTCGTTCATCGAGCAACGTAAGCTGGTCTAACCGGGCCTGCCATGCAGTGTCATCATCGATGAACTCTTGCATTGATATGCGTAGGGAGGGAATTTCCAACTCAAGAGGCATGACAGCCTCGGAGCCATACACAAGCAAAAATGGAGTTGCCCCAGTGGGTGTCCGAATGCTAGTGCGATAAGCCCACAGGGCAAGTGGGATCTGAATGTGCCAATCCTTATGACTGTCTGCGACTATCTTTTTAAGGATAGCAACTAGCATTTTGTTTGACGCCTCTGCTTGCCCATTTGCCTGCGGATAATAGGGTGTCAAAAAACTATGCTAAATTTTGTACTTTGTGGTCAAAGCATGCACGTCTTTGTTCTTGAATGACGTCCCATTATCCGAGATTATCTTGGATGGAATACCAAAATGACATATGATGTTATGCAAAATGAACTCCACAATGCGGGGTCCAGTCGTAGAGGTTAGCGAAACCGCTTCCACCCACTTGGTGAAGTACTCTGTGGCCGTTATGATAAACGTATGATGACTTGACGATGCAGGGGAGATCTTTTCGATGAGATCTAAGCCCCACTACAAAAATGGCCAAGCCGACTGGATCGGCTGCAAGGCCTGGGAAGGTACGTGTGTCAAATTGGCATGATGTTGACACTTCACGCACTTCCTCACATATGCACAACAATCTCGCTCTAAATATGGCCAATAGTAGCCCATGCGAAGAATGCGCTTGGCGATGGCCATACCACTGAAGTGGCCACCACACGTACCATCGTGCGCTTGGGCGATCGCCCAAGTGGACTCTTGCTGGTCCAAGCATCGAAGGAGGATTCCTTCATAGCTACGATGGTACAAAATGTCTCCTAACAAGACATGCTTTGCCACTTTCTGCTTGAATGCTCATTTTGCGGCATGCGTCAATCCAAGTGGGAGGTTACCTAGCTTGAGGTAGTCCCTTAGGGGTGAATACCAATCCTGCTGATCAGAAGCCTCGACGGTATGAACAGCCAATCCCTCTTGAAGTTCATCCCTAGCAAAAGTTGAGCGGGAAAGAACTTGTAAGAATAGCGTGGTGTTGCTATTAAGGGGAGTAGGGGAGAACAAGGCCCCCCAGTTGGCGTGCTTCAAACAGTCATGGATTCGAGAGAACCGATCCTGAGGTGGTTCAATCTGGATCATGTGGATTCCTGGCATTAAATCGGAGCTTGCACGCTCCATCATGGATTGCGATAATGTTTTGACTTGAATGGTTGTCATATCACCAGAAAGGTCTTGCAGGATTAGTGACCCCAAAGAGGCCATAGTGTCCACAAAATGATTCGATGATCGAGGGAGTGCCTCGATGTCGTACCATTCAAGCTTTGCTAGGAATTTGTCCACAAGGGCTTTGTAGGCCTGTAGAACTAGGCATTTACATTGGAATACCCCTTTGACTTGATTGACGATTAACAACGAATCACCAAAGATGTTCAATCATTTAATGTTCATGGTGATTGTTGTCTGAAGACCTATGAGCAAGGCTTCATACTCTGCATTATTGTTGGTGCATGGGAAGTCTAATTTAAATGACAAGGGTATTGGAGCCCCTTGCGGTGTGAAGAATACAATTCCTATGCCACCCCCTTGCTCACATTTAGAACCATCAAAAAATAGGGTTATGTCGGCCTGTGACTCAGGCTCATCAGAATCAGGCGATTTCGAGACATGGAAGACCCCGTCATCGGGTAGTTCTATGACCAGAGGCTGATCGTCTTCGATAGGAGCCTCTGCTAGTTGATCGGCTATGACCTGTCCTTTGATGGATTTTTGTCCAATAAACTCTATGTCAAATTCCGTCAACAACATGATCCATTTCGCCGTGCGACTACTATGATAAGTATGACTCATCATGTATCGCAATGGATTCTCCTTAGACACAACATACGTCTTGTTGCTCAGCATGTAATGGCATAGCTTTTTGGTAGCAAACACCACTGCCAAGCAGAGTTTCTCAACGTATGCATAGTTAAGTTCATAGCTGACCAGGGTGCGGCTAAGATAGTAAGTAGCTCTGCTCTTTGTGAAGTTCATTCTTCTGGGCGAGCATGGCTCCCAGTGCCACCTCGCTAGCTGAGATGTATAAGTAGAATGACACTCCTGGTCTAGGTGGTGCCAATACTGGTGGCGAAGCCAAGTATTGCTTAATGTCATCAAAGGTTGACTGGCACTCGTCATCCCAGTGAAATGCTACCCCTTTATGCAATAATTTGTTCATGGGTCGGCACTTGTCTGATAACTATGCTATGAAGCGCTTGATCGACGTGACCTTACCCTATAGACTTCTGAGCTGCTTGATGGTAGTTGGGGGAAGCATTTCAAGGATTGCCTTGACTTTGTTTGGGTCCACCTCGATGCCTCGCTTTGAGACTATGAAACCCAAGAGCTTTCCAGATGTGATGCCAAAAATGCACTTCTTGGGATTCAGTCTGACTTTATGCTCCATGAGGCGATCGAGGATCTTGCTTAAGTCATCGAGATGATTTGGGCGTAAGAGAGACTTGGCCAACAAATCATCCATGTAATCTTCCAAAGTTTTATGCATGTAATCATGGAAGATGTACGTCATGGCACGTTGGTAGGTGGCGCCAGCATTTTTAAGGCCAAAAGGCATGACCTTGTAACAAAATGTCCCCCAGGGCATTGTGAACGCCATTTTTAGTTGGTCCTCGAGATTGATACGAATCTGATTGTATCCCGAGAAACCATCCATGAGGGATAGCATTTCGTGGCCCACTGTAGCATCTACCAATGCGTCGATGCTAGGCAAGGGAAAATCATCCTTAGGACTCGCTTTGTTTAGATCATGAAAATCAGTGCATATGTGAATCCTCCCATCAGGCTTCTTGATGGGCACCATGTTGGACAGCCATGGTGGATAATCCATGCAGATGACAAACTGTGCATCCAATAGTTTTTGCAATTCGTCTTTGACCATCAAGGCCACTTGTTGGGTGCATCTTGCATAGTTTTTGCTTAACAGGCTTGACTGTCGGATCAAGCGTTAAATTATGCGTGACTAGCTACGGATCTAGCCCCGACATATCTCTGTATGACCATGCAAAAACCTCCTTCTTCTCTTTGAGAAGGGCAATGTAGTCGGCTTGCTCTTCGGGGGATAAACTTACCCCTAGCTTGATAATCTATGGATTCATTGGATCTGAGCCGATGTCTACGTCGAGTCGTCTCCTCGACCGACATGTGGGATCCATCCTCCAACTGGTGTGGAGTCGGGATCAAATGGATATCATTTGCTGAGTTAAGATCATCGTTAGGAACCTCGGGTCCCTCTTCAGCATGGAAGATATCCTGAGTTGGCCCAAGGGTAAAATGAAGCATTTCACCGAAAGGCCAGTACTCAGATGGGGATGGAGGGGAATCGACGTGATCCCAGTCTATGGCATCTATGTCTAGATACAATGACTATGCCGGATCGGCCAGATTGTGGATGGGGGTGGTTAAATCAATGGAGATCATGTTGATGGAATGATTTTGGTCTCCATTACCATAGGTGTGGTTACTCGGACATCTTGGATGTTCTCTATGCTCTGGATCTGGCTCTAGAGGGATGGGCATGAATGGATCGGCCCTATGTGTGGATAGGAAGACAGGGTCTACCCTCGGCACTGATGTCACTATAGGGTCTCGGGGTGGACGGTGCTCGTCGTAAACTTGGAGCCACGGATCCAACACTTGGTCCCACCCTGCTGGGTCTACGTACCACTCATGCCCTGGCAGTATGCCCATCTATTCAAATATGTCATTAATCTCCAAGGGGCACCGATGCTGCATCTATCGCATGTGATTAAGATATGCCATTTCTGTTTCATCTTCATAATCACTATCGGAGATCCAAAGGCCTTCATTGGCTCCAACTGCTTGCGGCATTAACGGCTCGCCTTGCTCAAGCAAATTTATCTGGCCCCACTATGGTTGTTCCACTCTCTATGGGGGGACTTGATTCTCTTGACGTATCACTGGCTCGACTGGAGCCTCTAGAGGAAACATTGTCAAAAGATTCTCGTGATAGTCGTCCATAGGAATCACTTGCGAGTGATTGTTATCTGAGTCGAAGGGGTCATATGATGTTGGCTCATAGTCTGACTCATCCTCCGAAGATCCTTCTTGACACTATTTATATCCACCCTGAAAGTGGGTCCCCAAACTTTTGCCTCTCTCTAGCAAAGGGGAAGGGCGATTGAGGTTACCAAGGGTGGTTGTTGACCATGGGAGATAATCCCCCAATGTGTATGTTGTGTTAGGGTTGGCATATGGATCTGATGCCAATCCACCCTTGTGGCCTATCCTCAGGCCTTGCATGTCTTCGACCAAGATGTCTAAGGGCAGGGGGTGGTTGAACCCTACACCTGACTTGTCATAAGGCATTTGGTATCTTGGTTGGCAAAGGACACGCACTCCTTGCTCATACCGGCCTAACCCGTATCCATGCCAATTGCATTGGCCAAGATATCTCAGAGCGAAGTCCAGGTTGGATAGATAGTTTACATCCTCTCCGAAAGGCTCTTCATCTTCGTCCTCTTGCATGCATGGCTCAGTGCCATGATCAAGGCCCCCATACACAAAGTTAGTCTGGTTTGGCGGGTAGCCTAGAGGAACAATTGTACCAATGGGGAGGCGAGGTCTCCCCATGTCTTGCATGGACTCTAGTGCGGGCGTTGCTACAACATTCCACACCAGATACTCCCCCAGGCCCGTATTGGCCATTTCAACAGTGATTGTTGGTGACTGAGGGGGAGGGAACGGAAGCTCTTCCGGACTCCACTCCATGTCGGGTGGGCTAGGAGCCTCCACTTCCATTTTACTAGGCATCTCTTCGGTAGAGATGTTTGAGACTGATTGTGGCACCTCTTCCAGAGGTCGTGCCTCCTCCAGGGGTTTCTTCCCTTTGTCCTTCTATTTGGCCATGATAGGTGGCATCGTTGATGAAGGACCAACTGATGAAGATGGACCTGGCTGGGGTTTTGGTGGATCTGCCTTTGGGGATGCTTGCAAAATCGGACCCTGTCGAGATGGATTCAACTGGAAATCCAAATGCGTTGATGGAAGGGTCGATTGCGGCATCAGCTGCACCGCATTGCAGTACTTGAAGGGTTCTAAGTCTATCGGGACCACATGTACCTCCCCTTCAAATGTATACTTCAGACATTGATGAGCTATTGATGGGACACACTTCATGTCCCTGATCCATGGCCGGCCCAACAAGATGTTGTAAGCCATCTCACCTTCCAAAATATGGCACAATGTTGGTATCGTCTTTTGTCCTACTTGAATGGGTAGGACGATTGTGTCGACTGTCGAGCATATTGCATCGTTAAATGCTCGCAGTGTATATGTGGAGGCCATGATGTGAGATGTCGACAGCTTTAGATGTTTCAATGCCACTGTAGTAATGATGTTACTAGACGAGCCAGTGTCTACCAACACCCTCTTATAGGGGATCCCGTTGACCCATGCGATAACATGCAGGGGTGGATCCGCTATGTCATCAGCCACTAACTTCACTTCATCTTCTCGAAAAGTGATGATTGGCTCGGTGCATCTTTTGACATGCCCCACAAAGTTGTTGAAGGAATTCGGTTCCTGGGGCTACAACTCGATAGCCTTCAATATCTCCATAAGAGCCTCCCGATGGGGCGTTGATTGTTGAATAAGCTCATATATGGAGAGCCTAGCCGACGTGGTCCATAGACTTTGGGTAAGTCTAGTCCGAATCGTGGCCACGGGTCTAGGCGGGGGCAGCTGCGTAGGGTTCTGTTGAGGCTGTGACGTTGATGGAACTTCTCTTGTGGCTACCGCGGGAGCAGCTCCTGGGTATTTCTTGTTCCTAGTCACTATACTTATCATCCCTACATACCCCTGCATGGGGCAATTCTGTTGCACCTCATTGATTTGAAGGGGTTTTGCCTGCGCCTCATGGGCAGGCAAGGGGTCTCTGAAAACTCCCATTTGTTGGTTGTTCGGCGCTACGGGGTTGTCTACAACCAATGTCTTGTTGTCAATCAGGTCTTGTATCAAGCCTTTGAATTTCCAACATGCATTAAGGTCATGTCCCTTTCGTCGATGGAATTTACAATACAAGTCCTCCCGGTACCCCTTAGGCTTCGGTGCATTGGGATCTATGGTTTGAATTTCTGGGAGGTTGATCAAATTCGCCATTGACAAGTGGTCAAATAGGGAGTCCCTAGACTCCGTGTAGGGTGTAAACTGTCGCCTAGGGTGACGCTGCTGATTTTGCCCCTATTTTTGGTTTTCTCTTTCATAATTGTTAGGGGGCATTGCCTGATAGTTAGCCTTTTGAGGCTGTATTTCTTGTGCAGGCTTAGGAACATTTATAGCAACTTGGTTAACCATGGCGGGTTTTTGTTGCGTAGTCCCTATTTTGGTGTTTTTGTTCCATTCTTTTTTCTTAGGTTTGGTGATCTCGCCATCCTGTATCTTGATCTCTTCGATGATTCTGGCTTGCGCCAGAGCCTCTTCTAAGGTGGCATATTGCTGCAGCTGCAATAGCACAGAGATCGATCTCAAACAACTTCTTGAAAACATCTGTGTAAGGTCGGACATAGGGGGAAGGTAGGGTAGCTTGGAAAGCAGAGTCCTCCACCGATTCCCGTAGGCCGCCATAGTCTCTTCCTCATATTGCTTGAGGCTGGCCAAATCACTTAGTGACGCCTTCTTCTTGGTGTTGAAGGTGAAGCGTTCGAGGAACGCATCCACTAACTGATCCAAGTTGCTGATGCTGTGCTTCGGCAATTGGGTGAACCAATCCGAGGCAGGGCCTACGAATGTGGTTATAAATGTCCTCAGCAACAAAGCATCATTGTCTTGAATGCCAAAGCATTGGCTCAGGAACCTCGTCACATGCTCTTGGGCATCCTCCTCACCTTTAAATATTGCCAGCTGAGGCAACTTAAAGTGCTCAGGATAAGGGGGTGCAGGCACGGACGGATGCACCGGATGACTACGGAGTTGACGTAACGTGGGCTTTTGGGGCCCAACAGCTTTGGTTTCCATAGACTCCAAATGCTCTAGCAACGCTTTATATGCATCAGAAGACTTAATCTCTTCCTCTCTAATTTGCTCCCATTGTGGGTTGTGGGAGACTTGAGGCCTGTGGAGAGGTGGCCGGATAGCAACCCCTCCGCCTTGATAGGGCATTTCGGCCCGCTCTTCTTCTTGTTCATACTCCTCATAGGCTTCTTGAGGAGTCTCTGGGTGAGACCTATGACCATGAGTGGGTCCCCACGGAGGGAGCCCATCATTGTTCCGGGGAGTGGCCTCCCGTTCAGGTCTAGGAGGTCTTGGAGGCAGCGCTTGGTTAGGTCACGGGGACCTGTCTCGTACCAAGGGGTTACGCCTCTCATATGGTTCTGCCCTTTGGGTGCGAGGGGTCGAAACCCTCTCCGACATGGTGTTATGCAACAACTCATCTGTTTGGCACCTAATGCGCTCTTTACTGAGGCGATATAAATGCTCTAGTTGTTGTTGATCTTGCTCAAGCTACGTAATCTACGCTTGGCGGGCGGCATGTCTGGTGACTTCCAGGTCAATCTGTTCCACCATATTGAGTCTCGGAGGCCTAGATGCCTCTCCCATGCACTTATCTCGGTCATGGTGATCCGAGATCTCTATAGGTCGCTTCCCCCTATCGAGGTTGGCGGCATTTACTCGAGGCTCTGGCCTCGAAGGATGGTTTTGGTAAATAGCAGGTGCGGAGGCGCATTGCTCCCACGTTGTATATTGCTCTTGAGGAAGATAGGGGTCTTCCTCATTCTCCCTTTCATAAGTGTGAAAGGGGCGGGCGGAGTTGGCTCGCCCTGCCAGAGGAGCCTTGTGCTCCGGATTTGTCCTATTGTTTCTGACAGTGAGAGGAGGCAATGAAGGGATGATATAATCTTGAGGCCTCTCCTCATGGACCCTCTATCATTCCAGTGCTTCATCGCATGGTGGCCACTCATATCGAGCTTCTAAGGGAGCCCTTTTATCTATGTTGAGTGCCACATGTAAGGACTCTTCCCGAAAGGGGCTATGATGGATGGGCGTGTCCCCCAAAGGGGTGTCCCTATAATTCCATCTTGACATGGACTGATGCGGACTCTCTTGCGGGTTAGGCCACCAAGGCGGTATGACTAAGTCCTTAGGGCTATAGCGGAGGTGACTTGTGCCCCCTTGTACACTTTCTACAGCTTTCGCCCTTGATTGGGCTTGGCTACGTGTGTACACCATGGTGGTGCTTTCCTACAAGCTATGTAGATTTTATCTCTTTTATGATTTTTTTATGCTACACTAAACAGAAATGAGCACACACATACACAAACGGTGATTATCTCGTTTAAAGATTGAGAGTGTGTCCTAAACCTGGTTTAGTGTGTTTTTGATTTTTGTTTTTGTTTTTGAAAGTTTTGAAGAACGTTTAAATGCATAATGAAGGCTCATATGACTCCCATAAATGGTCGCCCCTTCGATATACCATTGCCAGGCCGATATACCAACCTCTCTATATACCCGCCCTTACGTGAGGGAAACTATAGGTACGTGAGAGCAGATGGTACATGGAACGTAGGCGGTACGGAAGGGGGATTGTCCTGTTTATGACACCTACCATAGAAGACTTATCCTCGTGCGTTGGGAATCACCCCAACTACACTCGGTCAGCTTTCATCAGGATTTACGTCGAGCAACAGTGACAATCGAGGTAAATGGATGCAAAAATCAAGCCAAGGTGGTGATGAAATCCACCGTTGGTCTTGATCAAGGGCTGGGGTTTTACGACCAGCTCCTTGGTTTTTATGATGCCACGTGATGTGTGGGGTTCTTTTTATTTTTGCAAAATGAAACAAGCAAATAGCAAAGGAGAACTACTTTCCCTAAGCAAACAAGTAATCTACAAAAAATAGAAAACTAAAAACAAAAAAAGATAGGAAAAGTTTAGAGTTCTTACCTTGCCTCTGCCCAAATCTGCTGATTCTGAGTTTCTGCCCTGAAACCGCATAGACAAAAATTCATCTCGAGGAGGAACGAATTACAGTACTGAATTCATCACAGGGTCAGGCGGATTCCAATTCATCCCTAGGAAGGACGAATTACAGAACTGTATCCGCCTCAGGCTGGAATGAACAATGAGTCCCGCATCCAAAAACTCGGTACCTGCAAGAAAAACCACCAAATTTTGATCAGATCTCAGATCTTAAAAATAGAGGACTAGGTCCCACCATGATCGCCACTGAAAGCACGAGGATACGAAAACAAAAAGGGAAAAACTCCAAGTACGATGCAAGAACGAAACTAAACTTGATGCTATGAATTAAAAATGCGTAAAATGGAGAAAGCATAGACAAATTGGAACCCAAATGGAATGAAACAACCCTCTTCTTTTATTAATGTATTTCAAATCTGGTTACAATCCGCTTCCTCCCTTTTTAGGGGCGAGGAGCATCAAACTTGTCTCTTGGTCACATCAATGGAAAGCCATCCCTCTTCCGCGTGCCCACATGTAAGATGGGCGGACCAAACGTCACCGTCGCTTGTGTATACGAGTGTTGATTCCTTGCTGCTCCTCCGATGTTTAGACCCTACGTTCAAAGGAACAAGAAACCGTTAGTAGCACCTACGAACAAGACAAAGCAATGCGATCCTCAAGCCTACAATAAGCGGATGGGAAAATGAATTAAACTGCAACTAAAACTTATCCAAATGACATGAAAACTTGGCAAGGACATAGAAACATCACCAAGAAGGCATTGCAAAAGAAACATTCAGGAATTTCCTCACTGATTTGAATTCACTCCGGGGAGGGACGGATTCGACTGTAATTCGCTCCGGGGTAGAACGAATTCACCTGCAACAAAGCGCCGAAGTGATACTGCCCAAAATGTCACATCTAGGGAGCTCCAAAAGACCTACAAACTTGGGGTTAGCTAATTGGAGGCATTTTGGGAAGACCCAGATGGTCAGATTTCCCCAATTTGGCCTCCATCAATGGGAATTTGATGCTACTACCTGCAAGTTAGTGAGGACAACAAAAGCGATAAAACATGATAAGATTTGATCAAAGCATTACGAAATCGAAATTACAAGCTATCTAAGCAGCATAAGATGGAATGCAAAATAAACAAATGACAAAAAAGAACAATCTGCCATGAATCCCCAATCGTTCCTAAAAAGGAAGATTAGGCTCGCAGTAGTGCGGGGCGCCCGGGCGGGCCGCCCACCGTTGGAACCTGATTTCGGCACCAATCCACTTGGGATGGGCCCAAAATCTCTTGTAATGTGTTGTCAAAAAATTGGGTGGGATAATGTGGCCAAATGTCGGGTTTGGTTCCGGATTTGTGCTTCCAATGACCACCCAATGACCTCTTCTCCAAAAGAGATCAAGGATGTGAAAGGCACAATTCAAAAGGGGAATAGGTGTGAAAACAAAATGACAGCACTTCGTTGCTCCAAAATGCTCCTTCTCTGTATATTTTGGGATGAGGAAACTCATCAATTTATAGACCTGGAGGTCTCTTGGGATGAGCATGCAGAGGTGCCACATGGCAGCCATGCCCTTCCAGGGGAGGGAAGATTCCTCCCTGATTAGGGGCTTCATGACTGCCCCTGTAACAACCTCTAATGCTCGAAAATGCTCACCCATGCTCCCATGAAATGAAGGAGGCGTTAAGTGGCGGATCCGAGCTGCCATTTGTCAAGCTTTGACTTTTTGCCCGTCAAACCTGGAATTCGTCCCACCCTGGAGCGGATTCTGTATTCGTCCCAGGGGAGGATGGATCCCATTTTGAATTCATCCCAAGGAGGGACGGATTCTGAGCAAAGTGCCTAGAAGGTGCCAAATTGATCTCTGACTTCCCAAAACTACTGTGAGAGTGGTTAGGACCACTGTTTAACCTCTGGGGGCTGCCCTTGGGGCTGTGTGTGTCAATGCGATCAGTGTTTGCAGTCACATAATCGGATTGGTGCTGTTTTGGTGTCTACAAATTCCTCCTCCTCCTATTGGTCCTGGGTTTCCTTTAGATGCTCCATAAAAATTCAACTTCACTCCACATATAGTGGTTTCCACTTTATATTATTAACCTTATTTTTGCTTCTCTTATACCCAATATCATAATTCCATTTAATGACTTGACTCCATCTATGAAGACTCTATACTTCCAAATTAGGGATAGGGTGAGTTGATAGGGTTGGTTTAGACTCCTCTGTGGCTAAACATATCTTCTTTTTCATTAACTCTACACTGATTTCGTTCCCTTTAAAAATTCTTTTATTCCTTTCTAGCCATATATTCCAAAGTATTGTATCTTTTGAAATATCCCATATTGTCTGTAAAGCCTCACTTTTATAAGTGTTTTTCCATTGCTTTAACCAATCTTCAATTTTTCTATTCATCACCATGCATTTACCAAACATATTAAGAATCCATTGCCATAGATTCTAGACAATTGACCAATTTCCTAAGAGATGGTCAATACTTTCCTCCTCCTTATTACAGAAAACCCCTTTTCATAAGGTTATCCTAGGATATCCCAGGATAAAATTCTTCTATGACCTACTAGCCAAATAAACATTTTAACTTTAGGAATGCTTGGGCTATCCCAAATATCTCTCCAAATTCTAGTGATATTATTATTATGTTGGTGTTGAATATTAGATGCACTTCTTGTTTTGTATTATCCTGAGCTATTCAACTCCAAAATCAATTTATCCTTGGCACTCCTCAAAATAATTATAGTTGTTATCTTTCTACTCAATTGCCTCCTAGCATCAACGTCTTGTATACTTGTAAAAAAATCTTCTTTCCATTTGTATCTTCCTTCTTGATCCTTTTACAAAATGTTTGAAACCCTATAATTATATTTGCCTTGAAGTAATCTCATCCACGGATTCAAAATTTGATCTAACTTGAGTGGTTTTTTATCACACCAAGTATCTATCCAAATAGATTTTTTTTCTCCAGTTCCCACCACCCATCTTAAACTTTTAATCATAAGATCGATAGATTTTTTTAAACCATTCCAAAGATTAGAACCATTTTGAATAGAGAGATGAGTAACTATTAAACTTGGGTCATTGGTATCAACATACTTACTTAGAATAATTCTTACCCATTGTCTTTGACTCTCTTTGTAAAATATCCAGATCACTTTTCCCCTAAGATCTAAGTTGACATCTGTAAGACCTCTTAAACTAAGACCTCCCCTAGTTTTGTCATCACACAAATTGCTCCAAATGACAAATTTTATGTCAAAAGTAAATATAAATTTCATAGGGAAGCCATAAGTTTAACTCACTAAGATGAATGCCCAATATGCCACAAAATTACAATTGTGCTAATATGAGTTATGACTAGTAACGACTAGAGGACCATAAACAAAATATTTATTTATTTACTTTTGTTAGAATTAAATAATTGAATGTGTTTATATATATATCAAATAAATCAGAATTAAATAGACATCCAAATACTTACAATGGATTCTCCATCTTCAAGAGGTTTTATAATTTTTATGGAATCACTAGTACCAATACCTATTAAAGTTCATCCCCATGAGAACAAAAATATTGTAAATATCCCCACTAAACCAACATATTCCCCAACATAAAAGTTTATTTAATATGGATTTATGTGTTATATATATATATATATATATATATATATATATATATATATATATATATATATATATATATATAGAAAATAAGGGCTGCAACTAGAGTATTTATTTAAATAATTTTGATTTTTTTCATTTGTAAAAATAATTACTTGATATGTGAGGTTAATACAATGGATATATTTGTAAATAATTATCAACATTCTTATTCTACTTGTAGAAACCAAATCCTAGCCATTAATCCTTCATCGTAACCATCCTACCACCCACTTTTCCACCATACACCCTTCCCTCCATCCATTTAGCCATTATAAGCCTTTCTCACCTTAAAAATGCCCCCTTTAGCCCTTTCCTGTCACTTTACGACCCACTTGGGTTTATTTTATATTATTTTATATTTAAATATAATATATTATATTATATTATAATATATTTATTATAAAATACATGATTCTCCATCTTCAAGAGGTTTTATATTTTTCATGGAATCACTAGTATCAATACCTATTAAAGTTCATCCCCATGAGAACAAAAATATTGCAAATATCCCCACTAAACCAACATATTCCCCAACATAAATGTTTATATATATATATAGAAAATAAGGGCTGCAACTAGAGTATTTATTTAAATAATTTTGATTTTTTTCATTTGTAAAAAAAATTACTTGATATGTGAGGTTAATACAATGGATATATGTGTAAATTATTATCAACATTCTTATTCTACTTGTAGAAACCAAATCCTAGCCATTAATCCTTCATCCTAACCATCCTACCACCCACTTGTCCACCATACACCCTTCCCTCCATCCATTTAACCATTATAAGCCTTTATCGCCTTCAAAAGGCCCACTTTAGCCCTTTCCCGCAACTTTTCGACCCACTTGGATTTATTTTATATTATATTATATTTAAATATAATATATTATATTATATTATAATATATTTATTATAAAATACATATTTATAAACTCAATTAACCACAGCCATCAGATTTAATCTAATATCAGCTATCCATTTTCACTAATCCATGCCACACTTAAAGTATAATCTCAACCCTTGGATTTGATTTAATCATAGCCACACGATCAAAAGTGTAAGGTTAAAACCCTAAGAAAACACTAGGCTAGATTATAAATAGGAGCATTTTCAAATGCTCAACCCCTGGAATGTGTATGCCCTGGAACATTTGTTGTGCAAATTATTGAAGAGATCCTAGAGAAGTCTGAGGCCATTGCATCCTGAAGATCCATCCACATTCGAAGCCCTAAATACCTTAGGATTTTTCCATTCTAGAAACCTCTAATTAATGCCTCCCAGAGTTTTCTACGTAACATAAACTACTGCTATTAGGGCATCTCATCATCATATCTGCAACGAAGCATCAATAATAACAAGGTAAATTAGTTTTTTTTTGTGTTTCATTTCAATATATGTAGGTCTTGTATGCCATTTTATGCATTTATAGTTAGGGTTTTATCTTTTGTTTAGGGTATCACATTATGGAGTCCACACAGGTATTATAACCCTCTTATTTTTTATGTGTGTAGATCTATAGGTTTTACTCATCCTTGAATAGTTGTTGAAGCTAGAGTGGCCCGGAATCGGATATCACAAAGCCCACTCACACCGTTGGGAGCAAAAAATAGTTGAAGACACTTGTTTTGTATAGCTAGGGTTTAGTAGAACCCTAGAATTGTATTTCATTGTATCAAATAATTTTTATTGGCAGAGTAATTGTATCAAGGAGTTTTTTCAGATCTCCTCCCCCCTTTGTTATTTAATAAAAATATTATTTGTGTAATTGTTTGTCTTTTTGGAATTATTTATTTTTTGCATCATTTTAAGTGTCGTATTTTTAGCTCTTAAAATAGTGATCATGGTGGGACTCCACAAGGGTTCTACATTTTTATTTTATTTATCTTTCTTACGTTATTTTGTTTGTCTATTAGGGTTTTTAGGATAAAAAAATGTACTATTTTCTTGCATAAACTACCCAGAATGTTTTAGCCATATATCACTCATCTGGAATTGGATTGAGCTAAAATTTTGAGGGTATATTATTTATATACCCTAACACATATTTATAAATTTTTGGATCAATTAGAGAATAAAAGATATAAAAAATACCTCACCAAAATGTAGGATTTTTTGTAAGTCCATCATCCATTCTTACTCTTTTTTTTTTACATTTTTTTTTGAGTTTCCTACTGCATATTTTTTAGATTCTGGGCATAAAAATAACATACAATAAGTAATATGCAAAGGAATCATTGTGGAGTGCATTAGGGTTTTCGCTCATACATTCATATAATTTAAAATTCCTATTTTAAAAAAATCTATAAATTTAGGTGTTTTCTACATATTATTGTCTACATTTGAAATTGAAGAGCGTCATTTAGAATTTGTATTTTTAGGTTTTAACGATTTCTTACTTTACTCCTCTAAATAGGAACAATATCTTAATGCAAAAATTACTCCTTCCCTTGGGTGGCACCTTTGGTAGAGATGTGGATGAACCCTCCGATTGTTATCTAGGCATGGTGTTTTAAGTGGTGTACTTCACACTCTTTAGATAAAATTTACGTTCTTATATTGGATTCTGATTTATATGTGTGCAATTTTTCATATTTGACATTTTTTTATCACAATAGAAAATGGGAATCTTTAAAATAGATCATACACAACACGTTTCACTTTAAAATAGTAGTGGTTGGATTTCATCACCAGCCATTGCTTGAGATTTTATGATGGTGGAAGTCATTTCCATCCACCAATATCTACCCTAGACACCATAGGTCATCCCCAAGAAAACTTGTTAGAGATCATTACCAACAAGAATCTCATTGCCCCAACAAACGTTAGTTTTTACCTTTGTTTTTCTTAAGTAAGATTAGAACATCAAAACACATTAACCTATCACTTTAAAAGGAATTTACATTAATGAAGAAAATAATTAATGGATGAGGTAAGACACAAGATCTAAAATTACCATTGATTGTTTATTTAGTTGTTAATTCCATACAAGTTTCAGTTTGGTGTTTATTTTAACAAGTTCTAGTTACTGGTTTATTTACTTTATGGTATTAATAAGAAATCAAACGAAAGTAATAGAACCAAAATATATTAATCAAAAACACTGCTAATTCCCCCACTACTTCGATGGACAAACCCACCCAATGTGGTACATACTATTTCATCTAGGCCTCCATACTCATCCCTACCACAATTAGGATCCCTTCCACACAATGTGGAACATCATACAACATGCATACACATGGATAAGGTGGATGCTATGTAAAAATACTCCAACTATGTCCTAGAACCCCTTAGCCAAGATGGTATTGAACAACCTGAATTGGTTACATCTTGCCCAAACCAAGGATATCCTAATTTTGTATACGAATATGGTATACCTTCTTCACGTAGCCCATCACACCAAAACCTAGGTGTTTTTAACATTTACCCTTCATCCATAATACACACACATATTAAAACCCTTTGTATGAGGAGTATGCCAATGCTACCTCATAGGTATTGATGGGGACGCAGTCTTACAGAGAATCACTCAAGCTTTCATTTCATAAAAATTTTAGAAAAATTACAATACGAGCCCACAGGCATAGTTTTCCTTCTGTCTCTTCCCCCCCTTCTCCTTCATGCATCACCTATTTCTATATCCCTGTTTGGACCTTCCTCGAGGTACCGACCCTCTAGGCCATTAATGACCCACTTGCCCAAATACATCCAGTCTCTCTGAGCCTTTTCATATTTTCTCGATCTGACAACTACCACTGGGTTAGTCGTAGGAACATGCATTGATGAGCCGTCTGACCTCTAGTTGTAGTCTTTGAATGGCTGCCATGCTCAGCAAGCTTATCGGGAAAGAAATCATGCACTAATGAGGCCCTAATCGCCTCAAAAAACACCATCTAGGGATGTGGGTTTTTATCGAACTGAGAACCAGTAGTATGTCGCGATATCGTGACATGTCATGATATCATGACATTTCTCTTTCTAGCTGCCTCCTTCTCTTTTGGGTCATGAAATCATGACATGTCGCGATATCGCGACAGTTTCTTCCTTGCTACCCTTCCTCTTAGTCGGGTCGTGATATCGCGACATGTCATGATATCGAGACATTTTTCTCCTCGTCATATTTCCTTTCCTTTGGGTCGTGATATCGCGACATGTCACGATATCACGACATTTTTATTTCTTGCTGTCTGCTTCTCCTTCGGGTCACAATATCGTGACATGTCATGATATCCCAACATTTTTCTTTCTTGTTGTCTGCTTCTCCTTCGGGTCACGATATCATGACAATTTTCCTTCTTGCGGTCTCCTTCCTCTTCGGGTCGTGATATCGTGACATGTCATGATATCGTGACAATTTTCCCTCAGCTGGCTTTGCTTTACCTCGTTGGTGTCGAAATTTCATGACACATCATGAAATCATGACATGTCACAATTTCATGACACCTTCCTCTACTGCCTTTGTTCTACCTCGTTGGTGTCGTGATTTCGTGACACCTTCCTCTGCTACCTTTGCTCTACCTCATTGGTGTCAGGATTTTGTGACACATCGTAAAATCATGACATGTCATGATTTCATGACACCTTCCTCCGCTGCATTTACTCTACCTCGATGGTCATGAAATTTTTGTGTCGTGCCTTCTCTCTCTTCCTTGAGTCATAAAAACATGACATGTCGCGATATCACGACATCAAAGAAAATTTTGTAGTTGTTGCAAGATTGCTCTGCTGCCACTGGATGCTCCTGCATCAGACACCCGGGGTGGATTGAGAAGTGTTCTTCACTTCAGTACTATTGGAGGAAGACCTAAACAGTCAACCTCTGCTTTTGACAACCAAGTTGCATCTTCAACAGGCCTACCTTTTCATTTGACTAGATATTCAGAATACTGCCTATGCCTGGTAGTTCTACCAGCCCGCGTGTCTAGTATTTCTTCGATCTCATCTATTGCTGGAGTAGATGTGGGAATATCCCACAAATATGTCCTTGGTGTCTCACCATTACCTCCTTCATGGTATTCTACCAAGTCTAAAATATTAAAAATAGGTGAGATATTTAACTCACTTGGCAGTTCCACTTCATAAGCATTTCTCGAATCTCTTTTACCTAAGATCCTGCATGGCCCAAACCTCTTCATCTTCAGCTTGTTGTAGGTTTTGCTAGGAAACCTTTCCTTTCTTAGGTGAACCATTACCTCATCTCCCACTTAGAACTCCTTAGAATGCCGCTTCTGATCGACCTTGGTTTTGTAATGAGCATTCATCTTACCGATATGATGTTTTACCTCTTCATGCAAACTCTTCATGTGCTCTGCAAAATCTTCAGCATCAACACTACTCTTTTCTCCTTTATCCATCGTTCTCAATTCAGAAGCATGCCTTGGGTTGTTCCTATACATTATCTGGAATGGGGATTTACCAGTGCTTTTGTTGATGGAATTGTTTTAGGAAAATTCTGCCTATGGCAAAACCAAATCCCATCCTTTGGGCTTATCTCCCACCAGGCATCTTAGAATATTATCCAAACTTCTATTCACCACCTCTATTTTCCCATCAGTCTGCGGATGGTATGCAAAAATACTTCCACAAAGTCTTCCAGAAATAACCCACAAATTTGGTATCTCTATCAGATACTATACTCCTAGGTAGACCATGAAGGTGTACTACCTCCTTGAAAAACAAGCCTGCAACATGAATTGCATCACTTATTTTCTGACATGGAATAAAATGAGCCATCTTCGAAAACCTGTCCACCACAACAAAAATGGAGTCACTCCCTCGTTGTGTCCTTGGTAGTCTAATAACAAAGTCCATACTGATGTCCTCCCATGGTATCTCTGGCACAGGTAATGGCTGATACAATCCTATATTCTGTCTCACTCCCTTAGCCATCTGACAGATTCTACATCCTTGCACAAATTTAGTCACATCTTGCTACAACTATGGCCAATGGTAGTTTTGACCAACAAGGGCAATGGTCTTATCTCGACCAAAATTTCCAACTAGTCCTCCACTATGCTTTTCCTTTACCAGATTCTCCCTCATTGAACTCCATGGGATGTATAATTGACCTCCTTTGAACAACATATCATCTTGGATCAGGAAATCCAGCCACTTGGTCCTATCCAAAGTAATAGGTGCCAAGCAAGCCTTCCAGGCTTCTAAAAAGTCAAGATCTTCAGGGTACATACCCTTCAGTTCATCAAATCCTACCACTTCCACCTTCATTTCCATCAACAAACACTGCCTTCTGCTTAAGGCATCTACAACCCTGTTGGAATTTTTGCTCCTGTGCTTCAACACAAAGGTATAAATCTGTAAAAAATCAACCCACTTCAAGTGCCTCTGGTTTAGCTTCCCTTGGCTATTAATATACTATAAGGCCTGATGATCAGTGAATAGAACAAACTCTTTTGGCAATAGGTAATGTCACCACTTCTTTAGAGCCTTCACTATAACATAAAACTCTTGATCATAAATTGAATACTTCTTTTTGGCATCATTGAGTTTCTCACTAAAGTAAGCAACAGGTTTTCCTTCTTGGCTCAAAACAGCCCCTATTGCACTGCCACTAGCATCACAGTCTACCTGAAATACCTTATTAAAATTTGGAAGTGCCAAAATAGGTTGTTCTGTAACATTCATTTTTAACATATCAAAGCTCTTATCTGCTCCTAAGGTCCACTTAAATTCTTTCTTATTCCCTCTCATTGTTTCTGTAAGGGGTACACAAATGCTGCTGAAATTCCTAATGAATTTCCTATAAAAATTGGCTAGACCATGAAATGATCTTACCTCAGTCGTGCTTCTCGGATTAGGCCATTTGATGATAGCTCTTATTTTTTTTAGGTCCATTTTTAGGCCTCCAGCTGAGATGATAAATCCTAGGTACACTAACTCCTTCTTTACGAAATTACATTTCTTCAGATTAGTCAACAACTGCTCCTCCCACAGCTTCTCAAAAACCCTTATGATATGCATCAGATGCTCTTATACGGTTCTACTAAATATTAGAATATCATCTAAATATACAATAAAAAATTTGCCTAGGAACTCTTTCAATACCTCATTCATCAACCGCATGAATGTGTTTGGTGCATTGGTCAGCCCAAATGGCATGACCAGCCACTCATACAAACCTTCTCTGGTCTTGAAGGCTATCTTGCACTCATCTCCTTCTCTGACACAAATCTAGTGATAACCACTATTTAGGTCAATCTTGGTGAAGTACTTGGCTCCACTCAAACAGTCCATAATGTCATCCATCCTTGGTAATGGAAATTTGTACTTTATGGTGATCTTATTAATGGCTCGAGAGTCTGTACACATTCTCCACTCTCCATATTTCTTTGGCACTAGTATTGCAGGTATTACACATGGGCTCAAACTCTCTTGAATCAGCCCCTTCTCCAGCAGTTCTTGGACTTGTCTGTTTAGCTCTTCAGTTTCTGTAGGAGTCATTCTATGTGCTGCCTTATTGGGTAAACTAGATCCTGGTACCAAATCTATGTGGTGACTGATCTTCCTCACTGGTGGTAAACCCTCAGGCACATTATCAGATATAATGTCTAGAAATTCTTTCAACAGTCTTAAGAATTCTACAGGGGTATCCCTGCATTCTTCCTTCCTAACTCTAGGAACTAATGCATAGCACATATGCTCATGCTTTAAACTATTCAAAAAATTTCCTCCTTCGACTAAACAAATTCTAGCGCTGCTGCATACCTTTTCTTCTACCTCTTTCAAGGGCTTCAGCTTATGGCGCACTCCATTATTTGTTACTGAGTAGGTGTTGGCATGACCATCATGCACTGCACACCGATCAAACTGCCATGGCCTTCCCAATAGCAAATGGCAAGCATCCATGGGCAGGATATCACACAGTACATCATCACAGTAATTCCCAATATTGAACTTCATTGAACATTGTTCACTGACCAAAACTCTATGGTCCTTCTATAACCATGCGATCCGGTATGGATGTGGGTGTCTTCTCCTTTGCAGCTATAACTTGGCAACCATTTCTTCTGAAACCAAGTTATCAGTACTACCATTATCTATGATAATATTGTAGACCTTACTCAAACTTCTACACCTTGTGCAGAACAGGCTCCTCCTCTAGTTTGATCCTTTCTCCTCATTTAACAAGGTCCTCTTGGTGACCATAACTTCTCCTCTTTCTACCTCCTCAAAATGTTCTGATTCAGCATCTTCATCTGCTACAACAACTCTAGCAGGACCCTCAGGTCTCTTATTCATCCTTTCTTGATGTTTTGGACACTCAAATGCTCGATGCCCTTCTTCACCATAGTGTAAACAGGTTTCATGGAATCCTCCTCTTCCAAATCCACGTCCAAATCTGCCTCTTCCTCTCAAGTAACCATTTTTCTAATTACGAGGTTGATAGATGTTCTCATATTTCTGTTCTTAGGTATTACTAGTTTCACCAGTCTTCTTCTGGTCCTTGTATTTTTCTCCACTAGTCCTTCCACCAGTCCTTCCACCATGACCTCTTCCTCTTTGATTGCTCTCAAACCTTCGATTTAGTTTCTCTTCAACCTTCAGAGCAAACTGGTAAGCATCTTCTATGGTGGTCATTCTGACTAGGCTTAACTCTTCTTGAATACTTGCTCGTAATCCATTAATATAATGGGCTATCTTCTCTTTGCTGGCCTCTGAATGGCCTGCTCTGATTACAATATTGTAAAACTCCTCTGTGTATTCTTTAATAGACTTTCTGGCCTGCTTCAAACCTTGCATTTTCTTCAGTAGGTCCATCTCATAGTCAGCTAGGATGAACTACCTATTTAAATTTTCTAGCATTCTATCCCACTTGGTTATTCTCTCTTTTCCTCTTTTGTTTCTTTCCAACTGTACTCCCTTCCACCATATGCTGGCATGACCCTTCAGCTTGGTCTTATAAAACTTGACCCTATTAGAATATTCAACCTCTTCATACTCAAAGTACTCTTCCAAATCATTGATCTAGTCAATCAATTCCTCTAGATCAAGATTTCCAAAATACGTAGAAACCTCCATCTTTGGTTTCTTCCCAATCTAATATATGGCTCTATATAACCTAGCTTGTGCAAGATCTATAGCCTCTTATTCTTCCTCAATCTGGTCTTCTTCCTCATATACTTCTTCTTCACTTCCTTCTTCTCCTCTGGGTTCAAGTCCTCTACGCAGCTCCTCTTGCAAGGCCTAAACTTGCCTCTGCAAAGCTCCAAAATCCTTCGCTGGCACCATGTTTCTTCCACCACCATGGTTTCTTCATGGAGGCATCTTGCTTCACTTTCTTCTCACAACCCTTCCATAGATCCTGGTGCAAGCTGCCTCACTTTCGACGATCTTCTCACACACTTAGGAACTCCTACTCTGATACCACTTGATGGGGACGCAGTCTTACAGAGAATCACTCAAGCTTTCATTTCATAAAACTTTAAGAAAAATTACAATACGAACCCATAGGCATAGTTTTCCTTCTATCTCTTCCCCCCCTTCTCCTTCATACATCACCTGTTTCTATATCCCTGTCTGGACCTCCCTCGAGGTCTCGACCCTCTAAGCCATTAATGACCCACCTACCCAAAAACATCCAGTCTCACTGCGCCTTTTCATATTTTCCTGATCTGGAAACTGCCACTAGGTTAGCCGTAGGAACATGCATTGATGAGCTATATGATCTCTAGGTGCAGTCTTCGAATGGCCGCCATGCTCAGCAAGCTTATCGGGCAAGAAATCATGCACTAATGAGGCCCTAATTGCCTCGAAAAACACCGTCTAGGGATGTAGGTTTTTCTCAAACTAAGAACCAGTAGTATGTCACGATATCATGACATTTCTCTTTCTAGCTACCTCCTTCTCTTTCGGATCATGAAATCACGACATGTCGTGATATCACGACAGTTTCTTCCTTGCTGCCCTTCCTCTTAGTTGGGTTGCGATATCGCGACATGTAAAGATATCACGACATTTTTCTCCTCATCGTCTTTCCTTTCCTTTGGGTCACGATATCATGACATGTCACGATATCACGACATTTTTCTTTCTTGTTGTCTACTTCTCCTTTAGGTCGTGATATCGCGACATTTTTATTTCTTGTTGTCTGCTTCTCCTTTGGGTCGCGATATCACGACATGTCATGATATCGTGACAATTTTCCTTCTTATGGTCTCCTTCCTCTTCGAGTCATGATATCACAACATGTTGCGATATCGCGAAAATTTTCCCTCTACTGGCTTTGCTCTAACTCGTTGGTGTCGCAATTTTGCAACACATCATGAAATCGTGACATGTCACAATTTTGTGACACCTTCCTCTGTTGCCTTTGTTCTACCTCATTGGTGTCACGATTTCATGACACGTCATGATATCACAACATATCATGATTTTGTGAAACCTTCCTCTGATGCCTTTGCTCTACCTCGTTGGTGTTGTGATTTCGTGACATGTCGCAAAATCATGACATGTCATGATTTCGTGACACCTTCCTCTGTTGCATTTGCTCTACCTCGATGGTGTCATGATTTCACGACATGTCATAAAATCATGACTTTTTTTTGCCGTGCCTTCTCTCTCTTCCCTGAGTTGTGAAAACGCGACATGTCGCGATATCACAACATCAAAGCTAATGCTTGGAAAATTTTGTAGTTGATGCAAGATTGCTCTGCTGCCATGAATGCTACTGCATCAGGTACCCACCCCCCAAGTTGCCTCATCAAGTTTAAATTGTTCCATATCCTTTTCCTCTAATCCATCCTCATCACTACCCTCATCCTCCAACGTATCCACAACCATGTCGATATCTACCATGTTCGAACAAGAAATTTAATACACATTAGGTCTGGTTATCATATTGCTCTTATAGTATAGAAAGGCTAAACAACAAGTTCATGTAGACCCTATGCTCCAAGAAGTTCCAACCCAAACCTTAGTACCAAATAAAAACCCAACTGGAATACACCAATATTTTATGGTTTCCATTCCCAATATTCCACAAATTCACACATAAATCCCTTCAATCATAATTTCTTCTATCTAACCGCCTATCCAATTCTTCCATCATACCCATCATCAATCATCCTAATATTTCCACCATCAATATTCATCTCATATTCAATCTAATCCATTCAACAACAACATGTTGGTTATGCCATAACATTTTTCCTCCAACCCATCACCCAGTCATTAGGTAATCCAAGGCTTCCACATTCTTGGTGAAGACCTTAGATTTTAGGCCATACAGAAATAGATTGATTAGTTGATGTAGAATTCACCTGACATATCAAGCCAAAAATTAACCTTAAGCCAACTAATTCACTAGCCAACTCATCCTTTGGTATCATCATTGCCATATCCAATAGATTTCACACTACCAAAGTTTGACATATTTAGGGGAACTAAGGACCCTAAGGAGCACATGAGCTCATTTTTTCACACATGTTTTTGAATTCAAACCGATAATGCTCTCATTCTTTGAACCTTTCCTCAAACACTAGGGGAAACACCATAAAATCATACAATCTATTGCCAACACATAGTATCTATACCTTCACCCAATTTATTGACCTTTTCTTTGAACATTTCACCCTATTAAATAATGTCTCATTATCAAATATTTAATATTTAAAACAATGGGATGATGAGCCTATTTATGATTTTGGAAACCATTGGAGGGTAGTCATAACTAAATTGCCATTATCCCTACCAACGGAAGAAATTATTAAACTATTTACCAATATTTGCTTAAAATACATCTCTTGGATGCTTCAGCTTAATACTTATTGCACATTTGAAGAAGCTTTAGAACAGGCTAGTGTTATTGAGGAAATCAAAATCAAAGAAGGTGTCATTAATCCTAAGAAGAAAAAATGGAAAAATAAGGGCCAATATCGAAGTAATCAATATGGCCAAAATAAATTGTCACAAGCCTCAATGGCTAACACATCCAATAAAGTTAATCAAGTGGTGATGAGCCAACCCGTAGTGGAAAATCATACTGCAAATAGGTATCTCATCTCTCAAGGCCTTAGAAAAAAATAAGAATAAATATAATAAAGGAAGGTAATTTCACATAGCTTTAACTTTTAGTGATAATATATCTTGTACCAATGATGTAGTTATTAAAGTATACAACTTATATTTTCTCAAACAAACTTTCTTCATTTTATCAATTGTTTAGGCTAAATCTATTTTCTTAAGGTCTTAGGTTGTCACCAAGGATCCAATATTTTTATTAGGAAAATAGTGGCAATTCAATTAATTATGTGATCCTCCAAAAGGAGGGGCTTGAAACACCTATTAAAGTTCATCCCCATGATAACAAAATTATTGCAAATACCCCCACTAAAAAATAAAATATTGAACCTATGTTTATTTGGTTTGGTGGTAGTAAATATAGGATTCTGGAATCAGTTTAGTTATATAACCCTTCTCAAAATTCAGAGAGCTCATAATTTTATGAGATATAATAAATTATTTCTTCCATGTATTGCATGCATTTTAGTTAAATTTTCTACTATTGTGGGTACTTAAAAAAGTTATTCATCAAGAGTTTTAACATGTTATGTCAAATAACATAGGCATTTAAAGTAAATTCCTTTTGATGAAAATTTTAATGATTATATTGTAAACCACAAGAGATTAAAATACACCATAGTTTTATCACAAATTGCTCATAATGGTGCCTTTCAAACATCCTTACAGATAAAAAAATGATAATCAAACTAGAAATATGTGAGCAAATCCATTAGAATGTGAGAGACATTCAACACAATTTACAATGTGATTTCTCCCAACACATTACTAATAGCTTTAGAGAACACCCCAAGAGCACCATTTTAGAAAAGGCCTCCCGAAACACAATTTATTGAATATGTAAATTTGATGTTTTTAGTGATTATAATTTGAATGTAATAATGTAATGATATATTTCTACTTGATTAAATCAATAGTTTTTACTTTTTAGAGGAAGAAGAGGATATGAAAAGACTCACAAAACATCGTATATGGAAGGGGGAATATATTGGTATGGAATCTGAGCAAGACCATGTTCTCACGTTTATGATTACGAGATACATGATCTCAAGGATGAAAACAACTAATTAATCGATAGCTATGTTCTAAGAATGTTGATTTAGTTATGTTTTTATATGTTAATAGCCCAATAAAACTATTTGGTTTAGTCACTTTGGATTCTTCTCTATTTTGAAATTTATGTGCGTATGAAAAAGAGATATTATTGTATGCAAAAGTGTAACAACTATTTGTATGCGTGATTCCATTGAAAATATAAAATTTCTTGAAGATGGAGCATGCATTGTAAGTATTTGAATATTTTTATATATATTAAACAACATGCAAATTATTTAATTCTAACAAAAAAATTCTTTCTTTATGGTATTGTCCATTATTTCTTATTAGTCATCAACTCATATTAACACAATTGTAATTTTGTGGCATATTGGCATCCACCTCTTAGTGAGTTAAACTTATGTCTTCTTTAAAGAATTTATGTTTATTTTATTGAAGTTATATTTACTTTTGACATAAAAATTGTCATTTATACTTTTAAATGATTTAAAATATTATGAATAGTTTTTTAGTTTTAATGTTTCAATTAATGAAACATATAATAATATGTTTCTTTAATTAAAACTTTAAAATTTTAAAAAATGTATTCCTAATATTTTGAATCATTTATGTTGTAAATGACATTTTTTATGTCAAAATTAAATACAACTTCAATAAAGTAAATATAAATTCCATCGAGAACACACAATTTTAACTCATTAAGAGGTCGATTTCCAATATGCCATGAAATTACAATTGTGCTAGTAGGGGTTGACGACTAATAATACTAGTGGACCATAAAAAAAGGATTGTTTTTGTTAGAATTAAATAATTTTCATTGTTTATATATATATCATAAAAATCAGGGTTAAATAAACATTCAAATACTTACAGTGGATTCTCTATATTCAAGAAGTTTTATATTTTCCATTGACTCACCAATACCAATATTTGTTACCTTTTGCATACAATAATATCTCTTCATCATACATAAATTTCAAAATAGGAAATAATCCAAAGTGACTAAATAGAACTATTTGGTTGGACTATGAAATTAACATTTGAAAATAATACTCAATCAACATTGTTAGAACATACCTATTGACTAATTACTTGTTTTCATCCTTAATATCGGGTATCTTGTAATCATCAAAACGATAACTAGGAACCTTTTGGTCTTGCTCAAATTTTCAACCATGTTTCCCTTTCCAGATACGATGTGTTGCAAGTCTTTCCATGTCCTCTTCTTACTGTAAAAAGTAAAAACTATTGATTTAATAAAATACAAAAATATCACTACATTATTACATTCAAATAGGTTTCAAGGAAAACATCAAACTTACATCTATAGGAAATTGTGTTTCTGAGGGCCTTTCTTGAAATTGTACACTTAAGGTATGCTCTATAGGTATTAGTAGTGTGCTGGGAGAAATTAAATTCTAAATTGAGTTGAATAATAAGAAAATATACTAATAAGTAATCACAAATTTATGTGTGTATGAAAAAGAGATATTATTGTATGCAGAAGTGTAACAACTATTTGTACGAGTGATTCCATTGAAAATATAAAATTTCTTGAAGATGGAGCATGCATTGTAAGTATTTAAATATTTTTATATATATTTAACCACATGTGAAATATTTAATTCTAACAAAAATATTCTTTCTTTATGGTATTGTCCATTATTTCTTATTAGTCATCAACTCATATTAACACTATTGTAATTTTGTGGCATATTGGCATCCACCTCTTAGTGAGTTAAACTTATGTCTTCTTTATAGAATTTATGTTTATTTTATTGAAGTTATATTTACTTTTGACATAAAAATTGTCATTTATACTTTTAAATGATTGAAAAGATTATGAATAGTTTTTTAGTTTTAAAGTTTCAATTAATGAAACATATAATAATATGTTTCTTTAAATAAAACTTTAGAATTTAAAAAAAATATATTCCTAGTATTTTGAATCATTTATGTTGTAAATGAAATTTTTTTATGTCAAAAGCAAATACAACTTCAATAAAGTAAATATAAATTCCATCAGGAACACACAATTTTAACTCATTAAGAGGTGGATTTCCAATATGCCATGAAATTACAATTGTGCTAGTATGTGTTGATGACTAATAATACTAGTGGACCATAAAAAAGGGATTGTTTTTGTTAGAATTAAATAATTTGCATTGTTTATATATATATATATATATATATATCAATATCATAAAAATCAGGATTAAATAAACATTCAAATAATTACAGTGGATGATCTATATTAAAGAAGTTTTATATTTTCCATTGACTCACCAGAACCAATATTTGTTACCTTTTGCATACAATAATATCTCTTCATCATACATAAATTTCAAAATAGGAAAGAATCCAAAGTGACTAAATAGAACTATTTGGTTGGACTATGAAATTAACATTTGAAAATAATACTCAATCAACATTGTTAGAACATACCTATTGACTAATTACTTGTTTTCATCCTTAAGATTGGGTATCTTGTAATCATCAAAATGATAACTAGGACCCTTTTGGTCTTGCTAAAATTTTCAACCAACATGTTTCCCTTTCCAGATATGATGTGTTGCAAGTCTTTCCATGTCCTCTTCTTACTATAAAAAGTAAAAACTATTGATTTAATAAAATAAAAAAATATCACTACATTATTACATTCAAATAGGATTCAAGGAAAAAATCAAACTTACATCTACAAAAAATTGTGTTACTGAGGGCCTTTCTTGAAATGGTACACATAAGGTATGCTCTATAGATATTAGTAATGTGCTGGGAGAAATTACATTCTAAATTGAGTTGAATAGTCAGAAAATATACTAATAAGTAATCACAAATACATGGAAAACAATACATGTGTAGCTATTTAACTTATAAGTTTATGAGATACCTGATATCAAGGATGAAAACAAATAATTAGTGGATAGTTATGTTCTCACAATGTTGATTTTGTAATTTTTTGAGATGTTAATTTCATATCCCATCCAAACAATTTTCTTTAGTCACTTTAGATTATTCTCTATTTTGAAATTTATATTTGTGTGACAAATAGATATTATTGTATGCATAAGGGTAACAACTATTGGTATTGGTAATTGCATGTAAAATATAAAACTTCTTGAATATGGAGCATCCATTGTAAGTATTTGAATGTTTATTTAATTGTGATTTCTTTTATATATATTCAATTTATTTAATTCTAACAAAAAAATAAATAATTAAGGGCCTTGGTGAAATTGGATACCTTATACCTTTCAAATATTTAAGGGGGGTTAGGATTTCGGTCTACTATTTTTTTTATTTGATAAAAAAAGGGGTTGTACTCGGGTCCCCCACCCTTAACAAATTACATATCTCTTATTTAGAGCTTGAGATCTTACAAATAGATACACTTCTCATCTCAATTGAGATGTTATAGTTAGAAACCTACATAATTTTACATAAAATATCTGAATTCTTGATTTTCAATTTTTGGATCTTTTCAAATCTCTGTATGAATACAATTACTCCAAAATTTAGCTTATTTCTTGAAATTTTCCTATAGCAGTCTTCACAATGCCAAAAATTCACCTCTTCTATATATGCCTTACATCTTAGTAGAGTAATATTTTCGGAACATCACATTAACATAGTCTGCTTTACCAAATATGGAATGCTAGTTTCCTTTTTGAAACACAAGTGCAACAACAAAAATTATAATAAATAGTCTAAATGAACACACATTAATGTTACAAAATAAAATAGATATTACCAATGGAAAATATTAAAGTAAATCTTAATCATTAAATGATTTAGGCAATCAACAATTTTTTTCAGCTTCAACTAAACTTTCTACTTCCTCTAACCATGGAAAGGACATGTTAACTTCACGATCCTCAATAAAAACCTCTCTATTGGCTAGCTTATCTGCACATTTGTTTCCTTCCCTTAATATATGTGTAAACTTGATTTCTTCAAACTCTTTACCAAGATCTTGAATTTCCACAATTATCTCTTGAATGTTCCAAGGAGCCTTTGCTTTCCACAAAATTGCATTTATTACTATGAGAGAATCATCTTCAATACAAACTCTATTCCATTTAATTTTTTTACATATTTTTAACCCTTCTAAAGCTGCCCAAGCTTCAAATTCATTATTTGTCTTAAATCCACAATTGAACAAATAATGAGGCAAAATATCTCCTCTATTATTTCTAATAATTCCCCCTCCTCCTGCTGGTCTTGGGTTTCCTTTAGATGCTCCATAAAAATTCAACTTCACTCCACTTTTGGTGGTTTCCACTTTATATTCTTAACCTTATTGTTGCTTCTCTTGTACCCAATATCATAATTCCATTTAATGACTTGACTCCATCTATCAAGACTCTCTGCTTCCAAATTAGGGATAGGGTGAGTTGATAGGGTTGTTTTAGACTCCTCTACGGCTAAACATATATTTTTTATTAACTCTAAACTGCTTTCTTTCCCTTTAAAAATTATTTTATTCCTTTCTAGGCATATAGTCCAAAGTATTGTATCTTTTGAAATATCCCATATTGTCTATAAAGCCTCACTTTTATAAGTTCTTTTCCATTCCTTTAACCAATATTCAATTTTGCTATTCATCATCATGCATTTATCAAACATATTAAGAATCCATTGCCATAGATTCTAGACAATTGACCAATGTCCTAAGAGATGGTCAATACTTTCCTCCTCCTTATTACAAAAAACACATTTAGAGGGCCATGAAAAGCAATTTTCATAAGGTTATCCCAGGATAAAATTCTTCTATGACCTACTATCCAAACAAATATTTTAACTTTAGAAATTCTTGGGCTATCCCAAATATCTCTCCAAATTCTAGTGATATTATTATTATATTGGTGTTGAATACTATATGCACTTCTTGTTGTGTATTCTCCTGAGCTATTCAAATCCCAAATCAATTTATCCATGGCAGTCCTCAAAATAATTATATTTGTTATCTTTCTACTCAATTGCCTCCTAGCATCAAAGTCTTGTATACTTGTAAAAACATCTTCTTTCCATTCGTATCTTCCTTCTTGATCCTTGTACAAAATGTTTGAAACCCTATCACTGTATTTGCCTTGAATCAATATCATCCATGGATTCAAAATTAGACCTAAATTGAGTGGTTTTTTTATCACACCAAGTATCTATCCAAATAGATTTTTATTCTCTAGTTCCCACCACCCATATTAAACCTTTAATCATAATATCGATAGATTTTTTTAAACCATTCCAAAGAGCAGAACAATTTGGAAGAGAGAGAGTAGTAAATATTAAACTTGGATCATTGGGATCAACATACTTACTTAGAATAATTCTTGCCCATTGTCTTTGACTCTCTTTGTACAATCTCCAGATCATTTTTCCCCTAAGATCTAAGTTTGCATCTGTAAGAGCTCTTAAACCAATACCTCCCCTAGTTTTGTCATCACACAACTTGCTTCATTTTACCAAAGAAATTTTTCTTTTATCATGTAAACCTGACCATAAAAATGATCGCATAATAAATATTATACTTTTTACAATATATTTTGGCATAGAATACAAAGACATATAATAAGTTGGAATGGCTTGTAGTATTGACTTAATTAATTGCACTCTTCTTGCTAAAGATAACCATCTACCTTTCCAAGTGTAGACACCAAAACAACACCAATCCGATTATGTGACTGCAAAAACTGATCGCATTGACACACACAGCCCCAAGGGCAGCCCCCAGAGGTTAAACAGTGGTCCTAACCACTCTCACAGCAGTTTTGGGAAGTCAGAGATCAATTTGGCACCTTCTAGGCACTTTGCTCAGAATCCGTCCCTCCCTGGGATGAATTCAAAATGGGATCCGTCCTCCCCTGGGACGAATACAGAATTCGCTCCGGGGTAGGACGAATTCCAGGTTCAACGGGCAAAAAGAAAAATCTTGACAAGTGGCAGCTAAGGACAGTCCATTAATGCCTCCTGCCTTGCATGCGCGTGTAGGTGAGTAGGGTGAGCGTTAAGGACTATTACAAGGGTAGTCATGGAAGCCCAAATCAGGGAGGACTCTCCTCCCTCATGGGAAGGCATGACTGCCACATGGCGCCCATGCATGCCCATCCAAAGAGACCCCTTGGGTCTATAAAAAGGTGAGTTTTCTCACCCAAAAAGGAGAGGTTGGAAGCATTTTCAAGCAACGAAGTGCTGCCAAATTGATACCACGCTTTACCCTTTTTGATTCACCTCTTCCACATCCTTGATCTCTTTCGCAAGGGAGGTCATTGGGTGGTTATTGGAAGTGTGAATCCGGATCCAAAACCCGACACTTGACCACATTATCCCACCCAATTTGCTGACAACCCATTACAAGAGATTTTGGACCCATCCCAAGTGGATTGGTGCCGAAATCAGGTTCCAACGGTGGGTGGCCCGCCCGGGCGCCCCGCACTGCTGCGAGCCTAATCCTCTTTTTTAAGAATGATTGGGAATTCATGGCAGATTGTTCTTTTGTCATTTTTTTACTTAGCATTCCATATTATGCTGCTTAAATAGCTTATAATTCTGATTTCACAATGCTTTGATCAATTTTTATCATGTTTTGTCGCTTTTGTTGTTCTCACTAACTTGCAGGTAGCGGCATCAAATTCCCATTGATGGAGGCCAAATTGGGGAAATCTGACCATCTGGGTCTTCCCAAAATGCCTCCAATTAGCTAACCCCCAAGTTTGCAGGTCTTTTGGAGTTCCCGAGACGTGACATTTTGGGCAGTATCACTTCGGCGCTTTGTTGCAGGTGAATTCGTTCTACCCCGGAGCGAATTACAGTCGAATCCGTCCCGCCCCGGAGTGAATTCAAATCGGTGAAGAATTTCTTGACTGTTTCATTTGCAGTGATCTTCTGGTAATGTTCTCTGGTTTCTATCAAATTTGCAGGTTATTTGGAGTCATTTTATTTATCGATTTAGCTAATCTTATGCATGCATCCTCCATTGGTTTTTAGGATCAAACGCCTTATCTTTTGTCACAGGTGCTACTAATGATTTGTTGTTTCTTTGAACGCAGGAGGAGCAGCAAGGATCAAGGATTCATCAACACCAGTGGCGACAACACTTTGGCCCGCCCATTTTACATGTGGGCACGCGGAAGGAGGAACACTAAGTCATGATTGTAACCAAAACTCATTTAACGCTCCTAGCCCCTAAAAAGGGAGGAGGCATCTTTGTAACTGATATTAAGAGAGTTAAATAAAAAGGGTTGTGCTTTCTGTACTTTCTTTTATCTCAGTTCAATTCGTCTCTTTCATTTCATGCATTTCACGTTATAGGACTTAAGCGTTTGTTTTGATTTTGAATGCATCGCATTAGTATTTCCTTCTTCCGAAATCTCGTGCTTTCAGTGGCGATCACGGTGGGACTCTGTCCCCTACTTTTTGAGATCAAGAAACTGATCAAAATTTGTGTTTTTGTGCTTACAGGTACCCTTTTTTGAGCACTGACTATTGTTCATTCCAGCCTATGGCGGATACAGTACTGGAATTCGTCTGACCCTGAGACGAATTGGAATTCGTCTCAGCCCAGGACGAATCCTGTTCTGGAATTCATCTCACCCAGGGATGAATTTTTGTCTATGCAGTTTCAGGGCCGAGGATCAGAAACAACAGGTCTAGGCAGAGAAAAGGTAAGGGTCCTAAACTGTTCCTGTCATTTTTTGCTTTTTTGTTTTTGTTTTCTATCAATTTTGCCTTCTTAGGGAAAGTAGTTGCTTCTGCATGTTTCATTTTTCTAAATAAAAAGAATCACACACACTTCACGCAACATTTTTAAACCAAGGAGCTGGTCGTAAAACCCCAGCCCTTGATCAAGACCAACGGTGGATTTCATCACCACCTTGGCTTGATTTTTGCATCCATTTACCCCGATTGTCACTGTTGCTCGACGTAAATCCTGACGAAAGCTGATCGAGTGTCACTGGGGTGATTCCCAGCACGCGAGGATAAGTCTTCTATGGTAGGTGTCATAAATAGGACAATCCCCCTTCCGTACCGCCTACGTTCCACGTACCATCTGCTCTCACGTACCTATAGTTTCCCTCTCGTAAGGGCGGGTATATAGAGAGGTTGGTATATCGGCCTGGCAATGGTATATCGAAGGGGCGACCAATTATGGGAGTCATATGAGCCTTCATTATGCATTTAAACGTTCTTCAAAAACATTCAAAAACAAAAAAAAATCATCAAAACGCACTAAAACCAGTCTAGGACACACCATTAATCTTTAAAAGAGATAATCACTGTTTGTGTATGTGTGTGTTCATTTCTGCTTAGTGTAACAAAAAAAAAAATCATAAAAGAGATAAAATCTACATAGCTTGTAGGAAAGCACCACCATGGTGTACACACGTAGCCAAGCCCAATCAAGGGTGGAAGCTACAGAAAGTGTACAAGGGGGAGGCACAAGTCACCTCCGCTATAGTCCTAAGGACTTAGTTATACCGCCTTGGCGGTCTAACCCGCAAGAGAGTCCGCATCAGTCCAGGTCAAGATGGAATTATAGGGACACCCCATTGGGGGACACGCCCATCCGTCATAGCCCCTTTCGGGAAGAGTCCTTACATGTGGCACTCAACATAGATCAAAGGGCTCCCTTAGAAGCTCGATACGAGTGGCCACCACGTGATGAAGCGCTGGAACGACGGAGGGTCCATGAGGAGAGGCTTCAAGATTATATCATCCCTTCATTGCCTCCTCTCATTGTCAGAAACAATAGGACAAATCCGGAGCACAAGGCTCCTCTGACAGGGCGAGCCAACTCCGCCCGCCCCTTTCACACTTATGAAAGGGAGAATGAGGAAGACCCCTATCTTCCTCAAGAGCAATATACAATGCGGGAGCAATGCGCCTCCACACCTGCTATGTACCAAAACCATCCTTCGAGGCCAGAGCCTCGAATAAATGCCGCCAACCTCGATAGGGGGAAGCGACCTATAGAGATCTCGGATCACCACGACCGAGATAAGTGCATGGGAGAGGCATCTAGGCCTTCGAGACTCAATATGGTGGAACAGATCGACCTGGCAGTCGCCAGACATGCCACCCGCCAAGCGTAGATTACGTAGCTTGAGCAAGATCAACAACAACTAGAGCATTTATATCGCCTCAGTAAAGAGCGCATTAGGCGCCAAACAGATGAGCTGTTGAATAACACTGTGCCAGAGAGGGTTCTGACCCCTCGCACCCAAAGGGCAGAACCATATGAGAGGCGTAACCCCTTGGTACAAGACAGGTCCCCGCGACCTAACCAAGCGCTGCCTCCAAGACCTCTTAGACCTGAACGGGAGGCCACTCCCCGGAATAATGATGGGCTCCCTCCGCGGGGACCCACTCATGGTCGTAGGTCTCACCTAGAGACTCCTCAAGAAGCATACGAGGAGTATGAACAAGAAGAAGAGCAGGCCGAAATGCCCTATCAAGGCGGAGGGGTTGCTATCCGGCCACCTCTCCACAGGCCTCAAGTCTCCCACAACCCACAACGGGAGAAAATTAGAGAGGAAGAGATTAAGTCTTCTGATGCATACAAAGCGCTGCTAGAGCGTTTGGAGTCTATGGAAACCAAAGCTGTTGGGCCCCAAAAGCCCACGTTACGTCAACTCCGCAGTCATCCGGTGCATCCATCCGTGCCTGCACCTCCTTATCCTGAGCACTTTAAGTTGCCTCAGCTGGCAATCTTTAAAGGTGAGGAGGATGCCCAAGAGCATGTGACGAGGTTCCTGAGCCAATGCTTTGGCATTCAGGACAATGATGCTTTGTTGCTGAGGACCTTTATAACCACATTCGTAGGCCCCACCTCGGATTGGTTCACCCAATTGCCGAAGCACAGCATCAGCAACTTGGATCAGTTAGTGGATGCGTTCCTCGAACGCTTCACCTTCAACACCAAGAAGAAGGCGTCACTAAGTGATTTGGCCAGCCTCAGGCAATATGAGGAAGAGACTATGGCGGCCTACGGGAATCGATGGAGGACTCTGCTTTCCAAGCTACCCTACCTTCCCCCTATGTCCGACCTTACACAAATGTTTTCAAGAAGTTGTTTGAGATCGATCTCTGTGCTATTGTAGCTACAACAATATGCCACCTTAGAAGAGGCTCTGGCGCAAGCCAGAATAATCGAAGAGATCAAGATACAGGATGGCGAGATCGCCAAACCTAAGAAGAAAGAATGGAACAAAAACACCAAAATAGGGACTACGCAACAAAAACCCGTTGCGGTTAACCAAGTTGCTATAAATGTTCCTAAGCCTGCACAAGAAATACAACCTCAAAAGGCTAATTATCAGGCAGTGCCCCCTAACAATTATGAAAGAGAAAACTAGAAACAAGGGCAAAATCAACAGCGTCACCCTAGGCGACAGTTTACACCCTACACGGAGTCTAGGGACTCCCTATTTGACCACTTGTCAGTGGCGAATTTGATCAACCTCCCAGAAATTCAAACCATAGATCCCAATGCACCAAAGCCTAAGGGGTACCGGGAGGATTTGTACTATAAATTCCATCGACGACAGGGACATGACCTTAATGCATGTTGGAAATTCAAAGGCTTGATACAAGACCTGATTGACAACAAGACATTGGTTGTAGACAACCCCGTAGCACCGAACAACCAACAAATGGGAGTTTTTAGAGACCCCTTGCCTACCCATGAGGCATAGGCAAAACCCCTGCAAATCAATGAGGTGCAATAGAACTTCCCCATGCAGGGGTATGTAGGGATGATAAGTATAGTGACTAGGAACAAGAAATACCTAGGAGCTGCTCCCGTGGCAGCCACAAGAGAAGTTCCATCAACGTCACAGTCTCAACAGAACCCTACGCAGCTGCCTCCGCCTAGACCCGTGGCCATGATTCGGACTAGACTTACCCAAAGTCTATGGACCACGTCGGCTAGGCTCTCCATATATGAGCTAATTCAACAATCAACGCCCCATCGGGAGGCTCTTATGGAGATATTGAAGGCTATCGAGTTGCAGCCCCAGGAACCAAATTCTTTCAACAATTTTGTGGGGCATGTCAAAAGATGCACCGAGCCAGTCATCACTTTTCGGGAAGATGAAGTGAAGTTAGTGGCTGATGACATAGCGGATCCACCCCTGCACGTTATCGTGCGGGTCAACGGGATCCCCTATAAGAGGGTGTTGGTAGACACTGGCTCGTCTAGTAACATCATTACTACAACGGCATTGAAACATTTGAAGCTGCCGACATCTCACATCACGGCCTCCACATATACACTACGAGCATTTAACGATGCAATCTGCTCGACAGTCGGCACAATCGTCCTACCCATTCAAGTAGGACAAAAGACGATACCAACATTGTGCCATATTTTGGAAGGTGAGATGGCTTACAACATCTTGTTAGGCCGGCCATGGATCAGGGACATGAAGTGTGTCCCATCAATAGCACATCAATGTCTGAAGTATACATTTGAAGGGGAGGTACATGTGGTCTCGGCAGACCTAGAACCCTTCAAGTACTACAATGCAGTGCAGCTGATGCCACAGTCGACCCTTCCATCAATGCATTTGGATTTCCAGTTGAATCCATCTTGACAGGGTCTGATTTCGCAAGCATCCCCAAAGGCAGATCCACCAAAACCCCAGTCAGGTCCATCTTCATCAGTTGGTCCTTCATCAACGATGCCACCTATCATGGCCAAACAGAAGGACAAAGGGAAGAAACCCTTGGAGGAGGCACAACCTCTGGAAGAGGCACCACAATCAGTCTCAAACATCTCTATCGAAGAGATGCCTAGTAAAATGGAAGTGGAAGCTCCTAGCCCACCCCACATGGAGTGGAGTCCAGAAGAGCTTCCGTTCCCTCCCCCTCAGTCACCAACAATCATTATTGAAATGGCCAATACGGGCCTGGGGGAGTATCTGGTGCGGAATGTTGTAGCAACGCCCGCACTAGAGTCCATGCAAGACATGGGGAGACCTCGCCTCCCCATTGGTACAATTGTTCCTCTAGGCTACCCACCAAACCAGACTAACTTTGTGTATGGGGGCCTTGATCATGGCACTGAGCCATGCATGCAAGAGGACGAGGATGAAGAGCCTTTCATAGAGGATGTAAACTATCTGTCCAACCCAGACTTCGCTCTGAGATATCTTGGCCAATGCAATTGGCATGGATACGGGTTAGGCCGGTATGAGCAAGGAGTGCGTGTCCTTTGTCAACCAAGATACCAAATGCCTTATGACAAGTCAGGTGTAGGGTTCAATCACCCCCTGCCCTTAGACATCTTGGTCGAAGACATGCAAGGCCTGAGGATAGGCCACAAGGGTGGATTGGCATCAGATCCATATGCCAACCCAAACACAACATACACATTGGGGGATTATCTCCCATGGTCAACAACCACCCTTGGTAACCTCAATCGCCCTTCCCCTTTGCTAGAAAGAGGCGAAAGTTTGGGGACCCACTTTCAGGGTGGATATCAACAATGTCAAGAAGGATCTTCGGAGGATGAGTCAGACTATGAGCCAACATCATATGACCCCTTTGACTCAGATAACAATCACTCACAAGTGATTCCTATGGATGACTATCACGAGAATCTTTTGACAATGTTTCCTCTAGAGGCTCCAGCCGAGCCAGTGATACGTCAAGAGAATCAGGTCCCCCCATAGAGAGTGGCACAACCATAGTGGGGCCAGATAAATTTTCTTGAGCAAGGCGAGCCCTTAATGCCGCAAGCAGTCGGAGCCAATGAAGGCCTTTGGATCTCCGATAGTGATTATGAAGATGAAACAGAAATGGCATACCTTAATCACATGCGGTAGATGCAGCATCGATGCCCCTTGGAGATTAATGACCTATTTGAATAGATGGGCATACTGCCAGGGCATGAGTGGTACGTAGACCCAGCAGGGTGGGACCAAGTGTTGGATCCGTGGCTCCAAGTTTACGATGAGCACCGTCCACCCCGAGACCCTATAATGACATCAGTGCCGAGGGTAGACCCTGTCTTCCTATCCACACATAGGGATGATCCATTCATGCCCATCCCTCTAGAGCCAGATCCAGAGCATAGAGAACATCTAAGATGTCCGAGGAACCACACCTACGGTAATGGAGACCAAAATCATTCCATCAACATGATCTCCATTGATTTAACCACCCCCATCCACAATCCGACCGATCCAGCATGGTCCTTGCATCTAGACATAGATGCTATTGACTGGGATCATGTCAATTCACCTCCATCCCCATCTAAGTACTGGCCTTTTGATAAAATGCTTCATTTTACCCCTGGACAACTCAGGATATCTTCCATGCTGAAGAGGAACCTGAGGTTCCTAACGATGATCTTAACTCAGCAAATGATATCCATTTGATCCCAACTCCACACCAGTTGGAGGATGGATCCCACATGTCGGTCGAGGAGACGACTGACGTAGACATCGGCTCAGATCCAATGAATCCATAGATTATCAAGTTGGGGGTAAGTTTATCCCCCGAAGAGCAAGCCGACTACATTGCCCTTCTCAAAGAGAAGAAGGAGGTTTTTGCATGGTCATACAGAGATATGTCGAGGCTAGATCCATAGCTAGTCATGCATAATTTAATGCTTGATCCGACAATCAAGCCTATTAAGCAAAAACTATGCAAGATGCACCCAATAGTGGCCTTGATGGTCAAAGATGAATTGCAAAAACTATTGGATGCACAGTTTGTCATCTGCGTGGATTATCCACCATGGTTGTCCAACATGGTGCCCGTCAAGAAGCCTGATGGGAGGATTCGCATATGCACTAATTTTCGTGATCTAAACAAAGCGAGTCCTAAGGATGATTTTCCCTTGCCTAGCATCGACGCATTGGTAGACGCTACAGTGGGCCACGAAATGCTATCCCTCATGGATGGTTTCTCGGGATACAATCAGATTCGTATCAATCCCGAGGACCAACTAAAAATGGCGTTCACAATGCCCTGGGGGACATTTTGTTACAAGGTCATGCCTTTTGGCCTTAAAAATGCTGGCGCCACCTACCAACGTGCCATGACGTACATCTTCCATGATTACATGCATAAAACTTTGGAAGATTACATGGATGATTTGTTGGCCAAGTCTCTCTTACGCCCAAATCATCTCGGTGACTTAAGCAAGATCCTCGATCGCCTCATGGAGCATAAAGTCAGACTGAATCCCAAGAAGTGCATTTTTGGCATCACATCTGGAAAGCTCTTGGGTTTTATAGTCTCAAAGTGAGGCATCGAGGTGGACCCAAACAAAGTCAAGGCAATCCTTGAAATGCTTCCCCCAACTACCATCAAGCAGCTCAAAAGTCTGCAGGGTAAGGTCACGTCGATCAAGCGCTTCATAGCATAGTTATCGGACAAGTGCCGACCCATGAACAAATTATTGCACAAAGGGGTAGCATTTCACTGGGATGACGAGTGCCAGTCAGCCTTTGATGACATCAAGCAATACTTGGCTTCATCGCTAGTATTGGCACCACCTAGACCAGGAGTGTCATTCTACTTATACATCTCAGCTACTGAGGTGGCACTAGGTGCCATGCTAGCCCAGAAGAATGAACTTCACAAAGAATAGGCTACTTACTATCTTAGCCGCACCCTGGTCGGCTATGAACTTAACTATGCATACGTTGAGAAACTCGCTTGGCAGTGGTGTTTGCTACCAAAAAGCTATGCCATTACATGCTGAGCAACAAGACGTATGTTGTGTCTAAGGAGAATCCATTGCGATACATGATGAGTCATACTTATCATAGTAGCCGCACGACGAAATGGATCATGTTGTTGATGGAATTTGACATAGAGTTTATTGGACAGAAATCCATCAAAGGATAGGTCATAGCCGATCAACTAGCAGAGGCTCCTATCGAAGATGATCAGCCTCTGGTCATAGAACTACCCGATGATGGGGTCTTCCATGTCTCGGAATCGCCGGATTCTGATGAGCCTGAGTCACAGGCCGACATAACCCTATTTTTTGATGGTTCTAAATGTGAGCAAGGTGGTGGCATGGGAATAGTATTCTTCACACCGCAGGGTGCTCCAATGCCCCTGTCATTTAAATTAAATTTCCCGTGCACCAACAATAATGCAGAGTATGAAGCCTTGCTCATAGGTCTTCAGACAACAATCACCATGAACATTAAATGATTGAACATCTTTGGTGATTCATTGTTAATCGTCAATCAAGTCAAGGGGATATTCCAATGTAAATGCCCAGTTCTGTAGGCCTACAAAGCCCTTGTGGACAAATTCCTGGCAAAGCTTGAATGGTACGACATCGAGGCACTCCCTCGGTCATCGAATCATTTTGCGGACACTATGGCCTCTTTGGGGTCACTAATCCCGCAAGACCTTTCTGGTGATATGACAACCATTCAAGTCAAAACATTATCACAATCCATGATGGAGCGTGCAAGCTCTGATTTAATGCCAGGAATCCACATGATCCAGATTGAACCATCCTCGGATAAGTTCTCTCGAATCCATGACTGTTTGAAGCATGCCAACTGGGGGGCCTTGTTCTCCCCTACTCCCCTTAATAGCAACACCACGCTATTCTTACAAGTTCTTTCCCGCTCAGCTTTTGCTAGGGATGAACTTCAAGAGGGATTGGCTGTTCATACCATCGAGGCTTCTGATCAGCAGGATTGGTATTCACCCCTCAGGGACTACCTCAAGCTAGGTAACCTCCCACTTGGATTGACACCCGCCGCAAAATGAGCATTCAAGCAGAAAGCGGCAAAGCATGTCTTGTTAGGAGACATTTTGTACCATCGCAGCTATGAAGGGATCCTCCTTCGATGCTTGGACCAGCAAGAGTCCACTTGGGCGATCGCCCAAGTGCACGATGGTACGTGTGGTGGCCACTTCAGTGGTATGGCCATCGCCAAGCGCATTCTTTGCATGGGCTACTATTGGCCATCTTTAGAGCGAGATTGTTGCGCATATGTGAGGAAGTGCATGAAGTGTCAACATCATGCCAATTTGACACACGTACCTTCCCAGGCCTTACAGCCGATCCAGTCGGCTTGGCCATTTTTGTAGTGGGGCTTAGATCTCATCGAAAAGATCTCCCCTGCATCGTCCGGCCATCATACGTTTATCATAATGGCCACAGAGTACTTCACCAAGTGGGTGGAAGCGGTTCCGCTAACCTCTACGACTGGACCCCGCATTGTGGAGTTCATTTTGCATAACATCATATGTCATTTTGGTATTCCATCCAAGATAATCTCGGATAATGGGACGTCATTCAAGAACAAAGACGTGCGTGCTTTGACCACAAAGTACAAAATTCAGCACAGTTTTTTGACACCCTATTATCCGTAGGCAAATGGGCAAGCAGAGGCGTCAAACAAAATGCTAGTTGCTATCCTTAAAAAGATAGTCACAGACAGTCATAAGGATTGGCACATTCAGATCCCACTTGCCCTGTGGGCTTATCGCACTAGCATTCGGACACCCACTGGGGCAACTCCATTTTCGCTTGTGTATGGCTCCGAGGCTGTCATGCCTCTTGAGTTGGAAATTCCCTCCCTGCGCATATCAATGCAAGAGTTCATCGATGATGACACTGCATGGCAGGCCCGGTTAGACCAGCTTACGTTGCTCGATGAACGACGCGTTAATGCTCTTGAGCATTTACGTATCTATCAAGAGCGGCTGAAGAAAGCATACAACATGAGAGTTCACCTGAGGGATTTTCAGGTTGGTGACTTGGTCTTGAAGGAAAACTAGCAGAACTCTAGTTTGTCGTCCCATCTCAGGGACAAGTTCACGGCAAATTGGTTAGGTCCATATGTAATTGATAGCAAGATAGGACCCGGGACGTACCGGCTAGCTTCCCTTGATGGAGTCAAAGAGCTCGAACCCTTGAACATCAGTCATCTGCGACCATTCCATATCTAAAGCAGCCAATCCCAAAATGCTCCAAGGATTCCCGCAATCGCTTGGTCAAACCAAAATGCTCCAAGGATTCCCGCAATCGCTTGGTCAAACCAAAATGCTCCAAGGATTCCCGCAATCACTTGGTCAAACCAAAATGCTCCAAGGATTCCCGCAATCGCTTGGTCAAACCAAAATGCTCCAAGGATTCCCGCAATCGCTTGGTCAAACCAAAATGCTCCAAGGATTCCCGCAATCGCTTGGTCAAACCAAAATGCTCCAAGGATTCTCGCAATCGCTTGGTCAATCCCAAAATGCTCCAAGGATTCCCGCAATCGCTTGGTCAATCCAAAATTCTCCAAGGTCGTCTTCCCATGCTCCCCGCCGCTTGGTCAACCAAAATGCTCCAAGGATTCCCGCAATCACTTGGTCAATCCCAAAATGCTCCAAGGATTCCCGCAATCGCTTGGTCAAACCCAAAATGCTCCAAGGATTCCCGCAATCGCTTGGTCAATCCCAAAATGCTCCAAGGATTCCCACAATCGCTTGGTCAAACCCAAAATGCTCCAAGGATTCCCGCAATCACTTGGTCAATCCCAAAATGCTCCAAGGATTCCCACAATCACTTGGTCAATCCCAAAATGCTCCAAGGATTCCCGCAATCGCTTGGTCAATCCCAAAATGCTCCAAGGATTCCTGCAATCGCTTGGTCAATCCCAAAAATCTCCAAGGGTTCCCACAATCGCTTGGTCAAAAGAAAAATAAGAAATATCAAAAACAATAAAATCATCAAAAACAACAAAAACTTGCATCTCATCTCCATGCATGCTCAAAATCATCACAAAATTAAAAATCTCTTTTTACATCTCATTTTCATACTCACCAAGATCAATCCATCAAAAACACAAAAATAATAGCTGCATTAAGCATCACATCCATACATTTGCATATTTGTGGTCATACAGGTCAAGGCACCATAGACTGTCATTACTTGGCAAAGTCCATCTTCATTCCATATCTCTCCGCTGTATAAACAATCCATCAAAATAAAATGCTATCCATATTTCTGCCATACTATAGTCAGTTGTCTTCTAATGTATCAAGAGTTTTCGTCATTCAGTCGTCATTAGTTGTCTAGCCACATACTGTACCAAGTCAGATAGATTTTACGAAGGTAGAATTCTACTTGGATCACACCTTGTTACGTAGCATCCCAGCACAAATTAAAACACATAAACATTCCCAAGTTGTGTGAACGAAAGATGAACCTTGCAAAGCAATCCAGGTCACCATAAGCGAAATGGTTATCTTGCTCATCCCCCTGTGCGAATGACCCCAAAGAATGCTGAGAGTTGGCAAAAGGACAAGCATCCTCCCTACCCAATTCCCCATGAATCCCAAGTTCTCAAAAGTTGCAAAACATCAAAAATTTGCAAAAGTCAAAACTCCAAAAATTTGACATCACCCTCAAAGTGCATACATCAAAAGGCACAAACAATAGTGATTCTCGTCACTCCACATCCTAATCCCTTGCTCAAAAGAAAAATTAATACAAAAATAAACAGTGATTTTTATCACTACAAAAGAGCAAGTATCCCAATACAATTGAAGAAAAGAAGGGAGTTGAACTTGAATCCCTGGAACTCTCAGCATTTCGATAGGTCATGAGATAAACCTCAGTACCAGTTTGGTTGATAGCCTATCGGTCACTCGTGGCAAACCTCCCGCATGACGATATATCTGCCGCATTAACTTGTGTGCAGATCAATGTTTGCATGTGGATGAGCTAGCTTATGGTATCCTAGATTGCACCGTAGATTAATCTGACTAAATACAACAAAGGAGTTAGTGGAGCTAATTAGGTGATCCTCGATACAGGTTTGGTTGATAGCCTATCTGGCACTGGCGGTATCCTGACAAATGCCACATCAAACGAACTCAATTGCACACACAGGGATGTGAAATAACTTGGTCAAAGACAAGTCCGATTCATACCTTGTTCAAAGTCTTGTCAGATAAAAGTACAACCTTGGCTAGTTAGTTAAAACATCTGAATCTCAGAAAACCTAACTACATTCTAAACCAACTGTAATATCTTTTCAGCTTTACTTCACCATCAGAAAATACAAAAATAACATACAAAAAAAAGACATGTATGCCTACAAAGCTATTCACCGCAGCAATCGCCTAGGACAAAAAGCCATACAGTTCTGAATAGTCTATGGTGCGACCTCCAAACATCACAAATTCAATTCATCCATTCCATTTTTGCATATCACATATAAATAAAAAACATTTGCATTCATCATAACATATGCATCCATCAAAATAAATTAACATGCATACATCCATATTCATCAAACCATCATGCATAAAATCAAATCATCACATGTGCATAAACAAAATAAATCTAGTATATATATATATATATCATCAAAAATGCCCGTAGGCTACAAAGAGTTGGTCCCTTGACCCCACAACAAAATCCAAAATCCCAAGCCTAGGGCGTCGACCACCATGATCACGCAGGATCGGTGCGACGGGAACTACCCCCCGTGGTGTGGGTCCTATGGGACCCCTCAGGGTGGCTACTGCTAGCCCCCGCATCATGCCTACTTGCCCCCCCTCCTCTAGTCGCCTACGCCGAGAGGATGTTGACTGCTCAGTCTCACTCCCTCTCGAGTGGCGTGACGATCCACCTATGCTGAATGTAGGGACCCACCCACCAAGGTGGCTAATCTCTGCCTCCAGCTCTAACTGCTGTCGCATCGAGTCCATCTCCCATTGGCGATACGTCACCAAGTTCTCCTCGCACCGCGCCAAAGCCCTATCCCTCTCTGCCAGCTGCGTCCGTAGGAGATCCCTCTCTCATGCCGCATCAATACCCCCATCCTATCGATGAGAAGCAGCTAATGCATTCTCTCACTCTGCTAGCTGCATCCGTAGGAGATCCCTCTCCTACAGAGCCTCCCCCAACTCCTCATCCCGCCTCCATAGCAACTCTACCAACCGTGCATTCTCAGCGCGTAACCCTGCATCCATGTCCGTCGCATCTGCCCGAGGCATGGGCATCTCTGGAACAATAGCCTGCTCTGGCTCCCACTGCTCCGTGATGTCCTGCATCTTCGGCTGATCCGGAGCCCCAAGATCTGCATCCATACCATCCACCTCCACCATCTTCACATCCTCCAGCGGAGCTCCCCAATCATCACCTGGTGCCTCGACACCCTCCTCACCTGCGATTGCTACCCCCGTGCCTCCCAATGGCCCCTCACCTCGCCATCATCATAGGATCCACCACTGGTCATACTCTGTAGTAGTCCCGACGTCATCCATGTCTGGGACATCAATCATCGCATCTGAATCCTCGCCAAGTGGCATGATGACTGGTCGATCCAGAGTCCTCTCATCCCCCCAATGCCGATAGACCATGGGTTCACCAGGCAACCCTTGGCGCACCCCAAACTATCATGTCACCCAACTGTATGGGAAGAACTCATGCTCGGTCCCATGCCACCCAATCAGCCACCGCCCCCTGTGTACCCATCGGAGCCACTCTCCAGCCTCAAGCCAGGCTGTATAGTCTCGGTAGGGGTGCCAGAACACCTCCCTCGGAGCAAGCCGTGTGAAGGCATCGACATAGTGCCCTACATCACCTGCCCACCATCGACTCTATCCTTGCTCCTCAGATCACCGCCACAGCGCCGCGTAGCCTATATCCTTATCCTCCATCTCCCCTCGAGTCATCCATGGTAGCCCCATCGACCTCTCAACTGCTATGTGCTGCCAGGCCCAACTCTACAATAGATAACTATAGCTGATCCCCTTTCACTTTCGATAGTGGACCTCGTACAACTCCCCATAGAGCTATGCCAGCAACGTCTGTCCCCACCTCATGATCAATGGTGCCTCCATCGGGCACTCAACCAACCGCCAGACCACCTCCAATAGGTTCCACGGGAACCTCGCACCTGACGAGTCAGGCAACAACATGTTGGAAATGAGGCCCATGAGCAATGCGTGCCTCACTCCCAACACCCCCCTCTCCAACCACCATCGAACCAGAATCCCACCCATCTGATAGTCCACCTCGGCCATCTCCACTGGGCTCTCCATGCCTAGCTCCTCCCCATGCCCAAAGCACCGTATCAGTACAGTTGTCCGTTGGTCACACGGCGACGTCTTGATCGGCAGTCCATCTATCGAAATCCATAGAATCCGATAGACGTCGTCTAGTGTCACTGTCATCTCCCCTATTGGGAGATGGAAGGTGTTGGTCTGAGGATCCCATAGATTGATCAAGGCCATCAGATAGGCCCGATCCCCGACCACAGACTCCAGTCGAGTCACCTGCTTGAGCCCAAGAGCATCAAGCCATTCCCAGTCAGCCACAGTTAGCGCCCCACGTGCCTCGGCAAAAGCAGTAGGCACCCGATACCGGCTCTTCACAATCTGCACAAGAACAACGCAAAACATTAAAAATTATGAAAAACTGTACAACAAAAACATGAATATACAACACTACATAAAAGTGTACAGCCAAAAACAAAACAATTTTTTTTTACAAAATTAATTTGTCAGTTCTAGGGTTTCTAATCCTAACTGATAAATTTCAAAAACAAAACAAAACAAAACAAAATTCAAAAAATTAATTTGTCAGTCCTAGGGTTTCTAATCCTAACTGATAAATTTAAAAACAAAACAAAATTCAAAAATTAATTTGTCAGTCCTAGGGTTTCTAATCCTAACTGATAAATTTAAAAACAAAACAAAATTCAAAAATTAATTTGTCAGCCCTAGGGTTTTTAAACTCTAAACTGATTAATTAACAAAAACACAAATATTTTGTCAGTCCTATTGTCAGTCATAGGATTTCGGTATTCTAAGTTTAAAAAGTCTGTACAAACAAAACAAACGTAAAAATAACAGTTTTAACTTAGGGTTTTCACCTACGTTTTAAAACTGACAAGCTCAGCCTAAAAAAATGTTTTAATTCTTTACTAAATGGTTTTTAGTTTTTATCCTAGGGTTTTAAGTTAAAAGAAAAAACAAAAATTTTCACCTAGGTTTTAGCTACGTCTTCCATTCAATCTTCAGCTAAAGTCTTGGTTTGTGTCCAGTTAAGTTTTTAGGGTTTCCATTTTAATTGAGAAAATAACATCACAAAAGAAAAATAAACAAATAACTTGCAATTTCGAAAACACATAACAAAAAGTAATAATGCTAAGGAGCACTTACTGGTCTCGCTTCGGCTCCGCTACTCGATCCAGTTTGTGCACTCATGATGGAGAAATTTGGCAGTGCTTCGCTTCGCAGAATTAACCCCCTCCTCCCCAGAGCTCCAAATCGCAAGAAAATTCAGATGCAAATGAGCCCAAACCCTAGTTTTGGCCTTTAAATAAGCCTTTTGAGCCTAAATTCATTCCTACCTAGGATGAGCACTCTGGTTAGCACTCGTCCTACCCTAGGATGAATACTAAGCTAGAATTCGTCCCACCCCGGAATGAATTCAGGGCAAAAATTTCAAAAAACAACAAAAATTGAACAAAAATGCACCAAAAGCAACAATAAACCTGTCCAATGAGAGTGCTTTTGCACTTGACATTCTAGGCATGCAAAATAGATGTCGGGGTCACAAATCCTCACTATCCTACTCCCTAAGAAGGCTACCATAGCCGGACCGCTCCATGGGAAGATGGATTTTCAAGAATTTCATCCCCAAACGACATCACCAAAAGGGTCAAAAACCCACCCAAAAATAAGTAATAACATTGCCGAACGAAGGCGCCTTCATGCCTGACATTCTTGGCATCCAAAATAGACGTCGGGGTTATAAATCGTCACCATCCTACTCCCTAAGAAGGCCACCATGGCCGGACCGCTCCACGGGAAGACGGATTTTTGACAATTTCAGCTCCAAACGGCGTCGCCAAAAGGGTTAACACCCACCAAAAATAGGTCTAAATGTCGGAAAACTGCACACACATTCAAAGATAAATCTCTGGTGGCTACCTTACCTAAGTCATCTTGGGTCAAGCGACTCGTCGCTTTTCTCATGAAGGTCATTCCCTCATCGATTCGTCGCTTGAGGGGGTAGTCACACTTAGTCACCAATCAACAATTACACACCCAATCATGGAAAATGGCATGCATTCAAAGGATCATTGACAAAGACAATTACGCTCCTACTTGGGGCAGTAAACAAGCAATAATCACAAGCTGATCAAACACTTGGCATTCGTGAATCATGAACTCTAGGTTACCACAGACAAAAGGTTGCGCCCTTTGCCTATTCATGACTGATCAATGTCCAAGCTCAAGTAACACCTCACCGAAAAAGGTTAACACTTGAATTAAGTTCCTTCGCTCGTCAGAAGCAAGGATTCAAGAATGCATGCCCTTTCCATGCTTGGGGCATCAAGAGTTGGTTAGGTTACTAAGAAACCCTAATCATTAGTGCTTTGGTTATCTATTTTTTCTCGGCACTGCGCCATGCATAGCGCATCCCAAAAAGGGGCATCTATAGACACCAAAACAACACCAATCCGATTATGTGACTGCAAACACTGATCGCATTGACACACACAGCCCCAAGGGCAGCCCCCAGAGGTTAAACAATGGTCCTAACCACTCTCACAGCAGTTTTGGGAAGTCAGAGATCAATTTGGCACCTTCTAGGCACTTTGCTCAGAATCCGTCCCTCCCTGGGATGAATTCAAAATGGGATCCGTCCTCCCCTGGGACGAATACAGAATCCGCTCCTGGGTGGGATGAATTCTAGGTTCAATGGGCAAAAAGAAAAATCTTGACAAGTGGCAGCTAAGGACAGTCCATTAATGCCTCCTGCCTTGCATGCACGTGTAGGTGAGTAGGGTGAGCGTTAAGGACTGTTACAAGGGCAGTCATGGAAGCCCAAATCAGGGAGGAGTCTCCTCTCCCTCATGGGAAGGCATGACTGCCACATGGCACCCATGCATGCCCATCCAAAGAGACCCCTTGGGTCTATAAAAAGGTGAGTTTTCTCACCCAAAAGGAGAGGTTGGAAGCATTTTTAAGCAACGAAGTGCTGCCAAATTGATACCACGCTTTACCTTTTGATTCACCTCTTCCACATCCTTGATCTCTTTCGCAAGGGAGGTCATTGGGTGGTTATTGGAAGTGTGAATCCGGATCCAAAACCCGACACTTGACCACATTATCCCACCCAATTTGCTGACAACCCATTACAAGAGATTTTGGACCCATCCCAAGTGGATTGGTGCCGAAATCAGGTTCCAACGGTGGGTGGCCTGCCCGGGCACCCCGCACTACTGCGAGCCTAATCCTATTTTTTTAAGAATGATTGGGAATTCATGGCAGATTGTTCCTTTTGTCATTTGTTTACTTAGCATTCCATATTATGCTGCTTAAATAGCTTATAATTCTGATTTCACAATGCTTTGATCAATTTTTATCATGTTTTGTCGCTTTTGTTGTTCTCACTAACTTGCAGGTAGCGGCATCAAATTCCCATTGATGGAGGCCAAATTGGGGAAATCTGACCATCTGGGTCTTCCCAAAATGCCTCCAATTAGCTAACCCCCAAGTTTGCAGGTCTTTTGGAGTTCCCGAGACGCGACATTTTGGGCAGTATCACTTCGGCGCTTTGTTGTAGGTGAATTCGATGCAGGACTGGAATAACACATAAAAAAATAAAAAAAAATTCATTAATCGAGTTTTCAAATTTGAAATACAAAAGTTATAAAATGGCCAACCCCTTTACAATGCATGAGCCGCTTCTTATATCGGACCCGACCCCCTTTGGACATCATTACATAGACTACGGAGTTTGTTTGTAACCGCCCACACGAATGTTCTGTCGTTGCCTACATATTGCTGCCAGGTGCCTCGAATCATCATGGCATGGAATGGCGGAGTGCTCTGTAGCCACCTATCCATCGACCCTCTGAATCATCATTCCCAGGAGTGCTCTATAGACACCTGTATTTTGTTGCCACGTGCCCTTCTGCAATGACCTCTGCAGTTGCTTGCCCATGTGGAATCGTGAGCGTGTTTTCAGGATATCGTGACATTTCTACTTCCTTACTCTCTCTCTCCTCTTTGGGTCACGATATCATGATGTTTTGGCATTCGGCCTCTATTCCCTCCTTCGGGCCATGATTTTGTGACATGTCATGAAATCGTGACGTCTTTGCCTTTCGCACTTGTCTTCTGCCTTTGGGTCGCGATTTCACAACACGTCATGAAATCATGACGTCTTTGCCTTCCACACTTGTCTTCTACTTTTGGGTCATGATTTCACGATAGTTGCTCCCCTTGGCTCTTCTTTTCAAAATGTGTCATGATTTCACGATAGCTGCTCCCCATGGCACTTCTTTTCAAAATGTGTCACGATTTCATGACAGCTGCTCCCCATGGCGCTTCTTTTCAAAATGTGTCACAATTTCGCGACAGCTGCTTGCCTTGGCGCTTCTTCTCAAAATGTGTCATGATTTCGTGATAGCTGCTTGCCTTGGTGCTTCCTTTCAAAATGTGTTGTGATTTCGTGACAACTGCTTGCCTTGGTGCTTCTTCTCAAAATGTGTCACGATTTCATGACAGCTACTTGCCTTGGCGCTTCTTCTCAAAATGTGTCACGATTTCGCGATAGCTGCTTGCCTTGGTGCTTCTTTTCAAAATGTGTCATGATTTCGCGACAGCTACTTGCCTTGGCACTTCTTCTCAAAATGTGTCACGATTTCGTGACAGCTGCTTGCCTTGGCGCTTCTTTTCAAAATGTGTCACGATTTCGTGATAGCTGCTGGCCTTGGTGCTTTTCAAAATGTGTCACGATTTCGTGATAGCCTTCCCCTTGGCGCATGCCTTCCAAAAGTGTCACGATTTCGTGATGACTTTGCCCCTTGGCGCCTATGCTCCAAAAGTGTCACGATTTCATGATGACTTTGCCCCTTGGTGCCTATGCTCCAAAAGTGTCGCGATTTCATGATGACTTTGCCCCTTGGTGCCTATGCTCCAAAAGTGTCGTGATTTCATGACAACTTTGCCCCTTTGCGCCTATGCTCCAAAAGTGTTGCGATTTCATGATGACTTTGCCCCTTTGCGCCTATGCTCCAAAAGTGTCACGATATTGTGACAACTTTGCCCCTTTGTGCCTATGCTCCAAAAGTGTCACGATATCGCGACAGCTTATTTCCCCGCCAGCACTTAGAGAAAAAAATATTTTTGGGATGATGCAAGATTGCTCTGCCACCTCTAGATACTCCTGCATCAGACACCCGGGGTGAATTGAGAAGTGACCTTCACTTCTATTTGGTGGGAGGTAGACCCAGGCGGTCAACATCTGCCTTTGACAACCAAGTCACATCTTCTACGGGTCTACCCTTCCACTTGATCAAATATTTAGAATAGCACCTATTTCAAGTACTTCAGCCCTCACGTGTATCAAGGACTTCTTCGATATCGTCTACGACTGGGGTGGCTGCTGGAATGCTCCACAAATTTGGGCTTGGTGTTGCACTGCTATCTCCTTCATGATACTCAACCAAATCTGAAATGTTAAAGACCAGTGAGATGTTAAGTTAACTCGGCAACTCCACCTCGTATGCATTACCCAAATCCCGTTTTCCAATGATTCTGCATGGCCCAAACTTCTTCATCTTTAGCTTGTTATAGGTCTTGGCAGGAAACCTTTCTTTTCTTAGATGGACCATGACGACATCTCCAACTTCAAATTCTTTAGCCTGACGCTTCTGGTCTGCCCTAGTATTATATTGAGTATTCATCTTAGTGATCTGCTTAGTCACCTCTTTATGCAAGCTTTTCAGGTGTTCTATAAAGTCTTCGGCCTAAGCACTGCACTTTTTGCCTGCATCCATCCTTCTCAACTTAGAAGTGTTTCCTGGGCTGCTCCCATAAATTATCTAGAATGGAGACTTATTGGTACTCTTGTTAACAGAGTTGTTATATGTGAATTCTGCCTGCGACAAAACTAAATCCCACCCCTTGGGCTTGTCTCCTACCAATAATCTTAGTAGATTGCCCAAACTCCTATTTACCACATCTGTTTGGCCATCATTTTGGGGGTGGTATGTAGAACTAAATTTTAAATCCGTCTTCAGTTTCTTCCACAGGGTTCTCTAGAAATACCCTACAAATTTGGTATCCCTATCCGACACAATGCTCCTTGGCAGACCATGAAGTTGTACCACTTCCTTGAAGAATAAACCAACCACATGGACCACATCACTAGTCTTTTGGCAGGGAATAAAATGAGCCATTTTTGAAAACTTGTCCACTACCACAAATATGGAGTCGTGTCCCCTCTGCGTCCTGGGTAAACCAAGAACAAAATCCATACTAATATCCTCCCATGGCCTTTCGGGTACAGGTAGTGGTTGATATAAACCAGTAGGCTGCCTCACACCTTTTGCCATCTGGCATATCCTACAACTTTGCATGAATTTTACCACATCTTGTTGCAATTGTGGCCAGTAGTAGTTTTCATTAACCAGGGAGATGGTCTTGTCTCGAGCAAAGTGTCCAGCAAAACCGCCACTGTGCTTTTCCTTGATCAGATTCTCCCTCATTTAACTTCGTGGAATGCATAATTTGTTTCCCTTGAACAACATTCCATCTTGGACCAGAAAGTTTAGCCACTTAGTCCTTGCCAAAGTAACAGGCACAGTGTAGGCCTTCCAAGCTTCTGCAAAGTCAGGATCTGCAGGGTATAAACCCTTAATTTCAGCAAACCGTACAACCTCCACCTTCATCTCCATCAATAAACATTGCCTCATACTCAAGGCATCTACAACTTTGTTGGACCTCCCACTCCGGTGCTTCAGCATAAAGGTGTAGCTCTGCAGGAACTCCACCCATTTCAGGTGCCTCTAATTTAACTTTCCTTGACTGTTAATATATTGTAGTGCCTGATGATCAGTATAAAGAAAAAACTCCTTTGGCAAAAAATAATGCCTCCATTTCTTTAGAGCCTGAACTATGGCATCGAACTCCTAATCATATATCGAATACTTCTTCCTGGAATCATTGAGATTCTCACTAAAATAAGCAACAGGCTTACCCTCTTGACTCAATACGACCCCTATGGCACTACCACTTGCATCACAGTCTACCTGAAACACCTTTTTAAAATTTGGAAGTGCTAAGACATGTTTCTCGATGACCTTCTTCTTTAGCATAGCAAATCTCTTATCTGCCTCGGTTGTCCACTTAAATTCCTTCTTATTCCCCCTCATTGTCTCCGTAAGGGATGCACAAATACTGCTGAAATTTCTAATGAACTTTCTATAAAAATTGGCTAGACCATGAAATGATCTTACCTCAGTCACGCTTCTTGGAGCAGGCCATTCTATGATAGCCCTCACCTTTTCTGGGTCCATTTTGAGATCGTTTTTTGAGATGACAAATCCCAGGTATACTAACTCACTCTTCATGAAGTTACACTTCTTCAGATTTATCAGCAACTGCTCCTCCCGCAGTTTCTCAAAAACCCTCTTGATATGCATAAGGTGTTCCTCCAGGGTTTTTCTAAATATCAAGATGTCATCCAAGTAGACAATGACAAATTTTCCTAAGAATTCCTTCAAGACTTCATTCATCAGCCGCATGAATGTACTCGGTGCGTTGGTTAGCCCAAATGGCATGACCAACCACTCATACAAACCCTATATGGATTTGAAGGCTGTATTCCACTCATCCCCTTCTCAGATACAGATCTGATGATAACCACTTTTCAGGTAAATATTCGTGAAGTACTCAGCTCCACTCAAAAAGTCCATGATATCATCCATCCTTGGCAATGGGAATCTGTATTTGATAGTGATATTGTTAATTTCCTGAGAGTTTGTGCACATTCTACACTCTCCATATTTCTTGGGTGCTAGTACTATAGGTACTGCACACGGGCTAAGACTCTCCCTAATCAACCCCTTCTTTAGCAGATCTTGAACTTGTCTATTCATCTCCTCAGTTTCCATAGGAGTCATTCTATGTGCGGCCTTATTGGGCAAGCTAGACCCTGGCACCAAGTCTATGTGGTGACTGATCTTCCTTACAGATGGTAAACCCTCAGGAAAATTATCAAAAATGATATATGAGAATTCCTCTAACAGACCCATGACTTCCACTGGGGTTTCCTTGCATTCTTCTTCCCTAACCCTAGGGATTATTGCATAGCACATATGATCTGGCTTCAGGCCATCTAAAAATCTTCTTCCATCAACTAGACAGACTCGAGAACTGCTACATACCTTCTCATCCACCTCCTTCAGGGGTTTCAACTTATGGTGAACTCCATCCTTCAACAAGGAATACGTATTGGCTCGACCATCATGTACTGCACTCCGATCAAACTGCCATGGTCTCCCAAGAAACATGTGACATGCATCCATAGGCAGGATGTCACACAGGACCTCATCTCGATAAGTTCCAATGTTAAAATTCACCAGGAATTGCTCACTGACCAGCACCCTATGGTCCTTTTGTAACCATGCAATCCAATATGAATGCGGGTGTCTTCTTCTCTCCAGCTGCAACTTGGCAACCATCTCCTCAGAGACCAGGTTATCAGTGCTGCCATTGTCGATAATGATGTTACAGACCTTGCCTGAGCACTTGCATCTTGTGTGAAATAGGTTGTTCCTCTGGTCTGCCTTCTTTTCCTCATTCAACAAGACTCTCCTGATGATCATCGCTTCCCCTCATTCTGCCTCCTTAGAGTGTTCAGATTTGACACCTTCGTCTACTACAAAAGCTCGGGCCTGACCCTCAGGTCTTTGATTTGGCCTTTCTTGTCCTTGTGGGTAGTTGTATGCCTTATGTCCTTCTTCCCCGTAGTTGAAGCAGGTTCCATGAAATGCACCTCTCCCATACCCTCGCCCAGGCCTACCTCTTCCTCTTGGGTAGTTGTTGTTCTGATTGCATGGGCATTGGGTATTCTCCTCTTTCTCTTATTTCTGGTTCTGGCTACTGCTTGCTTCACCAGTCTTCCCTAGATCTCTGTATCTTCCTCCATTAGTCCTTCCACCAGCTCTTCCACCATGATCCTTTCCTCTCTACTGACCTTCAAATCTCCTATTCAGTTTCTCTTCCACTTTTAATGCAAACTGGTACACATCCTCAACCGTGCTCATCCAAACTAGACTTAGCTCTTCTTGAATGCTGGTTCTTAATCCATTGATGTAGCGGGCAACCTTCTCCTTATTTGCCTCAGAATGGCCAATTCGAATTGAGATCTGATAGAACTCCTTTGTGTACTCCTTGACATATTTACTCGTCTGTCTAAGACTCTACATCTTCCTCAACAGATCCAACTCATAATCTACGGAGATGAATTGCCTCTTCAATTTCTCTACCATCCGATCCCACCTGGTGATATTTTCCTTTCCCCTCCTGTTCCTTTCTAGCTATACTCCTTTCCACCAGATGCTAGCATGTCCCTTCAACTTTTTTTTTGTGAACCTGATCTGATTTGGATCAGGTTCCTTCGCGGAGGCATCCTGCTCACTTTCTCACAACCCACAACCTCAAATCCTGGCGCAAACTGCCTCACGATCGGCGGTCTGTTTGCGCACTCAGAACCTTCTCGCTCTGATACCACTTGACGTAGGATTGGAATAACATGCAGAAAAATCACCAAATTTTCATTAACCAAGTTTTCAAATTCGAAATACAGAAGTTATAAAATTGCCAATCTCTTTACAATGCATGAGTCACTTCTTATATCAGACCCGACCCCCTTCGAACATCATTACATAGACTACAAAGTTTGTTTGTAACCGCCCCCATGAATGTTCTGTCGCTACCTGCATATTGCTGCCAGGTGCCTCAAATCATCATGGCATGGAATGGTGGAGTGCTCTGCAGCCACCTATCCATCAACCCACTGAATCATCATTTCCAGGAGTGCTCTGTAGACACCTGTATTTTGCTGCCATGTGCCCTTCTACAATGACCTCTGTAGCCGCTTGCCCGTGTGGAGTCATGAGCGTTCTGTCACGATATCATGACATTTTCACTTCCTTACTCTCTCTCTCCTCTTCGGGTCATGATATCATGACGTTTTGGTGTTCGGCCTCTATTCCCTCCTTTGGGCCACGATTTTGTGACATGTCATGAAATCGCGACATCTTTGCCTTCCGCACTTGTCTTCTGCCTTCAGGTCATGATTTCGTGACACGTCACGAAATCACGACGTCTTTGCCTTTTGCACTTTTCTTCTACTTTTGGGTCACGATTTTGCAATAGTTTCTCCCCTTGGCTCTTCTTTTCAAATTGTGTCATGATTTTGCGACAGCTGCTCCCCATGGCGCTTCTTTTCAAAATGTGTCACGATTTCACAATAGCTACTCCCCATTGCGCTTCTTTTCAAAGTGTGTCGCGATTTCATGACAGCGGCTTGCCTTGGCGCTTCTTCTCAAAATGTGTCACAATTTCACGATAGCTACTTGCCTTGGCGCTTCCTTTCAAAATGTGTCATGATTTCACAACAACTGCTTGCCTTGGCACTTCTTCTCAAAATGTGTCACGATTTCATGATAGCTGCTTGCCTTGGCGCTTCTTCTCAAAATGTGTCACAATTTCACGACAGCTGCTTGCCTTGGTGCTTCTTTTCAAAATGTGTCATGATTTCATGATAGCTGCTTGCCTTGGCACTTCTTCTCAAAATGTGTCATGATTTCATGATAGCTGCTTGCCTTGGTGCTTCTTTTCAAAATGTGTCATGATTTCACGACAGCTGCTGGCCTTGGTGCTTCTTTTCAAAATGTGTCACAATTTCGTGATAGCCTTCCCCTTGGTGCCTGCCTTCCAAAAGTGTCACGATTTTGTGACAGCTTTACCCCTTGGTGCCTATGCTCCAAAAGTGTCATGATTTCGTGACGACTTTGCCCCTTGGTGCCTATGCTCCAAAAGTGTCACGATTTCGTGATGACTTTGCCCCTTGGCGCCTATGCTCCAAAAGTGTCATGATTTCACGATGACTTTGCCCCTTTGCACCTATGCTCCAAAAGTGTCACGATTTCATGACGACTTTGCCCCTTTGTGCCTATGCTCCAAAAGTGTCACGATATCATGAAAACTTTGCCCCTTTGTGCCTATGCTCCAAAAGTGTCGCGATATCGTGACAGCTTATTTCCCCGCCAACACTTAGAGAAAAAAATATTTTTGGGATGATGCAAGATTGCTCTGCCACCTCCGGATGCTCCTGCATCAAATTCGTTCTACCCTGGAGTGAATTACAGTCGAATCCATCCTGCCCCAGAGCGAATTCAAATCGGTGAAGAATTTCCTGACTGTTTCATTTGCAGTGATCTTCTGGTAATGTTCTCTGGTTTCTGTCAAATTTGTAGGTTATTTGGAGTTATTTTATTTATCGATTTAGCTAATCTTATGCATGCATCCTCCATTGGTTTTTAGGATCAAACGCCTTATCTTTTGTCACAGGTGCTACTAATGATTTGTTGTTTCTTTGAACATAGGAGGAATAACAAGGATCAAGGATTCATCAACACCAGTTGCAGAAACACTTTGGCCTACCCATTTTACATGTGGGCACGTAGAAGGAGGAACACTAAGTCATGATTGTAATCAAAACTCATTTAACGCTCCTAGCCCCTGAAAATGGAGGAGGCATCTTTGTAACTGATATTAAGAGAGTTAAATAAAAAGGGTTGTGCTTTATGTACTTTCTTTTATCTCAGTTCAATTTGTCTCTTTCATTTCATGCATTTCATGTTATAGGACTTAAGCATTTGTTTTGATTTTGAATGCGTCGCATTAGTATTTCCTTCTTTAGGAATCTCGTGTTTCCACCAAGCTGGAAGTTTATTTTGAACTTTACTAATAACTGTATTCCATAAATCTTTCCTCATTCTCCCCTCAAATAAAGGTATCCCTAGATAAGTAGTTGGTAAATTTACATCCTCCATTTGAACCAACCTACAAATTCTTGCTTTGATATTAGCAGAAGTGTTAAGAAAGTAAATTTTGGATTTACTCCTATTAATTTTTTGCCTTGAAGCTCTTTTGTACTCTTTTAAAAAGTTATTGAAAGCTCTCGCCTCGTTTATACTTGCCCTTCCAAAAATGGTTGCATCATCTACAAGCTATTGATGGGTGATGTTATCGATGTTATTACTAACCTTAAGACCACTTATAACCCCATATTTGTAAGTCTTCTTTAAGTTCCTACTCAAAACTTATGCCATAATAATGAACAAATAAGGAGATAAAGTATCTCCTTGTCTAAGGCCTCTCTTAGCTTTAAAATAATATGTCACTAACCCATTGACCAACACTAAATAAGAAACTTTAGAGACACAAGATTTAATCCATCTAACCCATTTCTTCCCAAAACCAATGATTTTGGTCTACTATAAATAACAATAAGGTTTTAGCTACTAAATTGTATTGGAGGATTACGCATGACCACAATGCTCTTTGGGCTAAGAATATTTATGATAAATATCTTGAGAACAAGATTCCTAAAGACTTTGACCACTATCAATTTCCTACCAAAGGATTTACTATTTTAGGGGTTCTTAAGACTAGTGAGGATTTGATTAAGCAAAAGTTATTTTTGATCATTCATAGTGGTCAATAGGTAAATTTTTGAACATATTCTTATGATGGTCACCAACCTTACCATTGGAATTTTTGCTGAAGAGGTCTTATGTTGAGCATAGCTTGTCCTTGGTTATCTTTGTTGAGGTATTTGGTTACCTCTACCCTGCCTCCACTCCCTTGAGTCTCTCAGTGAATATTGGTCACGTAAATTACCACGATATGAGGAGTTACTTAGCCCAATGTTTTTATTAAAAAAACTCAAGGCCTTAATGAAAATAACTTACAAGATTTAAACATTGATTTTACGTATTCCCTTATATTCGTATAATACACAATTTTAATTAATTTCATTCAATGTTATGTTGAATTTGTATTGTTTCCAAGTTATGATTGTGGGATAATTTGAATCCTTTCTAAATTCCTATTAAGAGTTATCATATATTTGTACTTTTACATGGTTTATTATTGGCAGTTTCATTTACTAATGTTATGTTGAATTTGTATTATTTACAAGTTATGATCTATGAAGAACTTGAATTCCTTTTAATTTTTGGCCAGGTCATTTTACAACAATGTTAATAGTTCTCATCCATTTGTACTTCGACATGGTTTTTATGGAGTTATTCCATTCTATATAATGGAGGAAGCTTGCAATTATCTAGTCTCTAGACCAAAAGAGAAGACTGTGAGAGTGATACATTTTTATATTTTTAAGACTCTGATATTGACGAATACTACTATGGCCAGGGGGACCCAATGAAGCCACACAGGATAAGAACGACATAGTGAACAATAAATTTGTGTTTCATTCTTAACCCATGTGGCTTCATTGGGTCCCCCATGGCCTCCAATAGAGGATGGAAGTGTTCAGGCCTTACCTTGCACAAAGAAATGACATGAGTAAATTTTAGATGGATGACGCACTGATCCATCAGGAATATGCAAGGTAGTTGAAGGGAAGGACTGTAATATGTTTGAGAGACTATACAATTTTTGCCAAGTCTCTCTAATGGGGTTCCATTGGTGTTGTTGTGAAGATAAAAAAGAAGGATAACAACATTACCATCAATTGGGTTGGGGCCTCCACCATGCCAAAAAATGTGAGGTCTCTGGTTTTTTTATGTCAAGGACATTGTTCTTACAATTATTGAACTATGTAATGTTCACCAAGTAAGTCTTATCCTTTTCCTTTTGATAATTATTGTTGGTCGATGTTGTTTATCAAAATTCTCTATAGAAATTATATTGTAGTTTGGACAAGGTGAGAATTAGGGTATGATCAGATATAATTCCTAGTTGGTTATTTAGAGGAAGGATGTAAGCTTTAAATACATTAGTTCTTGGCTCTGAGAGAAGTTTAATCTATTTTTATGCCTTTGATAGATTTCAAATTGGTTCTTTTGGTTATTTTAACCATTGTACCTCAGATTTATAAAAAGTTTAACACAACTTTTCATTTATAGTGATCTTCATTAAATGATCCATGTTGGTAGAGAGTGCCCTTTTAAAATAGAGAGGGCAATAAAAGGTGAGGTCGAGCCAGATTCTCTCTCCTTAATTTCTACCCCTTTAAATAGTGGGCATGGGAGTGTTGGAACCGGATGAAACCTTTCTATTTATAAAAATGGGGAATATTACCACCACCAAGCGATCCTTTTCTGATTTAAATAAAAGGTTATTTTCATTCAGAATTTAGAAGAACCCCAAAAATCCACTTATATGATCAAAAGGTGTCTTAATTAGCATTATAAGGCATTCCAACACACGTGTGTATGATAACATTTTTCTTGGAACAAGGTGGAATTCATACGAAAAAGAAGTAGATATATATGTAAAGCTAGAAGATTTTCTTTTCTCAAACAAAAAGGTTCTAGTATGTCCAAAATATATAGTTTGGTTGTAACTTTAAAAACATTCTCTTGTTTACAAATACTAGGTGTATAATCTTATTGATGTAATGTTAAAAATAATAAGCTTGGGTATATGTATGTTTTTATTAATGTTGAGATATCTTAAGATTTGCATTTGTGTTGGATTTTCTTATGAACTTCTAATTAAATAAACTCGTTGATTTTTCTGTGGTGGACAAACAAAGTGAAGAACACAAGATTATATTGAGAGGGGCGATGAACATTATAAAACCAAATTTTACTTTTATTTCTCAAAAAATATTATCCAATATATCAATGGCAATATCAAAAAAAATAATCAAAGCAATGTATAAATAAGGAACACATAAAATAGGAAACATCACAGGGAAGAAGAGACTAAGCTACCAATGGGGTCAAGGCAAGATTTTTTCAATGGACGTTGCTTCTCATGTCGTAGGTTTGGACACAAGGCTATGCAGTGCAGGACACATGGAAAGAAGGAATATGGTTTCACTAAAATAAAATTCAGAAATGGGTATCTCTGTCAAGGGTATTGTTACTCTTATAATCAGTTTGGTCATAAAGTAGTTAATTGTAGGGTTCATGATAGGAATGGATATGGCTTCACTAGGAGGAACTTAAAAATATTTTCACCTTCAAGGAACCACAATATTAAGTGTTATAAGTGCAATAATATTGGCATATAACTAAGTGGTGTAGAGAAAAATTCCTAGATACAAGCAAGAACAAGAATATTCAAAGAAATTAAAAATATCAGTTTAGAAAGAAGATGCACAAATAAAAAGAGCAGTGTATGTTGGGAGTAGAGATAAGCACATCTCAAGGAGAGGAAGTGGGGAGGGGGCTGAGCTAAGATTCTTATATTTATCCACAAAGGTGGTCCTTTGCCATTGATGTCGAAGGGAGAGAGATTCAATTTAGTGGGGGAGCATTTAGTTGGGTGGAGTAGTTTCTCAAGGGGAGCAGGACTAAAAAAGGTAAAATAAATGGGTAAAGAAAAAAGGGTTACCATCAATGACAAAGGGAGAGAATTTTTGGAAATTTGAGTAATTTGTATTGTCATTGATGTCAAGATGATTGATGTCTAGTTTCGTCGTCATTAATGTCATAAGGTTGTTTTTCCAAAATGCAATGAAGTAGTTAAAGAAAAAATGATATAATATTCCTAAAGAGGTCTTAAAAGACTAAAGACCCAACGAAGGAGAAGCAAGTTTAAAAAGAAATAATAATATTATAATATTTAATATTATAATATTTTTGACAAAAGGATGAGGTGAGAAAAAACGAGGTCCAAGGAATCATTAAAAAATAAATCCTTGAAAAGACCCATTGACAAGATTTTAAAGTTCATTATTTAATTTATTTAAATTAAAATATTTTAACCTATGGTTAAAATTTTAATTTAAATAAATTATAAGGCACCAAAGGTTTAAATTTAAATTCGAATTAAAATTTGAGTCACATAAGTCGATGCGTTGGAGTGCAAAGGACAATGTATAAAATGGGGTAATTATTTTCATTTAAATTATCCAATGCAATTAGTATGCCTAAGAGAATAAATATGTCATGTGCATTGAGAGATAAGAAGAGGAATTCATGTGCTTTAAGTTTAAAGAGGCATACTTTCGATTAAATCTGTGTGGAGCACCAAAACAAACCCAAAGAACTGGGTAGTGGAAATGGTGATCAGAGGTTGGTTAAAATGTTTGCGCAGGGTAGGTTGAGGGTTCGATTCCCATACCCTTCATTCTAACACACAACAAGGTTTTGTTGTTTTCCAAAAACTATAGAAGATAAGGCATAAAGGGTGTTTCGTACGCTTTGAGTGTTGTGTGGGCATGTAGCCCAACAATAGCTTAGCCTTGGGCTAAGGTGCTATGGCGATCGTTGGTTGCGGGTTTGAGTTTGGGCACAGTCATAAAAGGTAAAATATTTTTGTTGAAGATGTGGGCTATAATTTATAAGGTAAGCGCTTTTAATTTCTCCCAAGATTTTGGAAGGCACAAATTACATAGAGGCCACACGATTATTCTTGCAAATGTGGGAGTCATAAGGTTGATTAAATATTTTATTTTTGATTAGAAATATAAATAATGGAATTGGAGTTATAATATTCAAAAAAGTAATGCTACTTTGTGAGGATTGAAGTTTTTTTTTTTTTTGAATTTACATGGTAGAATCAGTAGCCGCCATGAATCCGAGCAGTCTATCCAGCTTTTATGGCCGCCACAGTATTCTACGTTGTCCGCCCCAGAAGCCGCCACATAGATCTTCGTGCAGTCCGCCCCTATAACCACCATGCCACAATCATTTTAAACCTTTTATGCCACTGAAAGCACCAGGAAAGGGACAAGCATTTGTGAGGATTGAAGTTATAAGGTGTTATCAAAGGAATTTAATTTTTATTTGTTGGAAGTAATTTTATGAATATTGGAGTTAAAATATGTTAACACAAGAATTTATTTTTTATGTATTGAATATTATTTTGAGAATATTGGAGTTTATAATGTGTTAATAAAGGAAATTTATTTTTTACCTATTGAATATTATTTTGATAAATTTGGAGGTTATAAGGTGTACTTGAGACTTGATATTTTTTGTATGATGATATAATTATTGGGGAGAATATTTGTGTGGAGATTTTGAGATAGGCTATTCCTATCTAACCTTGAAATTGGTAAAGAGGATTTTATTGTTATTAAGACATGTTTTGAAGACATATCTCTATCAAAACAAAAGGTATGGGCACATCTTCCTTATGAATAAAATATTGTTGGATTTAATCTTGTGAAATGTAAAGTTGGAGAGAAAAGGATTGTTTGATAATCATTGTTGGAAATGTTTGAGTGAGTTTTCATATGCATGATTTGTGGATGTTGAAAGAACATGAGTACCATTGTTAAGTGAACTATATTGAACTAGGGTTTGTAATATAACGTGAGTATCTTTGTTATGTGAGATTGAGAACTATATTGAGCTAAAGTTTGTGAGAGAACATGAGTATCATTGTTATGTGAAATTAAAATTATCTTGAGTTAAGGTTTGAGTTCCATAGTGTGAGTTGTTGCAAGTATAGGAAAACACTTGGTTAGAGTTTTTAAGCAAGTTTTTTTTTCATTTAGTGAATGGTTGAATAAATGTGATAGAACATTATTGATTGAAAATATGAGAGTGATAGTTCAAGTTTTGTGAAAAAAACTATTCTTTATTCTAAATTGATTTGAAAGTGATAGAGTGATTTGTGAGTGTGAAACATATTGAATATCTTATAATTATCTATATGTTTCTATGGCTAAACAAGATACTGAGTGAAACTTGTTTGTGTGATTGAAGAGGTTTTTTGGAAGATATTAAGTTGAGTTTTGTATGAAAGTTTTGTAGTGAATTGAGTAAGTCCTAGAGGGGACTTAAGGATATATTTGAGTAATATTTTGTGAAATCCAAAGGAAAAATTGGTGTGAGCTTTTATGAAATATTACAAGCACATTTGAGATAAGTCTTGGTGAAGAATTGTTGGATATATTTGAGGTAAGTCTTGGTGAGGACTTGTTGAGAATATGAGAGGTAAGTATTGATGAAGACTTATTGGATAGATTTGAGGTATGTCTTGGTGAATACTTGTTGGATAGATTTGAGGTAAGTCTTGGTGAAGACTTGTTAGACAAATTCAAGGTAAGTCTTAGTGAAGACTTGAGAGTATATTGAGCAAGTTCTTGAGAGGACTTATGGACATATTTGAGACAAGTATTTGAGAGGGCTTGAGAGCAGAATTGATTGATTTTTTAAACTGTGAGTTAAGGCTTGGGGCAAATATAAGCAGATTTGATTTGTGATTGGATCAAACTTTATGTTAAGGATTGAGGACATATTTGAGGATAGATTTTGGTGAATATTTGTAAGCATATTTGTGATAGACTCTATCCTAAAATCTATCCTCAAGCCTTAACACAAAGCTTGATCCAATCAAAAATCAACTTTTCTTAGATTTATCCTGAACCTTGACTCAAATATTAAACAAATCAATCAATTTTTCTCTCAAATATTCTCAAATACTTGTCTTAAATCTATCCATAATTCCTCTCAAAAACTTTCTCAATATACTCTCAAGTCTTCACCAAGACTTACCTCAAATATATCCAACAACTATTCACCAAGATATACCTCAAATATATCCAACAAGTCTTCATAAATACTTATGTCAAATCTACTCAACAAGTCCTCACCAAGACTTACCTCAAATCTGTCCAACAAGTCTTCACCAATACTTGTCTCAAATATTTTTGCAATATTTCATAAAATCTCGCACCAATGTATCCTTAATATTTCAAAAAAGCTTACTCATATCTATCCTTAAGCCCCCTCTAGGACTTACTCAAATCATTGTAAAAATTGTATACAAAACTCAACTTAATCTCTTTCAGAAAACCTCTTCAATCACACAAAAAAATTTAACTCAGAATCTTATTTAACCATAGAAACATATATAAAATGATAAGAGATAGAATATGTTTCACACTCACAAATCACTCTATCACTTTCAAACTCACTTTCAAATCAATTTAGAATAAATAATAATTTATTTTATAAAACTTGAACTATCACTCCAATATTTTCAATAAATAATGTTCAACCACCTTTATTAAACTATTCACTGAATGAAACACAACTTGCTTATAAATCCTAACCAAGTGTTTCACTATAATTCTAACAACTCACAATATGGAACTCAAACCTTGACTCAAAATGATTCCAATTTCACATAATAATGACATTCATGTTCTCCCACAAACCTTAGTTGAAGATAGTTCTCAATCTAACATAATAATGATACTTATGTGCTTTCACAAACCCTAGTTCAAGATAGTTGACATAACAATCGTAATCATGTTCTTTTAACATCCACAAATCATGCATATGAAAAATATCTCAAATAGTTCCAACAATGATTATCAAACAATCCTTTTCACTCCAACTTTGCATTTCACAATATTCAATCCAACAATATTTTATTCATAAGGAAGATGTGCCCATACCTTTTGTTTTTATGGAGATATATATTCAAAACCTGTCTTAATCACAATCAAATCCTCTTTGCCAATTTCAAGGTTAGATAGCAACAACATATCTTAAAATCTCCACACAAATATTATCCCCAATAATTATTTCATCATACAAAAAATATCAAGTCTCAAGTACACCTTATAACCTCCAAACTTCTCAAAATAATATTCAATACATAAAAAATCAAATTCTTGTGTTGACATATTTTAAGTACAATATCCATAAAATAACTTTCAATAATAAAAATTAATTTCCTTTGATAACACCTTATAACACCAATCTTCACAAAGTAGCATTCAAAAAATAAAAATTAAATTACTTTGTTGAACGTTATAACTCAAATTCTCTTATTTATATTTCTAATTAAAAATAAAATATATAATCAACCTTATGACTCCCACCTTTACAATAATAATCATGTGGTCTCTATGTAATTTTCACCTTCCAAAACCTTGGGAGAAATTAAAAGCGCTTACCTTATAAATGTTGGCCCACGTCTTTAAAAAAATATTTCACCCTTTATGAATGCACCCAAAATTGAACCCGTGACTAGTTGTTGTTGTAGTGCCTTAGCCCAAGTCTAAGTTGTCATTGGGCTACATTCCCACACAACACTCAAAGCACACAAAACACCCTTAATGCCTTGCCTTCTGTGATTTTCATAAAACAACAAAAACCTTGTTGTGTGATAGAATGAAGGGGATGGGAATCAAACCCTCAACTTTCCCTGCATGAATATTTTAACCATCCTTCGATCACTATCTGTTGTACCCAGCTCTTTGGATTTTTTTTGATGCTCCACTAGAATTTAATCCAAAGTTTGCCTCTATAAAATTAAAGCACAGGAATTATTCTTCTTCTCTCTCAATGCAACACATGATTTATTTATTCTCTTAGGCATACAAATTGCATTAGAAAATTTAAATAAAAATCATTTCTCCCTTTTATACATTGTCCTTTGCACTCCAACATGTTGTCTTATATGATTAAAATTTCAATTCAAATTTAAATTTAAACCTTTGGTGCCTTATGATTTATTTAAATTAAAATTTTAAATGTAGGTTAAAATATTTTAATTTAAATAAATTAAATAATAACCTCTAAAATCTGCTAAATGGGTCTTTTCAAAGATTTATTTTTAATGATTCTTTGGACCTCATTTTTCTTTACCTCATCATTTTTCCCAAAATATCATAATATTTAATATTATAATATTATTATTTCTTTTTAAACCTACTTCAATATTTTTAGACCTCTTTAGGCGTATAATATTTAAATAAATATTATATCATTTTTCCTTTAACTACTTCCTTGCCTTTTGGAAACTAAACCTTATGACAATAATGACGATGAAAATGGACATCAAACATATTGACATTAATGACAACAAAAATTTCTCAAATTTCCAACATAAAGGTTTTACAACCAACAATATATAAGTTAAAGCACATAATATATAGACCTTATATAATTCTTCTAGTTGTAAGGCCCGATACTTTTTATTTAGATCTTCCAATTGAACTTGCCCTTCATGAATATGAAATAGCTAAAATCAAACAAACATGTTAGTTGAGGGAGGATGAGGAGGTTTTTGAAGATTTCGATTTTAGATTTTTAACAACCCTTTGTAAGTGATACAAGGTTAAATAAATAACTAGAATTTAATTAAATAAATATAATAACTTGGACTTTTTAAATTTAAATTTATTTTTTAATTTGTATTATATTATCATTATAATGCAGCTAGTTTTGGAGGCACCACAATCGTCGGGACATGAAACCATGACCTCTTAGTCTTAGCCCCAACCGGTATCGACATTGATCCATAGGCACTCATAAGCACAACTACTCCATATCACCACAGCCACAGACGATCAACACCTACGCCATGGTGCCACCGCAACCATATTCAGGGCTGCCACAATTTCTACTTGATGACCTACAACTACAAATCATGTCGTCCGTGCAAACCTTGGCTTTGCAGCCGTCAGGTGGCATGCACGCAATAGACATTGCAGAAGGGATGCTACTTTGAGATAAAACCCAAAGAAACAGGTATCCTTTGTTAAAATTCTATTATACCCAACAATTGTTTTAAATTTTGAAGAAAACTTGGCAATGAAAAACTCTAAAGGTAGAAAAAAAAAATTAAAACAAATACCTTCCCATGTCGTATGGATTAACCTCTCAAGTGGAACATGAAAATACCTAACTTGGAAAACAACCACATTATTCATGGTAGTGATTACAAAGTTTAAATGTCTTTACTATTTTATTTTTTATTTTTTTATTATTTTTGGATATACAGAGGAATGGGTTACATCCACACTCCTTTTCTATTATTAAGCATGGTTCAAATCTTGTAATTTCTCTTCCACCTCATTGTTTTATAATCCAAGGTGAAATAGACCACTGGTTGATGGGGATTCATACTTTATTTATAATGAGGGATGAAATGGACCACTGATCCTTTGGGATGCTTGGGATTCTTACTGTTATTCTTAGTGTTGTGGTGGAACGCCAACTCACAAGATTTAGATCAGTATACTACCTTTGAAATAGACATGGCCTCAATGTTTGAACCTAAGTCTCTTCTTGATAAATGCATGACCAAATAAACACTTACCAATCCAATAGTTCTTGGGATATAAGGCATCATATTGTATGATGTAACAAATAAATCTGAGGGAAACCAAGCTGTTCCATTTCAAGCACATTGTAGTAAGGGCAAACTTTGCATCTACAATATCATTTTTATGTTGTTTGTATGTATTATGACTGTAATTGCAATGGCATGCTCTGAGACCAAAAAGTATAACCTCTTGGATTTCAAAGCAGGAGTTATTGATCACCAAACACTTCAGCAAAGACAACCGATGATGAGCTCTGCTGAGCTTAAGACCTCGCCAACAAAATTCCAATGGTAATATTTTTTCACAAGGTACATTTATTTTCCCCTATATCATGTTTGTGTAAAGTGTGTTTAATTGGTGGGTCTTATTGAAATGAAAACATTTTCTTCCATGGATTTTTACAGGTTGTTCACGGGGTTTGACTTCAATAGACCAATATTGAGAATCTTAATTTCTACACTTCCAATATTGACAACTACTACTATGGCCAAGGGGATCCAATGAAGCCACACAGGATAATACTGACACAGTGAACAATCTAGTTGTGTGTCATTCTGATCCTGTGTGGCTTTATTGGGTCCACAGAGTATGGAAGTGTGCAGGCCTTGCCTTGCATAGAGAAAGGACATGAGAAAAATTCATATGGATGACACACTGATCTAGAAGCAATATGAAGGGGAGGACTGTAATATTTTTGAGAGACTGTACAATTTTTGCCAGGTCTCTCGAGGGACTTCCATTAGGGTTGTTGTGAAGATCAATAAGAGGGATTCTGACATTGCCATCAATTGGGCTGGGGGCCTCCACCATACCAAAAAATGTGAGGTCTCTGGTTTTTGTTATGTCAAGGATATTGTTCACACAATCCTCGAACTACTCAAGGTTCACCAAGTAAGTCTTATCCTTTTCATTTTGGTAATTATTGTTGGTGGATGTTGTTTCTCAAAATTCTCGGTAGGAATTATATTGTAGTTTTGACAAAGTGAGATTTAGGGTATGATGAGATATAATTGCTAGTTGGCTATTTAGCGGAAGGATGCAAGCTTTAAATACATTGGTTCTCTATACTGAGAGCTGAGAGAGAATTTTCCTTTATTTTTCTTAGTTCTGATAGAATTTTCTTCTATTTTTATGCCGTAAGTATTTTACAGATAAGGTTCACGCAAATTATTTAATTCTAACCCAAAAAAAAATAGTTCTTTGTTTATGTTTCACAAATTGATATTAGTTACTAACTCATATTAGGACAATTGTAATTTGTTGCCATATTGGGCATCAACTTTTTAGTGAGTTCCACTGAGTTACGCTTGTGTATTCCTTAAGGAATTTATATTTAGTTACTGATTTGGAATATAGTTACACTGGTCTTATTTATCCTTATCCTCTCGAAAATAGTTGCATCATCTCCAAATTGTGTATGGGTGATGTTGTCAATGTTATTACTAGTCTTATCTTCACTTATAATCCCATATTTGTTAGCCTTCTTCAAGTTCCTACTCAAAACCTCTACCATAATAATGAACAAAAATAGTTCCATCATCTCCAAATTGTTGATGGGTGATGTTGTCAATGTTATTACTAATCTTATCTTCTCTTATAAGTCCATATTTTTTAGCCTTCTTCAAGTTCCTACTTAAAACCTCTACCATAATAATGAAAAAATATGGTGATAGACGATCTCCCTATCTAAAATCTCTTTTCAATTTAAAATATTTTGTTACTAACCCATTCATCAACACTGAATATGAAATTATAGAGACACAAAATTTAATCCATCTAGCCTATTTTTTCCCAAATCCAAACTTTTATAATACTGCAAAAATCAAATCCCATTTAACTCTATCATAGGCTTTACTGATATCAAATTTTAAAATCATTGCTTTCTCATTTCTTGAAGTTGAGTTTTTGGGTTAAGTTTTAATCATATATTGATTTCTTATTGAGAAAATTTAAACAAAAGTGGATGGTTTTATGTAAATCTTGAATAGGCTAATTATAAGGTATTGTAACTCTAAACAATAAGTTCAAGGTTCAAATCCATTGGGGATAGAGTTATACACCATATTTGAGTAGCTAGAGTTTGTTTGCATAAACATATACTAGAAAAATAACATATTATATGAGGATCATCTCATATAATTTATGGTCTCATGGAAATTAAAAACTACTTTAACTTCATATTTTACCTTCATATTAAAATATTATTTGATCAATTATTATAAACAGTGTATAATAGTTAATATGCAAGTAATTTGCTAAAGCAATTGAAAGAAATAGAGCACACCCCAAGTATACCATTTTAGGAAAGGTCTCAAACACAATTTCTTGAAGACGTAAGTGTGATGTTTCTCCTGATTCCTATTTGAAAGTAATGTAATGATATTTTCATATTTGATTAAATCAATAGTTTTAACTTTTTATAGGAAGAAGAGGATATGAAAATATGTGCAAAGCATCTTATCTAGGATGGGAAATATGTTGAGTATAAATCCAAGCAAGACCATAAGGGTCAATGTTCTCATGATGATGATTAAGAGATGCTTAATATCAAGGACAAAAACAAGTAATTAGTCAATAGATCTATTCTCACAATGTTGATTGAGTATCTCTTTACAACAATAAAAAATAATATCTCTTTGTCATATGCACAAAAATTTCAAAATAGAGAAGAATTCGAAGTTGCTAAAAAAAACTATTTGGTTAGGCTATGAAATTAACATTTGAAAAATCAATTATCAGATATCGACTAGTTACATGTTTTCATATTTGAGAAAAAATATTTAGTCGATAGCTATGTTCATAATGTTGATTGAGTAATTTTTTCAAATGTTAATTTTATAGCCTAGCCAACCAATTTTTTTTAGTCACTCTACATTCTTCTTTGTTTTAAAATTTGTGTATGACAAAGGTATATTATTGTATGAAAAAGGGTAACACCTACTGGTACTATAGATCCCATGGAAAAAATAAAACTTTTTGAAGATGGATCATCCATTGTAGGTGTTTAAATGTTTATTTAATTCTGATTTCTTTAGAAAATAGCGATTGTAACTTAGAATTTGTTCATCTGTGAATATTTAAAAATATTTAGAATAGGTTTGTTTATGCAACTTAGACATTGCTTATAGAGATCTTTTATTCTTTGAAAAGCAAATATAAATGGAAATGTGAGTCCCAAGATGACATTCAACAAATTTGGATGGCTAGATTGATAGACTAATGAAGCCAAAGTGACTTTCAGTTGCATTATATTTTGAAAAATACTTCATTCAATGAAAGTGGTTGAACTTTTTCAATTAGTAACTTTCACACCTATATATATATATATATATATATATATATATATATATTGTTCTTAAACATTACTTCTATAATGTGAATGTTTCTTTTAACTGTGTAAGTTACATTTATGAAATACTCCACTCAATAGATCCCACTTTTCTACCTATTGAGGAGGTGGACATTGTATTTGAGAACAGTGGATATAGGTGTAAATAATGATCAACCTTCTTATTCTAGTTTTGGGGAAATGAATCTAAGATCTTATTTCAATTTCAAAGAATTTTTATTACCTGATATGAGAGGTTAATACAATGGATATAGGTGTAAATAATGATCAACCTTATTATCCTGGTTTTGGTGGCATGTATCTAGGATGTTATTTTAATTTCAAAGAATTTTTATTAAATACCATATAAGTTTGACAAGCAAAAGTAATAGCAAATGAAAGATTCATTTATTTTTGTGTCTTTTGCATTTTTTACATTAATTTCAAACCAAGTTGCACCTTATTTCCAACATCTTTCTTTCTTCATTTTATACTTGTAGAGGTCATTTTTTTTGTTTTTTCATTTCATATGCATTGACATATCTATTTAGGTATATATGTCTTGTTTTGCCATAAACATAAAGTATGTCTACAAAAACTATCTAGGGATTCATTAATTATTCTTTATGTATAAAGAATTAGGCTTTAATTCCTATTGGCCTTTATTAATCGAATGCAATTAAGGATACCATTGTGTGTGCTTTAATTTAATCTAATTGGATGGAAAATCATACTACAAATAGGTATCTCATCTCTCAAAGGCCTTGGAAAAAAAGAAGAATAAATATCATAAAGGAAGGCAATTTCACATAGCTTTAACTTTTAGTGATAATATATCTTGTACCAATGATGTAGTTATTAAAGTAGACAACTTATATTTTCTCCCTTGTTTTCTCAAACAAACTTTCTTCATTTTATCAATTGTTTAGGCTAAATCTATTTTCTTAAGGTCTTAGGTTGTCACCAAGGAGCCAATATTTTTATTATGAAAAGAGTGACAATTCAATTAATTATGTGATCCTCCAAAATGAGGGGCTTGAAACACATATTAAATTTCATCCCCATGATAACAAAATTATTGCAAATACCCCCACTAAAAAATAAAATATTGAACTTAGGTTTATTTGGTTTGGTGGTAGTAAATCTAGAATTCTGGAATCAGTTTAATTGTATAACCCTTCTCAAAATTCAGAGAGCACATAATTTTATGATATACAATAAATTATTTCTTCCATGTATTACATGTATTTTAGTTAAATTTTCTACTGTTGTGGGTACTTAAAAAAGTTATTCATCAGGATTTTTAACATGTTATGTCACATATTGCTCATAATGGTGTCTTTCAAACATCCTTATAGATAAAAAAATGATAATCAAACTAGAAATATGTGAGCAAAGCCATTAGAATGTGAGAGACCTCATAATTTTGCTCAAAATATTATAATATTTAATATTATAATATTACTATTTCTTTTTAAACCTACTTCAATATTTTTAGACCTCTTAGGCATATAATATTTAAAATAAATATTATATCATATTTCCTTTAACTACTTCCTTACCTTTTGGAAAAACAACCTTATGAAATTAATGACGATGAAAATGGACATCAAACATCTTGACATCAATGACAACAAAACTTGCTCAAATTTCCAACACAAAGGTTTTACAACCAACAATATATAAGTTAAAGTACATAAGGCCCGATACTTTTTATTTGGATCTTCTAATTGAACTTGCCCTTCATGAATATGAATTAGCTAAAATTAAACAAACATGTCAGTTGAGGGACGACGAGGAGGTTTTTGTTACTTATTTTGAATATTTCTATTTCAGATTATTAACAACCCTTGGTAAGTGATACAAGGTTAATAATAACTAGAGTTTGATTAAATAAACACCAAATTAAAAAATACACCATAATAATGAGAACATTACCTAACATAACATATTTGAAGATTTATAAGTTTATGAAAATGAATAGTAAATGGTATAAGTCTCTAGACATTAAATATAACATGAAACCAAGACAAACATCAATACCACAAGTAAAATGTCATCCTTATCCATGTTATGCATTCGAACCAGGCTAAGGGAAACCTATAAAATGATATTCAAACTGAATTCAACCATCGGATTTTCAATATCAAAATGGTGATGTCCACTTAAACACCATGCAAAGCAAAAATTTGAAAAAAATTTAAATTTCAAGTGGGTCTCCAATTATGTTGGGGTGGTTGTGAAGGAGTCAACAAATGGTGACTCTGCTGGTGAATGTCCCTGGACATTTCAGATTCAAAAAACCAAACTTTGAAAATACATAAAACCTGAATATTAGAATCACAATAATTAATAAGCATCCAAAGAATGAGAATAGACCAATACAAATATGAACTACCAGAATTGGGGATGATTTATGCAGGATGTGATGTATTGCTATTTGGGATCAGGTGATATGTATTAATGATCATTTCAAATATAAATATTTATTTTTGTCATTCTTGTCATCATACTTTAATCAGGAGCCCTAAAATTGACATTTCATGACCAATAGGATGATATGAAAAATAATATGATATGAGCTAAAAGAACATATTGAAATGAACAACCTATCTTATAGAGACTCAAACATTTTAGTACAATAAAAAAACACACTAAAACCTGTCTAACCTTCTTAGGACCAAATGTGTGTGTAGTAAATTCCTTTACCAGATCAATAATCATCTAGAACTAGTGTGTGCACAAGTGATTTCATTACCTCATTTTGACAAAAATGGTTAAACTTGTTATGAAAGAACCACAAAGCTAGCCTGTCCATTGGGACAATCAAAGGTCTCACTTTTCAATGAGACATGTTGCCACGCATGAGCTTACTCCATTTCCAGTCAAATGTCTATAGCCTCGATGGAGGTTAACCCCATAGTCCATGATTTTAGCTTTTGATTGCTTGAATCTTGGATATGACTACCCATCCGTCTGAGGGACAAGTAGTTTGAATCCTTACGACCCAATAGTCAGTGTTGTGTTTGGATTTTGATTTCTTGAATCTTGGGGATGACTACCCATCCGTCTGAGGGATAAATAGTATGAATCCTTATGACCCAATAGTTAGTGGTGTATGATGCAAGTAGACTCAGAGCTTTGGAGAATCAGATTCTCAACCGAAGTATGAGGAGAATTTGACCCTATCCTTACTACTCAATTTTTTTTAGAATTTCAAGTATTTGTGATAATAATAAGTTTTATGGACTATGTTGCATGATGGGACCGACAAGGATGCCCCTTTTTGCCTCACATTTTCTTCCAAGGATGGTTTTGACCATTTTACCCAAAATGGTTTTAATATGTGTAAATTGTGCTTGGTTCCAAATAATTTTAACATCAGTTATCGATCTCAAGATCGTTAAGTGTAAAATGTGCAATGATCCTAAGAAAAATTGACATGTTTTTCGATGGTTGCCTACCATAATAGAAATTGTTGAGTGACAAAAATCATTTAGGAATTCGTAAACCGTGGTGCGTAAACATGAAGCTTTGTATTTTACAGTTTTGTACCAAAATACCTTTGTGAGAGTGCCCCTGATTAAAGCAACATGAATTTTGACAAAACCAATTAGGACCATTGAATTTAAATAAATGATCTTTTTATGGAATGTGGAATGCGAGGGTGATGTATGCAATGTTATGAAATGTGTTATGAAATGCGGATGTATGCAAGTGTATTTGTGGTACTTGTGGATATTTTGCAATACAATTACATTTTTTCATATCTGCCTTATATTAGTTCACATTCATGAGGACATAAATGAATATTTCACTTTACCTTTCTCCAGTTTTCATAGGTTTTCAAACCAAGTAACCTCATCCTATGTGGTCCAAGATCAAAAAGAACAAATAACAAATTACTAGTGTCTCAATCACAAAACCCTTAATTTTAAAATATACACCTACTATTTATGCTAATTTTGATCATACCTCAAGTCATGAAACTCCCACAAAATCTTGCAAAGTCAATTTGTCATTAAGCTCAATTAACATGACAAAAAAAGCAACAAAACAAAAAAAACGAACATCGCAACAACATCGACAACACAATATCAATACATGGCATTTAAAACATCACATGACAACAATATATACAATAGTGTGCAAATAGGACTCATTTTCCTGTGCTTAAGCTTGAAATTAATGCTTAAGATGATGCCCATTCACAGGCAATGACAAGTTTTCTCCACTAAAGGTTTTTAATCTAAACGCATTCTCACCTAGGATTTCTACAATCTGATATGGACCTAACCACAAATTATCAATTTTTTTGTGATCACATTTCTTTTCATGTGCTTTGTCCCACAGTAAAACAAGGTCAAAAAGTCTAAAGGATTTCATAGTTGGCCATTTATCAAACCACCATTTTACAACATCTTGATGTTTTCTAAAATGAAGTAGATCATCTTCATGTTTTCATCAAGTTTGATAAGGTTTACTAAGCGGGCTTCAACTTTGTCATCTGTATCTAAGTAATCCTTCATAAATTGCAATGTTTAAAGTTTAAGATTAGTGGGAAAGATATGATCTTGCTCATATACCAAATGGTAAGGCAATGTCCCAATGAATTCTTTAATTCTAATCATATCTTCCCATAATGTAAACTTCAACTTTTAATGTCATTCACACGGATTAAGCTCAAGCAATTTCTTAACAAATGACAAGTTTTTATTAGTGGATTCAGCGAGACCATTGCCTTGTGGGTAGTAGTTGGATGTGAACTTCAAACTTACCTTATTTTCATAAACCCATTCTATGAAATGAAGATATGAAAAAGCAAAACCATTATCACTCACTATGGTGTTAGGCATACCGAACCGTGTGACAATGTTCTCTTCTATAAATCTAAGCATGACCTCTGAAGTAAAATTATTTGTAGAAATCACTTCAGACCATATACTACAATAATCAGTAGCTATTAAAATATATGTGTGTCCTGTAGATGAATTCAAACTAATCTCTCCTACAAAATCAAGTCCCCATTGAGAAAATGATCTTGAATCGAGTATTTGCTGCAACGACATTGAAGCATATCTCTCTCGATTAGAAGCAACTTGATAAACATGAGAATGTCTAACATGAGCATGTACATTATTAAAAAGGTAAGACCAATAGTAGCCTACTCTTAAAATTTGATGTCGAGTAGAATTAGTAGAACCATACCCAGTACCAAATTTTTTGTGAAAATCATTTAACACTTGTGTGTTAGGTAATGGAGCCAAATTGATAAGAAAGGAATTAATTACCATTAAATATTATTGGTGGGGTTCCAAGGCCATTAAATATTGTTGGTGGGGTTCCAAGGCCATTAAATATTGTTTATGGGCAATGATCAACAATAGGAACGTGAACGAGGTTCCAAGGAGCAGGAGATTTTTTTTGCAAATTTAACTATATTTATTGGAAATTTAAAGCGTATGGATGGTTTCAACCCATGGATTTGGCTCATTGTATTATGACACCACTATGTGGTTTAGGATAGATAAAAATCCATGAACCTCTATATATTTTGTACTATAAAGGTCGCTTTCGTGTGTTAACACTTTTTTTTTATTTGGAGAAAGAGAGGAGACGAGACATTGTACAGAGGGGAAGATTATTGTATTGTTGCTAATACAAAGGATTGATTTTTTCTCTATGGATGTAGGGTACATTGCCTGAACCACATATAATTTGTGTCTCTGACATTTGTGTTGTTGTTTATTGTATTGTTTCCTATTTTTCTTATGGGAGCTTAACTAGGGTTTGAACTATTTCTCCATTTTGGTTGTTATTATTTGCTCTTTGCATAGGTTGTGTATTTTTTGTACATGGTAAATTCCCAAAATTGTGAAGCCTTATTTTGATTAAGGCATCAAATATAAATACCTTCGTGGATTTTCCTATAAATAAATCCTATTTTAATGATAAAATTTACACATTTTAATCTCAAAGCTCTTCTTTGTGTAGCATTCAAGTTTGAAGAGCTTTTACCATTAACAAGAAAATACACAATATCCTTATACTAGTCATCATATGTGATTTCTTCCACCATGTACTACTAGAAACTAATCTATGGGTCAATTTGGACAAGATTCTTGGAAAATACTTGACCACAAATAATCTTCATTGATTGAATTTCCAGATCAAACTCTTCAAGGGTGGAGATCCATTTTCTTTGACTTTCACCCAATCCATTCTGCAAATACATCATTTTAATTACGGGGTCAGGTACTATTGCAAATACTTGACTATGTAAAAGATAATGTCTAAATTTCTTGACAGTTTTGAATAAGGCATACATTTGTTTGTCAAGAATTGAGAATCTCACCTCTGCATATTTGAAAGGTTTACTTACAAATGCAATTGGATTTTCAACATTACCTTCACTCTTTTGAGTGAGCACACTGGAAAATGAATGTTCTGAAGCAAATGAGTAAATGTAAAAGGGCTTCTTGTAGTCTAGGCTTACCAACACAGGTGCTTTTGAAATTGCATCTTTCACATTTTGGAACGCAATATTTGCTTCATTACTCCAAGACATGTTAGCATTTTTCTTCATCATATTATTCAATGGGTTAACAATTTCAGCAAAACCAAAAATAAATTTATGCACAAAGTTAATCTTCCCAAAGAAATATCTTAATTCTTTTTTGCTTCCTGGTAGCTGAATATTTTGTATGGCACTTATTCGTTCAGGATCTATGGATATACCATATTTAGAAATCATATGACCTAATAATTTACCTTCAATTAGAAAAAAAAAGGATTTTTAGGATTCAAGGAAATTCCATGCTCTCTACATTTTTGTAATACTTTCCTCAAATCCCTAACATGATCATTTCTATTCTTTGAAAATACAGGAATATCATCAACATATACAACAATGAATTTACCCATCAAATCTCTAAATGCAAAATCCGTAGCGCTCTAAAATGTAGCACCTGCATTTAATAACCCGAATGACATTCTCCAATAAGTGATTGTTCCCCATTTGGTCGTGAATGTTGTTTTCATGTGATCTATAGGATCAAAGAGTATCTGATTGTATCCTGAATATCCATCTAGAAACAAAATCATTTTAGATCCATTTACCATTTATAATATGCTATCTATATGGCTTTTTTCAGATTCCTAAAGTCAATGCATAACCTAATTTCACCAGTTTTCTTTATAATAGGTACAATGTTAGCAACCCACGTAGAATGCCTAATTGGAAAAATGATCTTGGCATATAAATTTTTAACCTCTTTTTCAATAAGAGGTTCTAAAAGTGGGTTAACTGGTCTCTATTTTTGCCTAAATGGTTTTGCATCAAGATTTAGGGGAATTGTGTGAGTTATAATGTTTTGATTATATGTTTTGAGATCTTTATAACTCCACGCTATCACATATTTGTAATATTTTAAAGCATGCATAATTTTTTCCTTTCACTTAGATGTAATAGATCTACCTATGAGAATTTTTTGTGATTCATCAAAATCACCAATGTTGTAAGCATCATAAGCATCTTGAGGCAAAGAAATATTGTCATAATGTTTTTTTTTCTGTAATCTATATCGAAGAGTTTTTCGAAAGAAAGTATACCTTGAGGAATTTTATTGACCTTAGTCATTTCTTCACTTTCATTGATGTCCTCTTACAATATTTCATCCTCATCGATAACTTGATTTTCAAAAATACTAGAGTTAGTTACAAAATTATAAATATGCCTGTCACTCTCAAAAGCTTGTAAATTATTGACATTATCAGGAATTGAGAGATAGGGCATTAGCTCAATCGTAATTTTTTTAGGTTTTTATTATTAATCGGATTGAGAATATCTATGTTAACAACTAATGCATCTGGAACATGGTTGCCCTTTCAAGAAATCAAAGCAATGTTAAAGGCCAAAAATTCATCAATTAAGCTTCTAACTCTATTCCTATAATGGATTAATCTTTTATCATTGCAAGAATATTGACCCTTAACCTGTTTAACTACTAGCTATGAATCTCCTAAAACTTTTAAGCATTTAATACCTTTACTCAAAGCTAGTTTTAATCCACAAAGTAGTGCCTCATATTCTTTTGAATTGCAATTGCAAGGAAATTGTAACCTAAAAGCAAAAAATGAGGTCTTACCTTTGGGGGTTTTTAGTTCTACCCCAAAACCACTACCTTGCCAGGATTTGGATCCATCAAATTTTATTATCCAAACAAGATCTTCTTTTTTGAGTGACTTGTAGGATGTATCTTGTATTTTAGGCTCACCTGGACCTACCAATATGTCTAACGCATAGACATCGAGTTTTGTATCATTGTATAAAACTTCATTTGTTCCTCTATTGTAATCTGTTATAAGCTCCTTGATACGAGGTTATCTTTCAACTCTGATTTGATTAGCAACTCCCTTCCAAAGTAACCACATGTGTGAAAATTTCATTGAGAAGTCACCATTCAAGTTTTTGGTCCATTCCCTGCTCAAAAATAACCCATATTTAGCATATATATCAACTATATGAATATCAATATATTGTTGAATTCTAGGTGCTAATGAAATATGAATGAAAAAATTCTTCAACATACCAACCACATTTACCTCTGTATTATCTAGTTGGACAACTATTTTATTTGTCTTTGAATCCATGAGTCCTAACCTTTGACAAATAGAGTAGGGCATAACATTACCTGATGCTCCTAAATCCACCATGCAATTGTGTAAAAAATTTCCCGCAATTCAAACTATTAGAATAAAATGAAGAGCTTCTTATTTCTCTTTCTTAGCAACAAATTTGACTTCAATAAAATTTTTACTTTTGTTTGCTTCTTGGAAACCAAAATTTTACATCAATAATTTTCTTTGCTCAGTTAAATAGCAAGTATCATACAAATTAATACTTTCTTTAGTTTTCTTTACATCTTCGATAATGTTGTAACTCGTAGTTTCATAATTTTGATTTTTTGATATGATCTTTGTAATAACCTTTGATTTTTTAGGTAAAGGTAGAGGAGAAGGATTATTACTAGGACTAACATCAGGTGGCACATCCAAATTTTTAGGAGTTGTGGAAGTATTGTTATAAGATTTACACCTACTTATTAAGTGATAACCATGACTAGGTGATGCAGGAGCATCCGGTGGCAGCAGCGCAATCTTGCATCAACAAAAAATTTTCTAAGTTTTCGCAACTCAAAAAGGAGAGAGAGAAAATGCAGAGCAAAAACTGTCATGATTTCACGATGTCGTGAAATCGCGACAGTCGACAGGAGAGAGAAAAATTCATTGAGGAGGTCACGATTTCACGACGTGTCGTGAAATCGTGACCGTCGTAAAATCATGATGGAAAACAGCCAAGGGGAGATGCTTATGTTATTGTCGCAATTTCGTGACATGTCACGAAATCATGACTATCATGAAATTGCGACATGGGAGGCAGACAAAGGGAAGAGTGTATGTTAATTTTGTGATTTCGTGATATGTCACGAAATCGTGACATTGGAGTAGCCAAAGGGAAGAGCTTATGGGATGTCGTGATTTCGTGACATGTCACGAAATTGTGACTGTCATGAAATCACGACAAAGAGCAGCGACCGAGTGAAGACTTATGGAATGTCATGATTTTGTGACATGTCGTGAAATCGCGACTGTCATGAAATTGCGATGAAGAGCAGCAACCGAGGGAAAAACTTATGGAATGTCATGATTTCGTGACATGTCATGAAATCATGACAAGGAGCAGGCAGCCGAGGGGGAGACTTGGGAATGTCACAATTTCATGACATGTCATGAAATCGTAACAAGGAGAAGGCAGCCAAGGGGGAGACTTGGGAAAGTTGCAATTTCGTGACATGTTGTGAAACTGTGACTGTCACAAAATTGTGACTAGAGAAGAAAAGCGAGGGCATTAGAAGGCAAATGTCATGATATCATGACATGTCATGATATCGTGACTTGAAGTAAAGGAAGGCAATGTTGGAATATGTCACGATATCGCGACATGTCACGATATCGCGACCCGAAGGCGAGAAGGGCAAGATGAAGAGAAAATGTCATGATATCACGACATGTCACGATATCACGACCAAAAGGGAGAAGGATTGCAAGGAGACCAAAATGTCATGATATTTTGACATGTCATGATATCACGACAAACGACTGGTTCGTGGTTCGAAAAGGCATGCATTCCAAGGTGGTGTTTTCGAGGCGATCAAGGGTCTCATTAATGCATGTTTTCATATCCGGTAAGTTTTCTGAACATGGCGGCCTCTCGAATGCTACGTCCAGAGGTCAGAAATGTCAGATGGTTCTTTAATGCATGCTTTCATGGCGGATCGGGGTAGTTGCCCATTTATGGAAAGAAAATGGAAAACTCGGTCGTGGAAGCCGAATTTGTAGGTTTTTGTAATGAATTCTGCTAGGTGGGTCATTAATGGCCTAGAGGGTCGAGACCTCGATAAAAACTCAGTGATTGTAAGAGAAAGGGGTGGTGGATTGGAGAACGCACTTAGAGTGTAGTTAGAGAAAACCAAGCCGAGCGCTGGTTGTTGTAAAGCCTGCAGGCTATATTTGTAAAGAGATTTCCAGTTAATGAATGAAATTTTCTAGATTTTTGGAGTTGCGTTTTCTTGTCCCCCATCAGTGGTATTAGAGTGGGAGTTCCTAAGCATGTAACAGATCATCGAACATGAGGCAGTTACACCAGGATCTGTGGAAGGGTTTGTAAGAGAAGAAATAAGAATGCCTCCATGAAGAAACCGTGGTGGAGTAGGAAATATGGTGCCAACAGAAGATTTTAGAGCTTTGCAGAGGCAAGTTCAGGCCCTAAAAGAAGAGCTGCGCAGAGGGCACGAGCCCAGAAGGGAAGAAGGAAGTGAATATGAAGTTGAAGAAGAAGAAGACTAGTTTGAGGAAGAAGAAGAGGTTGTAGATCCTACACAGGCCAGGTTATACAAAGCCATCTCCAAGATTGGAAAGAAACCAAAAATGGAGGTTTCTACATATTCTGGAAACTTAAATCCAGAAGAGGTGATTGACTAGATAAATGATCTAGAGGAGTATTTTGAATATGAGGAGGTTGAAGACCCTAATCGGGTCAGGTTTGCTAAGACCAAGCTGAAGGGTCATGCCAGCATATGGTGGAAGGGAATACAACTGGAAAGGAATAGAAGAGGGAAGGAAAGAATAACAAGATGGGATAGAATGGTAGAAAATTTGAAAAGATAGTTTATTCCTACAAATTATGAGTTGGATCTGCTAAGGAAAATGTAGAGTTTGAGACAGATGAGCAAAAATGTCCAAGAATACACAAAGGAGTTTCATAAGATCTCCATCAGAACTGGTCATTTAGAGGCAAACAATGAGAAGGTGGCCCGTTATATCAATGGGTTGAGACCCAGTATCTAGGAGGAGTTGAGCCTAGTTCGGGTGAGCACCATTGAGGATGCTTACCAGTTTTCTCTGAAGGTTGAAGAGAAACTAAACAGAAGGTTTGAGAGCAAGAAAAGAGGAAGAGGTCATGGAGGAAGGACTGGTGGGAGAAAAGATAAAGGAAAAGAGGAGAAGAAAGAAGAATCTAATAGCAACCAAGAGCAGAAAGCGGGTGAAGATTATAGACCCCAAGTTTAGAACAATGGCTACCCAAGAGGAAGAGGTAGATCTGGACGTGGGTATGGAAGAGGAGTATTTCGTGGAACCTATTTCCACTATGGCAAAGAAGGACATCGAGCATATGAGTGTCCACAACACCGAGAAAGGAGGGATAAGAGACCTGAGGGTCCTGCCAGAGCTGCTGTAGCAGATGAAAGAACCGAATTAGAACATTCTGAGGAGGCAGAGAGAGAAGTCATGGTCGCAAGGAGAGCCATGCTGATTGAGGAAGACAAACCAGAATAGAGGAAGAGCCTGTTCCACATGAGGTGCAAAAGTTTAGGTAATGTCTATAACATGATTATAGATAATGGCAACACTAATAACTTAGTCTCCGAGGAAATGGTCACTAAGTTGCAGCTGGAGAGGAGGAGACACCTGCATCCATACCAAATTGTGTGGTTGCAGAAGGACCACAAAGCATGGGTCCATTAATAGTGCTTAGTCATGTTCAAAATTGAGAGATACTAGGATAAAGTTTTGTGTGATGTTTTTCCTATGGATGCTTGCCATTTGCTGTTAGGAAGGCCATGGCAGTTTGATCAAAGTGCAGTGCATGATGGTCGTGCAAATACGTACTCCTTGATGAAAGATGGAGTGCGACACAAGTTGAATCCCTTGCAGGCAGTGGATGAGAAGGTGTGCAGTAGTGCCAGAATTTGTCTGGTAGAAGGCAAAAAATATTTTTGCCAGGAGACGGGGTTTAAGCGGGTTGTAGAGGCAGGTGCACGTTTGGAAATGATGTAGAATACGCTGACCGAACAACACAGAAGTGAAGGTCACTTCTCTATCAACCCCAGGTGTCTGATGTAGGAGCATCCGGTGGAAGCAGTGCAATCTTGCGTCAACAAAAAAAATTCTAAGTTTTTGCAACTCAGAAAGGAGAGAGAGAGAATGTAGAGCAAAAACTGTCATGATTTCGCGACGTCGCAAAACCGCAACAATCGATAGGAGAGAGAAAAAGTCACTGAGGAGGTCACGATTTCACGATGCGTCATGAAATCACTACCATCATGAAATTGCTATGAAAAATAGCCAAGGGGAGACACTTATGTTATTGTCACGATTTCACGACATGTCGTGAAATCATGACTGTCACGAAATTGTGACATGGGAGGCAGACAAAGGGAAAAGCATATGTTAATGTCACAATTTCATGACATGTCGCGAAATCACAACTGTCACAAAATTATGACATTGGAGCAGCCAAAGGGAAGAGCTTATGGGATGTCGTGATTTCATGACATGTCGTGAAATCATGACTGTCGCGAAATCACGACAAAGAGCAGCGGCCGGGTGAAGACTTATGGAACATCGTGATTTCGTGACATGTCATGAAATCACGACTGTAACAAAATCATGACGAATATTAGTAGCCAGGGGAAAAACTTATGCAATGTCATGATTTCATGACATGTCACGAAATTGCGACAAGGAGCAGGCATCCGAGGGGGAGACTTGGGAATGTCACGATTTTGTGACATGTGGCAAAATCGTGACTGTCACAAAATCATGACCAGAGCAAAAAATTAAGGGCATCAGAAGGCAAATATCATGATATCGCAACTTGAAGTCAAGGAGGGCAGTGTTGGAGGAAGATGTCACGATATCGCGACATGTCGCGATATCGCATCCCAAAGGCAAGAAGGGCGAGATGAAGAGAAAAAGTTGTGATATCATGACATGTCGTGATATCATGACCAAAAGGGAGGAGCACAAGGAGGCCAAAATGTCATGATATCATGACATGTCACGATATCATGACAAACAATTGGTTCATGGTTAGAAAAGGTATGCATTCCAAGGTGGTGTTTTCGAGGCGGTCAAGGGTCTCATTAATGCATGTTTTCGTATCCGGTAAGTTTGCTGAACACGGCGGCCTCTCGAATGCTGCGTCCAGAGGTCAAAAATGTCAGATGGTTCTTTAATGTATGCTTTCATGGCGGATCGGGGTAGTTGCCCATTTATGGAAATAAAATGGAAAACTCGACCGTGGAAGCCGAATTTGCAGGTTTTTGTAATGAATTCTGCCAGGTGGGTCATTAATGGCCTAGAGGGTCGAGACCTCGATAAAAACTCAGTTATTGTAATAGAAAGGGGTGGTGTATTTGAGAACGCACTAAGAGTGTAGTTAGAGAAAACCAAGCCGAGTGCTGGTTGTTGTAAAGCCTACGGGCTGTATCTGTAAAGAGATTTCCAGTTAATGAATGAAATTTTCTAGATTTTTGGAGTTGCGTTTTCCCGTCCCCCATCACTAGGTTTCTTATGTTGCTTTAAAGTATATACTTATTCCAATATTTTATTTTATTGTTCATCCTCATTTTCATCCTCACTAGATCCACTTATGTCAACTACAAAAGCTGAACTCTTACCCTTACTAGTGCTTGCCTCATACACATCATCATTTGGAACAAACTCCAACTTATCCAAACCCTATTGAATACAATTTGTATCACAACTAAATTCATTGCATTCTAATTCATTATGTTCATTCATACAATGCAATCTACACCAATTATCTAAAACTACCTCAATAATATTAACAATGGTGGCTTTTGAGTTTGAGCTTGTAATCTCCATTATTATTAGCGATACGGTTCGTACACCCCCATTTATTGGTCTTGTGTTGAAGTATTTTTTTCTTTGCATAGTAAATATTCAATTAGGTTGTGAATTTTTATTGCTCTATTTTTACATTTGTACTATATCATTACTTAGTTTGTGATACATTCTTTCTAAATCTTCTACTTTATTTGGATCAGGAGTGTCATTAGCAGATTTATTTTGATTTTGATTCGGGATATTTGGGTTTGGTGGAATGTTTTGAATGTTTGAATTCAACCAACTTGGAGTGTTTTGATTAGGCATGTTTTGATGGGGTGTCACATTTGCAATATTTTGTTGAGGCATGACATTTGGCAAGTTTTTATTAGGTAACATATTTTTATTCAACCATGGGTTTGAATACATAGGGTTACCTTGATTTTACATGTTTTGCATAAGCATAGGATTACCCTATTGCATTTGCAAATTTTGTGGGTTTTGAGAAAACATAGGATTGTTCTGTTGTGTTTGCAAATTTTGAAAAGAATTTGTGTTTTGTTTTTATGCATCATTTCCAAAAGCATTAAAATGTGGTGTACCATTATTTATAGTTTTGTGTACAACATAATGGCTTTATAACAACATTGGATTGTTTTGTGGTGTATATGCCATTTGGTTTGTAATTTGAGGAATCATGTTTAGTATTGGGGTTTGATTATTCAAAGCATTATTAATCATGGGTATTTGATTTTGCATACCTAGATATCTGATATATGGTAATTGACCAAGTCCACAACTCGAAGGCATCATTTGTTGTTCCACCATAAGCACTTTCGTGTAAGCTTCTATAAGTGTCATTATCTGCCCTATTCTCCTGAAGAACATCACCGTTAATGGATACAAAGCTCTAAAATAGACTTGTATTGTGGTTGGTTCTACAAAATTATATGGAACAATTAGTCATGAGTACAACTTGTGGAACCTAGTATTGAATATAGGTAAATCCTCGTTAGGTTTTTTACGAGTAGAAGCAAATTGTAAATAAACACTAACGGGATCAATTGTAAATTTAAATTGAGTAATGAAAGTATTTTTAAGCATATCCTATGAAGTTATTGAACCATAAGGTAGGAAAAAATACTAGTTGTAGGCTATCTCATACAAAATTAGAGGAAACAACCTACATGCGATGTCCTCATGTTTGATCTATAATCTATACATGGCATCTGTATATTCTTGTATATGCTCTTTTGCCATATGAGTACCATCATGTTTGTATATTGGTAGATATTTTTACACACTTTTTGGTATGTTGTGTACAACCCCAACTATGTTTAGCAGACTTCACTGATTTTCCATCCATGCCAAATTGGCAGCAGGTACAACCATATTGACAAGTGGGGAATTAACAAGTAAACTTGAATTAACATTAGCAATATTGGGAAGAATAATAGTTTGGGTCTTACTTCGCCTATATTTCTTTGTTGGTGATAAAATATGAAAGATCGTACAACCAATATACTTAGACCTAGTGATGATTTCTTTAGAATCTAGCTTAATTGAAAACTCACTAATAAAGATACAATACTTGTATCTTTATTAGCTCTCCTTCTAGTGCCAATTTGTTGAGCGGTGATTTTGTCCTATCATAAAATAACTCTATAACTAGGATGTTTGTATCATTCCTTGCAAAGAAATGGATGTTTCTTCAAGGTCTCCACTTAAAACATTTCAAATGCTAAGTATTCACATATATAAAAGTGCATTAGAGATATGTATGGTTTGCAAGTGTTATTAACAAGGGGCCAATAAAACTAGATAAGTAATCTCATGTTTGTCATGTGTATCGTATTTACAAATATTCTTTACTAATGAAATGAAATCATTGCTAAGATATTAATCGGAGTATACATGATTCATTTCACCTTAATCATATGGGATCTCAAACAAAATGTATTTGAATATTTTATTTTAGAAATAAATTTAACACTTTATTCAAATTTGCATTTTGAATTAACTTTATAACACATCAATATTATTGAAAATGTTTATAACATAGACCTCTAGCAATAATTGTTTTAAACCAAGGTCAATATGATTTTACCCACTTATTTATAGGATGGGTGATGTCAACCCTTCTATCTAAATAAGTGAATAAATGATAAATGTCATGCCCAAATTTAGAATATCTTATAACTTGATCAAAGGGTGTACGCAAATTAATATATGCCTTTGTCTTATGAACATTTAACTTTTATAATAATACAGTTTTCATAATTGACATATGCATATGATATTCACTTCCGTAATATTTATTTAATTAAATATTTAGAAGAGAATATACTTTCATCAAAATTCTATAAATCAAAGTTTAACTTCTAGGATGTGAAATTATTATACTCAAAATCAATCCAGATTAAAATTTCTAGAGAATATCAACCTCAGCATCCCAATCTCATAAATAAATCAGATACTGAGAGAATCTCGTATCTGTGAGTTATCTGTTTCAGAACACCAATTTATTTGGTTTTGAAATTAACTCTATGCAACCTAGCAATAAATCATATTTTATAATATAAAGCTAGGTTAATTTTATGATAAAAAAGGAAACACATAAACAAAGTCAAAATATTTTTTTATGGTCAGAATAAATGAACAGAAATTTTGTTTTGGCTAGACTATATTAGAAACAAATAGAACACAAAAATATTTAAATTAGAAACCATGTCCATCACCATTCACAAAATGTAATAGGGCTATGGTGCAATTTTCTGAGGGATTTTTTATTAACAATTTGTCATATTAGTATTTCATTACAACTTAAGTACAATAATGCACATATTTCATTACAATAAATTTTTTATCTCTATGATGTCACCTTTCCAATATGATCTTCTTTTCTTCCTTGTCTGCTCTCATATTTTTCCTTTCCTTCCTCCTCGTAGTCAAAATTTTGACCCCTTGCTCCTCTCTCTTTCTTTTTTGATACTACAGGATGACCTGTTACTCATTGTACTGGTCTTGTAACTTATTTCTTAACCTGATTTAAACATCACATTTTTCTTTATTCATATTTATATTGTCGCACCATATCATCATAATATAAAGTTTAAAAATAAATTTTATGTCCTCTAATTTAATATTTATCCCAAAGTACAAAAACATTAATTGTCATAACATTCAACCAATAAAGCTATATTTTGAACCATACAATACTAAATTTTATGGCCACCCTGGTATATCCAACCATACTCTCTCCTACATCCACAACCTATCAGGTTAACAGGTACCACAACATCTAAACTTTTGAATTTTCCAGCACTTGCCATCAATAACTTCTAGAATTCAATAATAAGGCCCTTTTTTGACATCTACATCACAACTTTCCCATGTTATCTGACATTTAGACCCTACTAAATATTATAGTGCTTCCTTTGACTAGTAGCTACGATGTTTCCCAATAAGCTATGATGGCAATATCTGATGACGATGCTCTCCTTTTCTTCTTGGGGATGATCAAACAAAATTATTTCAGGCACCCTTCTTCGATGTCGATAATACTTTGGGATATACCAATATCGAGTTATTTAATTTATATTGATTGTCATTTTTGTGCCTTTAATGATATTATCCTCTTTGAAATTTATAATTGGTGTGCTTTTGGGTTTCAACATGGGATATCTTTGAACTTTCAAACAGGGTATTCTCGAAACTCTTGCACTTTGTTCTTTGGTTATGCAGCAACCAAATCCCAATATGTAGTAATATAACATCTACGTAAGCTATGAAGATCATATTCTCTGCAAACATCTTTGATTATAACCACCATAGAACCTATGATACTATTTTCTTTCAATAGCAGTATCAAAATAATATTTGATAGAGGCGAAAAACACTATGACATTATCTTCAGCATGACATATCCCTTTCATAAAATTCTATCTTAGTGCTCCGAGCACTGAGAAATTAGGGACATGTTGAAAAACAACCATGCCTCATGTAAAAATCAACAATTCTTAGTGATGTGTCTTCCTAAGTAAGACTTATTTCTTGTCATTCCATCATAAACTCTTACTGTGGTAACTAAACCGATGCCCACGTTATTGGTTACTCTATAATTTAGGAATCCATGTTGCATTGTTTGCCTATCATTTCATAATATGCACTTCATCCATCCAATGACATTTTAATCATCTGAAACATGCATGACATCATAAAATCTAGCCAACATGTTCAATTTCAATGCTTGTCGGGTATCCTGCAATATATTTTTCTAAATTGCCCCACTTCCTTGGGTTTCATACTTCTCTTCATCTCCCCTTGGAGGATTTGAACTCCTACATGGACCTCGCTCGCTGCTAAAGTAATAATTCCACACAAGTAAGACCTATTTCAAGATCACGTTCCAATCAGCAAAGTGAAACCTATTTTGCATATCCTTTTCCTCCTTCAGGCCCTATTCTAAGGTGCATGCACCGTTCCCATGCTATATGATGTAACCCTACCATGAAATAAAACAAGCATTAGCATTATTATAAAAATAACATAGAACAAAAAAAAAACCATATCAAACATAAAATATTTAATATTCAATACAAGATATAACTCAAACAAACCTATATCACATAAGACAAAAATACCAGCACATGTAGCGAAATATAAATGACAAAGGACCAAACATATTTATATTAAAATATGAGACATGGTCGACAACTCTAATGTAGACAAAAAAATGGTGAAACACCCACCACATAGCATAAGCTGATGTAAATAAAACCATATACCTTAACAATTTTTATCAACCTACCTAAACAACATACATAACACAACCTATATTAAACACATAAAGACAAAAAACAAAGTAAAAATAATTCTTAGAACACATTAACATAAAATTAACAAATACACCATAAAAATGAGTGCATTACCTAACAAGACATATTTAAATATTTATAAGTTTATGAAAATGAATTGTAATATGGTATTAGTCTCTAGACATTAAATATAACATGAAACCAAGACAAATATCAATACCACAAGTAAAATGTCATCCTTATCTATGTTATGCATTTGAACCGGACTAAGGGAAAACTATAAAAATATATTCAAAGTGACTTCAACCATCGGATTTTCAATATCAAAATGGTGATGTTCACTTAAACACCATGCAAACCACAAATGTGAACAAATTTTTGGATTTCAAGTGGGTCCCCAATTATTTTGGGTCGTTGTGAAGGAGTCACAACAGTTCGGTGGTTGATTCATAATGGCTCTAGTTTTTGTTTACATTTTGGTAAAGGAAAAAGAGCACAAAAGAAATAAAGAAGATATTATAGACTTACATCTTATGTGGAAAGCTAGCTCACACGATGGCTTAGCTGATGTTAAGGCATTGGCAGAGAGGAGGTCAATGGATCGATTCATGGTGGCTACATTTTTGGTAAGGGCACATTTTTAATTAATCTCCTATGGTATGCGCTACTTAGGGAGTCATAAGGTTGGTTTAATTAAAATTTATTTTGCCTTAGGGAGTCATAAGGATATGCTAAGAAATTGAATATCTTGCATTTTGGGATTTTCAAGGGTGTGTTAAAGGATGTGTTATTTTGCCAACTAGGAGTTATAAGGGTATGTTTTAAAGTCTTTTTGCTTGAAAAATATAAGTGATAAGGGTGCTTTTAAAAGAGTATTGTCTTGCAAAAATTATAAAAAGGAAATATAAAGGAATTAATTTTTGCATGTGAGAACTAGGAGTTATAAGGTGTTTTGTGGTCTAAATATTATGTGTATTTTTGCATGGTGAAAGAAAGTTTGAAGAGCTTTGTTCATTGTTTAGAAAAGCCTTGTTTTGGGAAATTAAAAGGAGTTGTAAAGCAATATCTTTGTGCACATATTTTTGAGAAGAAAGTTCATGTGGATGATTTGAGAAAAGTGCTTTGCTATCTAACCCTTGAAGTGGCACTAGAAAGATAAGTTGTTTGTGAGATAGGTATTTGAGGGCACATCTTCATCAAGATTTTTGAGGTATGGTGGTTTAACTCTTTCTCTAGGAGGTTGTGCTTTGAGGAAGTAATTTTAAAGTGGAGATAAAAGGGTTGATTAGTGTACATTGTTGGAAATATTTGAGTTAGGGTTTGAGACCTACTTGTGCTTCATTGTTGAATGAGATTGGAAACATTTGAACTAGGGTTTGTGAACAAGTTATGCATATTTGATTAGTGAAATTGGAATCACTTGTGCTAAGGTTGAAGAAGAAGTTTGTGCATATTTGTGAAGCATTTTGGGCATTGGTTTGAGTGACATTGAATGTGAGTGGGCAAGTATTAGAGACCAGTTTTGTGAAGCAAATTTATGCACTAGCCTTAATTGATTTGAAAATAAATTTGCAAGAAGTAGAGATCTGATTTGTTGAATGTGAGACATGTGAAAGTGACAAACTTAATGAATGTGAAAAGAACATATTGATTATTTGTATTGCATATTACTCCTTATATGTTTTTAAAAAAATTCTAGGTAGAATATGTTTGAATTGCCTAGTTGAAGAAAGCATTTTTGAAAGAGATCCAAGCATTGTTTTGAACATCATTTGTGTGCAATATTTGGGATTGGTTGAGCATATTCTATGAGCTATTTTGAGCATGTGTTTGAGCATGTGTTAGAATATATTTGAGCATGTACTTTGAGCATGTGTTAGAGCATATTTGAGCATGTATTAGAGAATATTTGTGCATGTTTTTGAGTAGTCTTGAGCAGAGTTGAGAACAAAGTGGTTAGTTATTTTGAGTAAGCCTTGTGAGAAGGCTTAAGGTAGTTTTGGGTAGATTGTATGAGCAAGTTTGATTGCTGATGTGAGTAAGCCTTGTGAGAAGGCTTAAGGTAGTTTTGGGTAGATTGTATGAGTAGGTTTGAGATAGATTTGTGCATGTAATATGTTTAAATTTGGGACCGAGTTGAGAAAAAAAAATTATGCATGTAATATATGCAAATTTGGGATAGAATTTAGATACATTTGTGAATATAATATGTGTAGATTTGGGAATGTTTTGATAGTATATTTGTAAGAATACTTGGATAAGTTTTTGGATAGATTTGTGAGAAGACTTGAAGTATATTTGAATAGATTGTGTGAGAAGGTTTTGAGATAGATTTGTGCATGTAATGTGTGCAGATTTGGGGTAGTGTTGAGCAAGTTATTTGAGAATATCTTGGTATAGATTTGAGCAAGCCTTTTTTGAAGGCTTGGAGTAGTTTTTTAGCAGAGTGTTGAGATGTTTTTGGAGTAAACAAAAGCAAAGGAAATAGAGTTATCCTATGGAGAGATATCCATAAAATAGATCAAATGGAATAGAGTCATCCTATGAAAAGGTATACACAAACTAAAGTAGAGAGGATATATTTCTCCTATGGAGAGATATCCACAAACTAGATCAAAGGGGATAGAGCTCTCTTATGGAGAGATATCCACAAAATAGAGTAGATAAGATAGAGTTCTTCTGTAGATATCCATGAACCAAAGTAGAGGAGATAGAGTTCTCTTGTGGATTGAGATCCATGAACTAGATTAAATGGGATAAAGTTATCCTATGGATAGATATCCATAAAATTATGAATAGGGAATTGAGTTCTCCTATGGCTAAAGGTCCATAAACATTGTAATAGGGATTTTGTTCCCAAGAAATTTGTTGAGAAAATTTAGAAGAAATATTTTCTCCATGGATGTAGGCTACATTGGGTGAACCATGTTAAATATGTGCCCTTCATGTATGTGATGATTTGTGCATTATTTATTTTACTGCATTGATATTGTTTTTGTTATCATTTGGAAAGAAAATTAAAAGTTGGTATTATAATATTCACCTCCCCTCTTAGTATAAGCTTGTGTTATTCAAGCTCTACAAAGGTTCTATCAAATTAAATTAACATACTCTAAACTAGGAAGTCATAAGTTAGACTACTTAAAAGATTCAAATTAGAATATTCAAGTGACTTCTATCAAATCCATATTTACAATTCTAAGAAATAACAAGGAACGCTATCTCAAAACCTATCGAGAAGGAATGCGGATGAAATAATAAGAAATGCCTTTATTAATAAAGAATTATTTCATAAAATGGAATTATAATATTAAAACATGATAGATACCCTTGAAGGATATGAGAATCTATAAACTAGCAATAAGGAGAGATTCTCCTTATTTCTTAAATAAGAAAAAGAGTATAACTTTGAAGCATTAATTGGTTATCTTCATGAAAACATCTTCATGGCATGGTGGAATTCACAAAATATAGTTATATTCACATAAAAGGAGTGTTTGATGATTTACCTATCATTAATTGTGTATGTACTCACTCAACACATGAAGCAAGCTAGAAATACAAATCAATATTATTGTGATGATAGACTAACTCCTCATGAAGCAAAAATTCCACTAGTATCAATGTAGAATCACAGGAGAAGGAGAAAAAGGAAGAAAATATATGCTAAAAGAGATCTTAGCAAAGAAGACATGAATAGAAAAGAAATCATAAATACTAAAGAACCCTCAAGTATAGCTCTCTTTGCATCATAGTAATACACTAACTACTTGCTTGAACAAATTATAGTAAGAAATGAAGGAGAATACAAGTTCCAATTTTAACTCTAATAAAGAAGAAGAAGAAGAAGAAGAGCCAATTCAATAAGGCATATAGTGTAATGTGAATATAGAGGATCAGATCAAGCAAAACATCATTTGTAGAAGAATATCCATATTAAATATTGAAATATTTAATACCCAAATAATAAAATACAAGGGGGTGTTAGAGTTAGAGCATATTACATCATTTGGGTCATGTAAATGTACCACCTTTGGTACATAGTTAGAGTAGGATATTACTTCAAGGGGAAGTTAGCTAGTTACTTCAAGCAATGTAATAAATGCACGAGTGTCAATGTGCAATTTGTAATGTGCAAGGTGTCCCCTTGTACATCTAGGTGGATTGTTGGCCAAGGAATTTATTTACCTATATAAAAGGCCTCATAGAGACATATCATATATCAAGTACATATCATATATCATGTTTTTGTTTTTTGCCAATTTTTCCTTATTATTAAAAAATAGAAAACCAATAAAACAAAAAATATACAATCATTTTCATCCATAGAAGTTGAGTAGGTTAGAAACCCTATGCTTGGGGTTTTAAGATATCATGAAGGAGTTATCATTATTTGCTAGCTAGATAGCCTACACAACATCTAGTGAAGTGATCGGTGATTAGAATACAATACCCAAGCCTTAGACAACACTCATGCATAGATTTGAGCTCCCATGTATCTTTGGGTATATTGGGAGACCATCTAGGATTAAACAAAATTTTATCCCTAGGAAGCTTTTCCACCTTGTATTATCCATAGTATACCAAATACAACATCCGATAAGATTACCATCTCGTACTATTAGAGAGGTATATCGTGTGATCAAGGGTATGCATGGAATATTCTTTGGATAGTGGCCTAAAATATTGATCTGAGCACTATTGTTCATCATTACAATATAATAGAGAGTATATAGGTATTACATACACCTTTACCTAGTGTACCTTGTTTTTTTTTTAACTTACAAATAAATATTGTTCCTCCAAGTCTTTGTATTTTTTTAACCTGCAACAAAAAATTTAAACATGCTATCATATCCTTCATATAAGATGAGCATACAAAGAAGACATCTCTATTCCAAAGTTTTGACATGCAAAATAGATAATTGAAAATCATAAAACAGTATACCAGGTAGTAAAAAAACTATAGAGACTAAAACAAGGGTAACATGGGGATCAAATTTAATTATAGTTAAGAAATTTTATCAATAATAATCATTATAGGGTTATTAGGATGTCAGTGTCATAATAGTTACCTATGATAGTCAAAACAATTACCTAAATAGTTAGAATAGTTACTTGTGATAGTCAAAATAAAAATGGATAGGGAATAATTGTGATAGATTCAAAATTAGGCATAGGACATAATAGTGTCAAGAATTATTTAATAGTCATAGTAGTCAAAACAAATTGTTAGAAAAGGGTGTGTGAGACAAAACTCAATTTTTGAACCAAACCCTCAGATAAAAAATCAACCACACTAGTAGACTCATAAAAACAATAATATAAAAAAAAGTTTGGGGTGCCTAAAATTAGTGTTGTGGTAAATAGTTCATTGAGTTTATTTTTTTGACTTGATAATTTTGATATACCACACCCAAACCATTTTTTTAACCCTTAATAAAATAGTAATTCTTAAAACCACTTTTCTATTTTTAGTAAGTTTTATAAAAGGGATATAAACCTTCAATTATGGATAGGGGTAATCGACAACAAGAATTAAATAGGGAAACTCAATCCAAAGTGGATGCTATGGGCAATAAACTATGGGATATAGTTAATAAAAACCTATAGGTGATACAATCACAACTCCAAACTTTTAGGAAACTATAAGGGGTATCTCCCTTGCACAAAAAGAAATGAATTTTGAATTGGATAGTCGATTCTCTACAAGTTCTACAAATCAATGTGACTAAGAAGAAATTTTTACAGGCAACTACCAACAAATTATACCAATTCACAATGAAATGATATTACTAAAATTAAAATTTCCCATGTTTGATGGAAAAGATCTTGAGGGGTGTATTTGTAAGGCAAAATAATATCTTATAATTTTGAATTAGATGCACTCCATTGGTTCTATGGCTTAGAAAGGCCACACCTAAGCTTTTTTGGTTTGAATTTGGGCAACACCTACTCAATCACTTTGGTCCTAGAAATTTTGAAGATTTTATAGGAGCCCTTTTCAAACACAAACAAACCTCAACCATTTGTGAATACCATGCTCAATTTGAAAAACTTACCAATCAAATCACTAGTCTAAGTGCTAACTCTTTCTAAAGTTATTTTGTGAGTGGACTGAAGGATGACATTAGGGCTGGGATCAAATTTTTGAGACCTATATCACTACCATAGACCATACAATTGGCCAAATTGGAAGAATTAATATTCAAATCTCTTGATCAAACTTCTAAATTTCCTCCATCTAAGCCATATTTTTTAGCTAGGCCAGTACCAATTCCTACTACTAAATCTCCACCCAAAAAAAAAATTGAGTTATGAGGAGATGGATGATAGAAAGCCACAAGGGTTATGTTACAATTGTAATTAAAAATACTCTAGAATGCACAAATGTGTGCAAAAATTATTTTACTTGCTTGATATGGATGAAGTTCCCACTATAAAATTGTTTGATGATGAGGAGGGTCCTCAAAAAATAAAACCCAAGACTAGGCGATCGATCAAGAGGAAACCCAACCAAATGTTTTTGTACATGCTCTAGTAGGAGTATCCACTTCCAAAACCATGAAGGTAATTTTCCATTTCAAGGGACAAAGGGTCATCATTTTTATTGACTTTGGCAATACACATAATTTTATTGATCCACATGTAGCCAAATAGGGAAATTATCACATTACCACATGGAATGCCTTCGAATTCATCATTGCTAATGGTGGCACCCTACCATGTAAAAATAAATATCATAATGTTAAATTAAAAATTGGGGACTATAATCTCAATTTTGACATGTTTGCCTTACCCTTAGGAGGGTGTGATATGATTTAGGGAGTCAAATGGTTGAGAATGTTAGGTCCAGTATTATAGGATTTTATAGAATTATGGATGAAATTTAGTCATGATAAGAGAGAATATACTTTCCATCGTACAAAGATAAGAGCATTTTAGTTTATTTATTCTCATAAAATAGAAATATTTGTAGAGAAATCTTCCCATGGCATGGTAGCTTAATTTTTTGGTATCACCCACAAAAAATTTAGTGTATATTAAATACGTATGTTCATGTCTTTGAGGAACCCAAGGGACATCATCCTTAGTGCTCATATGATCATACAATACAACTTATTCCTATTATGCTTATGCTAAAAATAATTGAAAAAATTATGCAAGAACATTGAGCTTCTAAGATTATTAATTTCAGTGTTAGTTCTTATTATTCACAAATGTTTCTAGTAAGAAATAAGTATGGTACTTGGCACATGAGTGTGGATTACTAGGATCTTAACAAAATTACTAGTAAGGATAATTTCGCTATTCCTATCATTGATGAAATATTTAATGAGTTGCATGGGGATTAGTATTTTTCCAAGATGGATTTGTGGTTGAGCTATCACCAAATTTGCATTAAGATGATGATATTTTCAAAACAACTGTTGAACTTATGAAGGGCATTATGAGTTTTTGGTTATACCTTTTGGTTTGACCAATGTACCTTCCACCTTTTAAATTTTGATGAATTATGTTTTTCATCCTCATCTTTAGAAATTTACTTTAGTATTTTTTATGACATGTTGATTTATAGTCGCACATGGGAGGATCATATCTAAAATTTATATGAATCCCTTAAACTATTGTCTAGACATCATCTTTATGCAATGTAATAAAAATATTCCTTTGACCTGTAGGAGGTTGAATATGTGGGGTACATAATCACTAATGAGGGAGTTGATATTGATCATATGAAAATATAAAAGGATCAATATTGGTCTAAACCTCATACATTGAAGGGACTTTGTGGATTCTTGGGTATTACAAGATATTATAGAAAATTTGTGAAAAATTATGGCAAGATAGCAGCTTCACTAAAAATCATGTTGCAGAAATATTCTTGTATGGACTAATTTGGCCAAGAAGGATTTTTTCTGATTTGAAGTGTTCTATGACCACCACCCCTATTTTTGCAATGCAATATTTTCTAAATAATTTGTCATTGACAATGATGCATTAGGCATGGGCATTGGAGCAACAAGAGGGTTGACCATTGGCCTTCACAAGCAAGGCACTCTCCCCTCAAAATTTAAGTAAGTCAACTTAGGAGAAGGAAATGCTTAGCATTTGACATGGGGTCACCCATTGGCTTGTATATCTCATTGGTCGATATTTTTCCATTTAAATTGATCATCAGAGTCAAATATTTTTTAGAACAAAGGGTGGCTAATCTGGAACAACAAAAATGTATCTCGAAATTATTTGGGTATGACTATGACATATCTTTTAAGAAAGGTAAAGTGAACATTATGGTAGATGCTTTATCTCATATACACGAATATCGGGCCATGTTACATGCTATCTCCACTCCCATTTCATAATAAATTCATCAACATCGTGAGGATCTGGACAATAATTCATCATTGCAAATTCTCATCCACACTTTACCATACGATCCTCATTCCCACCCTAGAAATTCTTGGCATGGTCAAGATTTATGGTTTCATGACTATTTGTTTATACCATATCAGTCTAAAATCAAGGACCTCCTTCAAGAAATGCATGCTTCTCTCATAGCTAGTCATTCAGGTTTTCTCAAAATATATACCTAAACCAAGCATACATTTTTTTTTAAGGGAATGAAAAAGGACACCAAAATGATCATGGCTGAATGTGATAATTTACAATGCATGAAATGTGAAACTATGAGTTCTCTAGGGATACTTTAACATTTTTCCATTTATAAGTAGATTTGGTTCGATATATGTATAAAATCATCAAAGGGCTACCAAAATTAAAAAGCAAATAGGTTATTTTGGTGATAGTAGATTTTTTTTTTAAGTATACTCAATTATGTTTCCTATCCCATCCTTATACTACATCCATTGTTGGCCAAATCTTCCTTGACTCCATATTATTTTACCTCCATGGGATACTTAAATCCATTATCTTTTATCGAGATCATACCTTTACTAGCCACTTCTAATTGGAAATATTTGAGTTGTAGGGGCTGCAAATCAAGATGATTTTGGCTTACACTCCTCAAATCGACGGCCAAACACAAATTATCAATAAATATTTATAAATATACCTTTGCTACTTCATTTCTAAACATCCTAATTATTGGGATAAGTGAATTCCTTCCACCTATCACTCTACCACGAATGTGACTACATTTGAAGTAGTCTATGGTCAACTTCCATCAACACCAATTTCTTACCTTCTAGGAAACTCCAATATTTAGGTAGCAGATTCCACTTTTCACCAGTGTGACTCAATTCTTTTTCAACTCAAGCTCAACTTGGATATGGCTTAGAACCATATGCAACAACAAGTAGATCACCACCATACTAAACATAGCTCTACCATTGACAATATAGTATTTCTTTTCTTATAACCATACAAAAAATCATATCTCCAATTGCATGGTTATCCAAAAATTACTACCAAATACTATGGTCCTTATTGGGTATTGTAGAGGCTTGGGATCACAAGATACAAACTAGCCTTTTTGACTAGCTCTAAAATTCATCCAATATTCCATGTGGCATCTCTCAATAAGGTTATTGGCAATAAGGTGCAGTTGCAATCTACACATCTTGAGTTTGACAAGGAAGGGTCCATGATTCTTGAACCTGAATGCATTCTTGATCGAATATTTTGTACCCTTTTTTAGTGTATTATCATAGATGTATTTGTCTAGTGGTATGGCTTACAACCTAAAGATGTGATATGGGAACCTCTTCAACAACTCTAGTAATAGTCTCTTCACCTTCATCTTTCAGAACAAAGCTTTTTGATAGGGAAGGGCATGTTAGGACCCCATCCTAACACCTTGATGTAATAGTCCTTATGGAACATGGGTAACACCCATGTTAATATTTTGTATGTTTTTTTATAGTTTAGATTAAGAAGCATCTAGCCAAATGGTTCCCTTCTATGTAATCATTTTTCAAGAATGTAAATGATTGTAGGTAGGATATTCTAGCCCAAGTGGAATTTTGCATGTAAGCCAACCTTGGGAGTTAGGTGTTAGAATAATTCCTTAAAACTATAAGGGAAAATATTGTATGCATATTTTTGCATAATTGAATGAAGTATTGAAGTAGCAAAAGGAGAATCTTATGTGACCTTATATTTTTTATGTAGTCATATAGTGACAAACAATGCAACAATAGCAACTTATGTTCAGTATGCAGTAATGCTATGGCATCAACGCCTAGGAAATATGAGTGAAAAAGTTCTAAAATTTTTGCATGAATGAGGTATGCTTTCTAGGATTAAGTATTGTAATTTAGACTTATGTGAGCACTATATTTTTTAGTAAACAAAAGAGGGTTCAATTTACTGCAAGCTCTAGTAAGAATTCTAATTTTTTAAAACTTATACACTCAAATATATTTGGACCAGTCCCCACTCATTCCTTAAATGGTGCTATCTACTTTATGACTTTTATAGATGATTATTGTAGGAGAGTGTGGGTTTATTTTTTGAATAAGTTGGAAGCTTTGCAAAATTTTAAGAATTTCAAAGAATGATTAGAGAAACGTTTGGGCAATCCTATTTTATGTCTCAAGTTAGATAATGAGTGTGAATATTGCTCCAAGGAATTTGATAAATTTTGTATGTAGGAAGGTATTAAGCACTATAAGACTATACCATATACTCCAAAACAACATGGTGTAGAAAAGTGGATGAATTGCACAATCATGAAACATGCAAGAAGCATGCTCAATATAACCATGTTGGATAATAAGTTCTAGGCAAAGGCTATTAATATAGTTGTTTATCTTATTAACAAGTCAACTACAATTGCGTTGGATGGAAAAATTAAACAGGAGGTTTATTTTTGTAATCTAGTTGACTACTCTCATTTGTGTGCCTTTGGTTGTGATGCATTTTCCCATGTACCTAAATAAAAAAAGGTCGAAACTTGACACAAAGTCAAGAAAATGTGTTTTTCTCAACTATGGACATATAGTGTGGGGGTATAGATTGTACTACTTTCCAAAATGTAATTATTAGTAAGAATGTTATTTTTATGAAAAATACATGCAAAGTAAGGAGGTACAATAAACTCCTAATGTTGTATCAATTGAAGTAGATATTAATGAAGATGAATATGAAAATAAACATGCTGAATCTTTTGATCAACATGTAGAACAACAAGTATAACATCAAGTAGAACAACAAGTAGAGATGACATAGTGGTCACAAGACCAAGAGACAAAATCAATAGATCATTGGGTTAGAAAATCTACACATCCCCAAAAGTGTCCAAAAAGGTATTCTCTTGTTTATCAGTCCTATTTTGCTTTAGTAACTAATGATGGTGAACGTAGTTCATTTCAAGAATCTAGAGAGATAGAGAATGCATAAAAGTGGAGGAAATCCATAGAGGAGAAAATAAAAATACTTCATAAGAATAAAACATCGAAAGTTGTGTAACTCCCACCTAGAAGAAATTTTGTTGGAAACAAGAGGTTTTAAAAAGTAAAGAAGAAAAATTATTGGTTTTTGGAATGCTATAAAGATCACTTGGTGGTAAATGATTATGTGCAAAATTTAGGTATAGAATTTAATAAAAAAATTCTCCAATTGTGAAGATGATTACTCTTAGAGTTTTACTTGCACTTGTAGCAACACAGTATTTATAACTAGAGTAGCTTGATGTAAATACTACTTTCCTGCATGGTGAACATGAGGAAGAAATTTATATGGATCATCTTGAGGGCTATGGAGAAAGAGACAAAGAGCATTTGGTTTAGAGACTAAAAATATATATGTATGGTGATGAGGCCCAAAAATACCTCATTATTGCACAATGTTTGACTACCATATGATAAGTTAATTGCCAAATAGTTGACTAAAATATACTATTTGTTATGTGTTTGCATGATTTTATGTTAAGAATATTATATCTCTGTTTTTTACTATTTTTAGCATTTTGTGACTAATTTTGCTTGATTAAGTAGCAAGTAAGAACATGCATTTCAATTAACCAAATATGGTATGCTGATATCCATTAACTTATCAATGGTTTTTGAATTTTTTCCTGCCCTTAAAATTGTTTCAAATCCACATTGAAGCTAAAATTTTAGGACTGTCATAAATCTAAAAATCTGAAAAAATAGCCATATAAAAATCAGCAATCTGTCACTTTATAGGAACACCTTGAAGTTGTCTAGAAAAGCATGAGGATATGGATGTAATGTGTTCATAAGGACTACATAAGACATATTACCTATTTAAAAGCATTCACACATGGTCTAAATAGGTAGCAACAGGGTATAACAGAGGAGGGACAATTGTGCAGCACTGTTGCACTATTTTAGCATGGTTACTTGATGAATTAAGTGTGTAAATTCAGTAGCAACTTGATGTACTCCTTCATGTTGATATTTGAATAATTTTTCTATGTTTTAGTTTGTTTGAATTTGTAAGAAATGCCAATATTTTATCAATTGTGCAATAGAGAAGGAGGTTTCTGGTTGCGGTAGCGGATGTTGTTCACAAGTCCTGCTTTACTTGGCTACTAAGTGTGAGGGCTGCATGGTTCAAGTTGGAGGGGATGTGAGGCTGCCCTTTGCACATTGTTTGACTACCATTGATAAGTTATTGCCAAATAGTTGACTAATGTACTATTTGTTAAGTGTTTGCATGATTTTATGTTAGGAATACTATATCTCTGTTTTTGACTATTTTCATCATTTTGTGATTGATTTTGCTTGATTAAGTAGCAAGTAAAAACATGCATTTCAATTAACCAAATTAGGTATGCTGATATCCATTAACTTCTCAATGGTTTTTTAATGTTTTCCTGCCCTTCAAATTGTTTTAAATCCACATTGAAGCTAATTTTAGGATCGTCATAAATCTAAAATCTGAAAACAGCCATATAAAATTAGCTTTGTCACTTTATAGGAACATCTTGAAGTTGTCTAGAAAATCATGAGGATATGGTTGGAATGAGTTAGGAAGGACTATAGAAGACATCTGAACTATTTAGAAGCATTCCCACATGGTCTAAATTTACAGCAACAGGGTATAACAAAGGAGGGACAATTATGCAGAACTGTTGCACTATTTCAGCATGGTTACTTGGTGAATGAAGTGTGTAAATTCAGTAGCAACTTGATGTAATCATTCATGTTGATATTTGAATTATTTTTTCGTGTTCTAATTTGTTTGAATTTGCAAGAAATGCTAATATTTTACAAATGTGTAGTAGAGCTGAAAAATGCAATAATTTACCATGTAAATTCCAGCAAGCTACCAATGAATGGCAAGACATGGAATTTACACATGGAGAGGAATGAAGGCTATTGCAATCTAATACTGAGGGCTAATCCATCTGAGAAATGAAGCTAAAATAACTTTAAGAGCACATAGTTGTTCATTTTGAAGATCTTTGAAATGAACAGACATCTTCGGAATGAGAAATACAGTCTCTTCGAAATGAGCCACTTATCTTCAAAATGAGAATAGAAAGTGCTTTTTGAATTGTTGACTGATTTCTAACGATGGAAAAAGGTAAAGAAGGTTGAAAATTTTAAATTAAAATATCTCCCATCTGAATTTGTTGTCCTTGTCGTCCAAAGCCACCATTCATGGAAAAGATCAATTTTGATCCTCTTCTAGGATAAACACAGAAATAACTGCAACATAATAGGAAAATGTTTGCAAGATAGAAAGGGCATATTCTAAAGTGAAGAAAGATATGTGAAATATTTCTAGACTTATGCCATGTACTCCCACCATTGAAGATGCTTTCTAAGGGCTAATGACTACTACTACAACACAAACTGTCCAGATTTGCATTTATTTCAGATCTAGAATTATTGGCAAATCACTGTAAAGTAGCACATAGGTTGATTTGAGCATGGGATATGTTGTAAATATCTATATAAATAACATATCTCCCTCATTGGTTGAGCCATATAGGAATTAGAATAGAGGATCTTTTTCAATAGCAATAATTAGGATTGTACAACAATTTTTTGTAACAATTTTTAGCATGTTTTGTCATCAATAAAAGTGGAGTTATTTTATCATTTTCTATTCTGAGTGTTAATTAGTTAAGGAGTGTTTTTCACCTCCTTCTAGATCAGGAAGTATGGGCCCACTTTCAGATCTAGAAGGAGGGATTTTATGGTAGGTTTTAATCTATAATTTTGCTATAGCAGAATTAATAGATTGCTTGCCAGATTTCATTTTCTTATTTTTATTTTGTATTATGTGATTTATATTTTTTATTATGTTTGTGTACAACATTTGTGTGTATGTCAGCTGGAAAATTATATTAAGAATTTTTCCTTTGCTTTCCATGTTTTCCTTGCTTTCTATTTTAGCAACTTTCCATTTTTAGCATATTTCATTTTGTTGTCAATTCCTATAGCAGAAGCTTGACGACCTTTTGTGTTAGGACATTGATAGGTGTTTTTAGCATAACTACAAGTATCATTTTAATTTTGCAAGTGTAATTTAGGATTTTATTTCAGCAACATTTCAATTTAGCAATTTCAATTCTATTATTTCAATTCTGCAAAAGTAGATTAGATTTCAATTCATGCAATTGTAGTTAACTTTATTTTTCGGAACTTAGAATTATTTTTTATTTCTTGCAAGTTTTTGTTTTGCAGATTAGGTTTAGTGTGACACAAAAAGGCTAAACCAAATCTATTCCACCCAATAATTGCTTGAAATCTGAATGCTTGAATTTTACTCTGCCCTAACCTTCTATCATAGATAGCCTTGGACACCACCCTGAAGTGATAAATCATTGAGATTAAATAATGAGACTCAATGACACTCATCATATGGGTTGAAATAGGTGCCAAGAATTTATTACATAAAATTTGAGACATTCATGAAGAGTCAAGGTTTTAGTAGGAGTGAAGCTGACCATTGTGGATACTATAAGAGGTTTGATGATGGTAGTTTTATTATTTTGTTTTTTATATTTATGATATGCTAGTTGTAGGCCCCAACATGAAGAAAATTATTGAACTTAAGGCTTAGTTGGCTAGGACATTTGAAATGAAGGATTTAGGAGTAGCAAACCAAAATTTAGGGATGAAGATACATAGGGACATAAAAGGAAGAAAGACATGGTTAAGTCAAAAGTCATATATAGAAAATATTCTATTGTACTTCAATATGCAGAATGCAAAACCAATTAGTACCCCACTTATTTCACACTTAAAATTATCTTTCGAATAGTGTCCTAGAACAAAAGTAGAGAAGACAAGAATGTCTCATGTACCATATTCATAAGTAGTAGGAAGCCTCATGTACGCCAGGGTGAGCACTTGACTGGATATTGCCCAAGCAATGGGAGTTGCTAGTCGATACATGGAAAATCCTTTTAAGGAGCATTGAAATGTAACGAAATGGATACTTAGATATTTAAGAGGTACTTCAAATAGTTATATTTACTATATATCATTTAATTTGCAAGTTATAGGTTTTTTGGATTCTGATTATTGTGGATATAGATATGGGATAAAGTCCACTATATGATATACTTTCACTCTTGTTGATGGAGCTGTGAGTTAGAATTATAAGTTGTAATCTATGGTGTCTTTATCAACCACTGAAATAGAATATATTGTAGTGAGTCAGGCCAGCAAAAATGCAATTTGTCTAGAGCGATTGGTGAGTGAATTCAAGATAATGTAGGAGAAAATTATGTTGCATTATGATATCCAAAGTGCTATTCAACTAGTGAAGAACTCAACTTTCCATGATAACACAAAATATATTGATGTTAAGTACCATTTTATAAAAAAGGTGGTAGAATAATATAGGATCCTATTGCAAAAAATTGATACTAAAGTTAATCTTTTAGATATGTTTACAAATCCAATCATGATAGAGAATTTTGAATGGCGTAAAACTTCTTTAGTATTTCTAAAAATATGATAAGGACAAAATTAGGCAATTGGCACTGAATGAAAAATCATTGGTAAAAGAGATCTTGTATATAGACTTCAAGTGGGATAATGTTAGGACGTGAAGTCACTATCCAGATATCTATTGTTCTTCAATAAAAGGTAGCTACAAATGTTTGCATATGACTAGCTATAGATGTATATATGTAGACATCTAGATTTCAAATATCTAGACTAGAAACATCTATCTACATACATATAGACTTCATATGTCAATATATAGACATCTATTCTATAGACGTATAGACTACAAATATCTAGTCTATAGATATCTATCTATAGATATCTATTCTATAGACATGTAGATATAGATATCTTAACTATAGACATCTAGAATGTAGATATCTAGCTACAAATATCTATAATATAAACATCTAGACTATAGATTTTTATCTATAGACATCTAGTCTGCAAATATTTAGACTACAAACATCTAGTATGTAGATGTCTAGTATGCAGATATCTAATATACATACATCTAGATATAAATGTCTAGATTGTAGATATCATGTCCATAGAAATCTATCTATAAACAACTAGATGGGTAACCTATTATATGTCTAGTTCTATAAGAATAGTCACTCTATGTGTAGCGTCAAATAATTAACCTATCATATGTCTAGCTCCAAATAGGTAGTCTATGTACGACACCATAAAATAATGCACCTAAGATACTCATAACGTAATATAAAAGATAACTCAAGAGAACACATACTAATAATGAACTAACAAAAATACAAAGAATCCCTTTTATTAATTCATGATAAAATCCAGTTACATATATGTCCCTATTAGGGATACCAAACTTTGATACAATAAATATGAGTGATATGCAGCCCCTAAATGGGGGTGGTGCACTTCAACTATCTCCTGGATTGACACGAATTGATTGAGATCTTATTATTGGTGCCTCCTTCTCTCTTGTCTGGAGGAAAGATCCTTGGATATGGTTTTTCCCTTCGTAGATCCTATCACCTATGCACAAATAAGCCACAAAATCACATCAATAGCATATGCAACCTCTCGTGATGAGGTTTTATTTCAAATATTTTGCATGAAATGATATGAAAGTGTGATAAAAGCATAAATATGCAAATATAATCTAAAATGCATAAATAACTAGGAAATCACCATATAAATACAATGAAAAGTGCAAATCTACTCTAATATAATATGATAGAAATATAAGTGATAGGAAAAATATACTAAGAAATCAAGAAATGATGACTCAAACCCTATTCATTATTGCTTAGGGTAGTTGTGCTTGTAGGTCACTATCAAAGATAGTGGCCGTGAACTGTGACTTTTACCTCACAAACTATGGGTTGTGTCTATTCTTTATTTGAATTGATGTTCAAGGGTCACCTTCATTTCCAAATATGGATTGGTAGTGAAAATCATGGGGGTTTGCATAATATTTGTGTGAATTTGTGTTATATGCTTCTCAATCCTTCAAAAGCTCCATGGTTGGTCATAGAATCAAAAATCTGAAAATGGAAAACACTTCGACTCTCCTCAAGGGTTTTCAACTCACTACGCACTTGGATAGGGCTTCACTACACAAATTTTGGATCCATACTTGGTCCTGGGAGGGTGCATATTTAGGTCCCCCTAATTCCAAATCTTGGCTTCTTGGAGAAGTCAAGATCTAGATCTACATGAAACTAGTCGTTGAGGGGAAAGGCCTAGTTCTAGACTTGCATGGGAGTGGTAGTTAGGAGGAATTCTAGGAGATTCACATCCAAAACCACTTGAATCCAATGCAATTTTAGTTATTGTGCATGATTCAAGCCCACATTTTAGTCTTAGTGCTATTCGCTATCCACAACAATGGCTAGCTATAGTCACTCTAAGATTTAGTGGTTGGTGTTGGTGGTCACTTTGGTCAATAGGGGCTATTCTTGAATAGGAAAAAACTATCCCTAATGAGTGGTTAGAACCACTACTAGCTCTTTTAAAGGTCCAATATCAATCATATGGTCTATAGAGATACCCATATAAGTATTATCCTAAACATGACACATTTTAGGTGTCTACAAATTCTCATTTTCTGTGATGTGTTGCAGGAAACACAACGTTGAGAAAAAATAGACCACCTAAAGTCATATTGTAGGGTGTATGATGATCATTGATCTAATCAACATTAGATGTCGCAATAATGATAAGGATGTGCATCTTTGAATCATTTCTTCCAATGGGATGGAAGGCTTAATTTTGCAAATATTTTATGTGTCCAGTGATGATTGGGTAGCATCAATGCTACAATTTTTGTGATAGGTGGAGAGCTTCAAGATTTAAACTAACATATTTAATTTTTTCCCAATAGAAGGGTAAGCTTATGATAGTTATTGGTAATTATTTTTAAGACAAACACAATTTACTTGATTAAGTTATCAATTGTTGATCTTGATTATGATTTTGTTATTATGACTACCCCCTCAAGCGATGAGTCAATGATGGAAGGACAATGAATAAAGTGATGAGTCACTTGACCAAGGTTATTGATTAGGATGATTTTAGAGTTTTGCATTTTTTTATTGGTAGATCCAATTACATGTGTGATTTCAACCATTAATAGTATTTGTACATCTCTATCCCATGGAGCAGTCTGATCGCAATAGCCTTCTTAGGGAATCAAGATGATAGCAATTCAATTTAAGATTATGTTGAATCACTCAATGAGGTACTCAATATGTTATGGAAGGAATAAAATGAACACCTCATTTCCATGGTGCATTCGATCACCATGGCCTTCTTCGGGATTGAAGTCATGCAATTCATCGATGACTAATTTGGCTCAAATGACCTTATGGTAATTTACTCATCTTGTCGGATTGCATGGAGCGCAAGTCGCTCCAACCACCAAGTGTTTAGAGTAAATAACTAGGTAAGAGGTTCATTTGAAATTTTGATGTTTATTTGATTTTTTTGTTAATTTTGATGATTTTTTAATTGTTTTTGAAATTTTGATTTTATGATTTTTCTAGTTATTTTGCAATTTTTGATGATTTTGGACCGTTATATTTGCTTATTTGACCATTTTAAGACTCCTCATGGTGAAAAATTTGATGCATTTATTGTTGTTTGCTAGCCGCTATTAGTAGCAATAACCCCTATTTGTATTTTAGTGGCCATTTTCAGCGTCAACGGTCCTCATTTCTTAGCCATTGATTCCAATAGTAGCCATTAAAAAACTAAAAAATATAAAAAGAGAATTAGGGTTTTCCAATTCATTATTTCTAGCTATTAATTTTCAATTCAAACTTTGAAGAAAAAGAGATAAAGTGACCCATAATATTGCTAAAATTTTACACCATAGTGGAGAAAGGCGAGGTGTCCACGAGTGAAGGAGACAAACCTTCACAGGTATTTCTCCAAACCCTAGCTTGCTTATTTAGTTGGTAAAATAAACCAAACTAAGTAATTTGGTAATTGAATCTCACTAAACTTGTTGGTAACAAAACACACTGGTAGATAGGTTTTAAATTAGGTTAATTTAGGTGGGTTATTTTTTGTTTTCTTATTTATGTCATTTTTTTGGAATTTTTTGCAAGGGTGGACACCATTGGTGTGCCATCTTATGTTCACTATCACTCAAGGTGACCCCTAATTTGTGAAAGAGGGGCCACTATCATTGAGGGCAACTAGTTTGAATACCAATGGTCAAAATTTTGACCATTTGGTGCTAGCCACTATCATTGTTAGTAGCTACCGTGGTGGCCGCTATTAGTGTGAGTGACTGCTAAACTTTAGTAAAAATAATTTTATTTTATTTTTTTGTTGATTAATTGATTTTTAAAAATTTTCAAGTGCAAATTGGAATTTTTTTGCATGTTTTGGTGCATTTGCCTAATGTTTTTGTACCCTTGATTTATTATAGGCTCTTGTTACACCACTTTTGAATTTTATTGATTTTTTTAGTGCAAGTACATCTAATTAGGCTTATTTTGGAATATTTAGGTCTTGTCTTCATGAGCTTGGGAGCTTGATTTACTAGAAGATCTACTGCCACTCATTATTGACACAAACTAGGCCTATTTTTATGCATGAGGTCTCATGTACGATGTTAGATTTCTAACTATTATGTTGTATTAGGCGTACCTCACAATGTGTCCCAAGAGAATGTTGGACAAATCAGTGATGAAGATGTTCTTGAGGAATAGGATCTTGAAGATTCCTTTTGATGGATAGGCCATTACTTCCTTCCCTACCAGAGTTAGAGCATTAGCGTTTGATCAGGTCTTTGGTGCTAATGCACACTTAACTCTCAGGGATATTCAACATAGAGGTATCCCTATCACCTCGTTGGTATCGAGCCTAAATCTTCTTAACCTTCCAGGCCATCATCATGCATGTTATCTATAAAATTCTTCTTCCAGATACTTCAGGAGTGAGGTTCCCATGGAACCTCTTGGTCATGGTATAGGAATTGTTAGATAGGAAGAAGCCTATCATTATGGCTTGGGGGAGTTGCTTGTTATCATACATCTATGATGAGTTGTACAAGATCTAGTGATAGGATCAATCTTTGATTGCATACATATTTCTCTTATAGATATAGGGCTAGGAGAACATTAGAGTGGACCACCTAGTAGGGTTTTCCATAGGAGATTACTATAATAGTGAAAATAGTACAGTGCTATGGTTTGAGATGATCACAGGTGATGGGAGAGTGATAGAGTCAATGCCATGTAGGATACTATGCACATTATGCAACATCCCTGACTATTTTGGAGGTATGGGATATCATCTAAAGGCCTTATGTGGGTTATCCTACTTGGGAGGAGGTAGACCAATTTATGGCATGAATGAGGCATGATCGATGGATCATTGATTGTAAGGTAGGGGTGAGGGAGTTCTTCCACTTCTCCTTGGTGACCAAGCAATTCAAGATTTAGTGGGACATCCCACTGGAGCCAATTATCTATAGACATATTTAGGCAAAGAGGGATCTCCTAGCACCTTGAGTCATAGCAGTTTTGAGGAAGAAGATCCTCCTATAGTTGATTTTAATATAGTGGATGCCAATACTATAGAGGTATACACTCAGTGGTGGGTTATGTGGCTATGGCATAGCAACGATAGTCTAGGGTGTTCTTTGTATGAGTTAGCTACAAAGGATCTATAGGGGCATCAAGTGTAGATATAGATTAAGGTGTGGGATCAAGCTATAGAGGAGAAAGCAATGAAGGAGTTGGTCATGCCCAAGAAGGAGGAGGATGTTACTCCAAATTATTAGGAGTCTCCCCTTTGGATAGAGCTACATTGCAATGAGACCGAGTTGTAGACATATCATCAATAGATCTTTGAGTGGGACTCTTCTATAATGAAGCTCCTTGCTCAAGTTAGCTCATTGCAAACCCATATTTTTGTAGGATAGACCAGATGGAGGGGTTTTGAGGGGGATAAAACCACCCTCTAGGTATAAATTGACTCAATGCAACTAAAAAATAGAGAATATCACTATCGAGAGAGATGCTACGCAATCATAGAATGTATCGACCAATCCAGTTGATCAAGGGCAAATAGGTTTGGATCCAAATGTATAGATTAGATACCTATAGGGTCTACTGGAGGAGTATGAGGCTTAGATATCAATATATATTTGTTATATTACCTCTTTGTGGCTCAAAATCAAGTGGTTAGGTTATAATCCTAGGGAGAGGTCTAAAAAAGGGGCTCGTATCAAAGTAGGCTGAGTGAGTCAAGGTAGTCTTCAATGCAGCCCAACCTTAGGATAGGGACCCAGATAGAGAGGACTGTAGGGACTAGCTCCAAATAGAGTCATAGATATGGATTCAAGGGCAGAGGTGATCTTGGGGTCATAGGCCCTAAATGATAGCCATGATGGCCTTGTATTATTTTTGAGTATAAGGTCTAGGGACCTACATTATTATAGACTATGGGTATTTTTGGACCTCCATGTATTCTTGACACATATCTATATGATATTATCTATTTTAGACTCATTATGTGTATCATGTGTTTTATTTTATGTTTATTTTGATGAGATGCACATGTATGTGATGCTTATGATCTTATGCTATATGATGTGATGTATTAATGACATGCACTAGCTAGATGGTGGATGTAGATTTAAATGTTGTGATCTAGATGTGTGAATAGACTACTATGTATACATATATGGATGTAATGGTGTTTATTAAATGCATGTTTACTTTGTTTCAATCGTTTATGCATTTATATTATGTTGTTATGATATGGTGTGTATGTAATGCATTATTTACATGATGATGATCTAATGTAAATTAACCTATATGCTTTAATCACTTAAGACATAAGGAATAAATGTGATCTGAGTTTAACAATCTAATGGATGACACCACAAAATGTATAAAAGTCATGAATGAAAATGGTAACTCTTATCATAAGAATTAATCATTTAAACATCCATATGTGAGGTGAAAATAGCATGATATGTAATGATTTATGAGATTAGATGTTTTGTTGCTATTTAGGAATTTTTTTGAGGTTTTCCATTAGACTCAAATATCCTAGTTGACTTATCAAAATTTGTAAAATAACTATACTAAGTTATTGAAAGATAAAATTTTGTTATGAAGACCCAGATATTCATTATCCATGTATGTGAAAATTGATATATTAGATGAGATATAATCCTACCTCATTTCCAAGAGGGATTCATTCAACCCATTGCTGTAATGAGGATCACAAAATGCTCATCATAATCCCAAGTTGGACTTAGTTGGATTATACCATTAGGAGATACAGGACACCTAAAGCTAGCTCTTTTTGCAATTTTCTTAGAACTACCCCAATGCCAGGTGGGATTCATTCAGCCCATTTTTGTATTAGGGATCACTCTATGGTTTCAAGTAATGACCACTCCAAGGTTTTAATCTCTTCACCCCCTTATTTTCTTCACTTTTATTGGGATACTTTCTCATGCATAGTGATGAAAATCACTATTTATTTTGTATTTTTGTTTTTCTTTTGTTTTGAGAAAGGGATTTGATTAGATTTTGGGATTTCACTAATTTTTTTGATAAAGCAAGGGATTTCTTAAGTAGGGGGATATTATAATTTTTCCAATGTTCAAAACTCTAGACCATGGGCACCACAAGATGAGAAAGTAAAAAACCTTCACTTAGGATGCCTAGTACCACTTTGTAGTGTTCATATTTCCCTCGTTCCAAGTAGGATTTTAGTGTTTTGATTAGTGATAGGATATGGTATATGCTAGGTACTATCAAAACTAGACCTCATATTTTTCCAATGAGGATAGCTTTCTATAAAATATGATAAAATCACTAGGTATGTTTGAATGACCATAAAACCCTAGTATATTATTTATATCAACAAGAAGGGGTTATGTTGAAAAACACAATCACTCGCATGGGTTATGGATGAATGAAGATTTGAAGATGCATGATTGGTATACAAAAGTGGTGTCATTTTCAAGATTGGAAACACAATCTATCCTAAGGTGAATACAATGGATACAATATGCCTAATGCAATGCAATTACATGAATACAAATACAAAATGTAAGAATCAAATGTTTTTGTATTTTAATGTTTTCAATTGTTTTTCTATTTTTGTGTTTTGTTTTTTACCAAAGGGCTTACATACCTTTGGAGACTTTTGTGAGTTGGTCAAATGGATTAATTTTCCTTTGGGGCTTTTTGTGAGTTGACCAATGGGATTATCATGCCTTTGGGGCATTTTGTAAGTTTAACCAAAGGATTTATGATGCCTTTGGGGAATTTTGTGAGTTTGAGCAAAGAGCTTATGCTGCCTTTGGGGCTTTTTGTGATTTTACCAAAGGGCTTATGATGCCTTTGGGGATTTTTTTCAAGTTGACCAAAGGTCTTAGGATACATTTGGGGATTTTAGATTTTGATATTTTCTGGTTTGTTCGGAATTTTATGATTTTCAAATGTTTTTGAAATTTTGATTATTTTGAATGTTTTTGATTTTTTATGTATGTATTTTAGGATTTTTGTTGGCATTGTGTGTAAAACATGTTCAAATAAAGAATTTTGAGAGGTTTAGGCTCTTCAAAACCTTCTAACGATGTTAGGAAATATGTCCTAGGTCCAATCTTCTCTGATATGATATAAGGACCTATCTAGTTGGTCGTAAATTTGTCTTGTAGATGTGATGGTAGGTTTGAATTATGTTGGTTCTCTTTGAGAATGAGATCCCCAACCTTAAAGTTTTTTAGGTGGAATTTATTTTTATAAGCTTGTGTTAGACAATCTTGGTAAATGTGGAGATGCTCAAGAGCATTAATGTGATGTTCATCAAGAAGGTTCAATTGATGAAGGTGAGCTTGTCGTGCAGTATCATCATTGATCAACTCTTTCAATATGATGTGCAATGTTAGGATTCTAACTCCAAGGACATAATAGCCTCAACACCATATACAAGAAAAAATGGTGTTGTCCCAGTGGGCATCCACATGCTAGTTTTGTAAGCCCATAATGCAAGCAACAACTGCATATGCCAATCCTTATGATTTTATTTTACTATATTATTTAAGATGGCTATAATTGTTTTGTTTAAGGCTTTTGCTTGCCCATTTGCATGTGGATAATAAGGTGCCACAAAACTATGTTGAATGTTATATTTTATCATTAAAGCCTGCACATTTTTTCTTAAATGATCATTATCTAAAATTATCTTGAATGGGATCCCAAAGTGACAAATGATATTGTGAAGTATGAACTCTACAATTCATGGTCCTGTAATTGATGTTAAATGGACTACTTCCACCCATTTTGTGAAGTAATCTATGGCTATTAATATAAAATTATGTCATCCCAAATACGAGGGAGAGATATTTCTAATTAGATCAAAAACAGATTGATAAAATGGAAAAGTTGCTTGAATGGGTTGTAAGGCCTGTGATGTTAGGTGTGTCAAATTCACATGATGCTAATACTTAACACACTTACTAACATACTCACAAAAATCCTTTTCCATGGTGGGCCAATAATATCCCATTTAAAGGATGTGCTTGATGATGGCCATGCCATTGAAATAGTCCATCACATGTACCATCATGAGCTTGTGAAATCACCCAAGATGACTCTTGGATCTCAATACAATGAAGGAGGACTCCATCATAATTTTGATGATACAATATATCTCCTAGCAAAACATATCTTATCACTTTTTTTGAATTCTCATTTTGTGGCATGTGACAATCCCTACAGGATGATTCTAAGCTTAAGGAAATCTTGTAATTGGCATAACCAATCCTGATAAGCTACAACCTCAAATAGATAAGATGACTTGTTCTCTCTGTGATTCGATGTGCACAAATGCAGATTGAGAAATAACCTTGTGGTGAATGATGGTACCATTCCCTTTAGGACCTTTCTAGAGAAAAGACCCTCAAGGTGCCTTATTTAGAAAGTCTCTAGCTTTATATAACCACTCATGGTTTGGTTCTACATGAATCATGTTGATTGATTCTTTGTTTTTCAAAAGCCTCACTTTGTATCGTTGATTGTGAGTGTCTTCTCATGAATGGTAGTGAAACAAGTAGACAAATTTTGAGAGATCAAGGATTCCAAATATGCCATGGTTTTTGCAAATTTATTGGATGTATGAGATATTTCCTCGATGTCATACCTTTCAAGTTGGGCTAGATAAGTGTCAACAAGCTCTTTGTAAGCTTTAAATATTGGACATTTGCATTGAAATGTATTCCATTTAATTGGTTAAGTATGAGAAGGAAGTCACCGAAGATATTTAGATTTTTGATCTTCATAGTGACTACTAGCTAGAGACCTAATATTAGGGCCTTGTATTCAATGTTGTTATTTATGCAAGGGAAGTCTAGCTTAAATTACAAGGGCATTGGAGCACCTTGCAAAATGAAAAATACAATCCCTACACCACCCCCTTGTTCAAACTTCGAACCATCAAAGAACAATGTCATCTCAAATTTTTTATTAGGCTCTTTAGGTTTGGCGCTTCTTATAATGTAAATACTACATCATTGAGAAGTTCTATGATGAGAGACTTATTATCCTAAAGATGAACCTCTACTAGTTGATCAGCTATGACTTACCCCTTGATGGACTTTTGGCTTATGAATTCCAAATTAGATTCTATTAGTAGCATGATCCACTTTGTAGTACATGTATTATGATATGTCTTGCTCATCATATACTTTAAAGGATTTTGTTTTGATATCACATATGTTGTATGCCTAAAAATGTAGTGGATCAAATTCTTAGTCACAAAGACCATTTCTAAGAATAACATCTCTATGTATTCATACCCTAGATCATAACTAGCCAAGGTGTGACTGATATAGTATATTGCTTGCTCTTTATATTGCACATTATTTTGAGCCAACATGGAGGTCAAAGCAAAATCGATAGTAGTTATATAAAGAAAAAATGGTATGTCTAACCTTGGTGGAGCTAGTACTAGCAATGTCAAAAGGTATTTCTTGATATCAAAAAATTCTTGTTGACATTCTTAATATGAACGGAATGGGACCCCCTTATGTAGCAGTTGATTCATGGATCAACATTTGCCTAATAGTTGTATGATGAAACGCTTTATGGATACTACTTTGCCATGTAGGATTCTCAACACTTTGATGTTAGTGGGTAGGGCCATTTTATAGGATAGCATTTACCTTTTCTTGTTCAAACTTGATCCCTCATTTTGAAATAATGAATCCCAAGATTGTTTTTGAAGTTACGCCAAAAACACATTTCTTGGGATTCAACCTAACATTGTGCTCTATCAACGAATGAAGATCTTTCTCAAGATCTCAGTGTGCTCTTCATGTAGCAAATACATGGCCAATAAGTCATCGATATAATCTTCTAGTATCTTATGGATGTAGTAATGGAAAATATATGTTCATGACTCGCTTATATGTAGCACCAGTATTTTTAAGACCAAATGGCATTACTTTGTAACAAAATATCCCCATTGGAGTGGTGAATGTGGTCTATGAGGGATAGCATATCATGACCCATAGTTGCATCTAAAATAACATCTATGTTGGGTAATAGGAATGAACCCTTTGGTATTACCTTATTGAGGTCTCTAAAATTCATGAAAATATGGATCCTTCCATCAGGTTTTCATATAGACACCATGTTTGATACCCATTTTGGATAGTTAATGGAGGTTATAAAGACTACATCCAATAGCTTCTACAAATTATTCTTTACCATCAAAGTTATGGTCGTATGCATCCTTCTGAGTTTGTGCTTGTTCAATTTCTTTGTGGGATCTAGCAAAAGGTTGTGAACAACCAATTTATGATCTAAACCTAGTATATCATTATAGATCCAAGCAAAGATATTAGGTCTCTATTTCAATAGAGGAATGATGGTGGCTTATTCTTCTAGAGATAAGATTTTTCTAAATTTAACTTTCTTCTCATCAACAGGATCATTGCTAATGTCCACTTTGAAAGTTTCCTCAATTGACATGTGTGAACCCTCCTCAATATGGTGAGGATTGAGGGATCAAGTGGATGTCATCCATTGGTTTTAAAGGTTCAACTGAATTAAGGTTGAAATCAGAATAATAAACATCATGTGTGCAACCTAGTGCAAAATAAAATAGTTGTAGCATTTCTTTCTTGGGGAAGAAATCTTCAATATTTAAGTGTGAATCAACATGATCCCAATCAATAACATCTAAATTAAGACACAATGGTTTAGAAGGATAATCTAGGTTGTGGAGTGGAGTGGTCAAAATAAATGGATATCATGTTGATGGATTATATGGAATCTCTAGGACCATGCGGTTGAAACTTTGCATTATCGATTCACTTTACATACCCAAGATGAGGCTCTAAGGGTATGTGGATATTCTAATATAATCTATGAACTGACGGGAATATGGGATAGCTTGATTCCAAGAGCTTTCTAAATGTAGGAGGATCAAAAAATACCATACGATAGATTACATCTAAATTGGTTGGTCTTCCCCTGAGGTGAGGGCCTAGATATACTCTGTGATATATCTCAACTATACCAAATGATTCATTGTGATGATGCAAGTGTCAAGGCCCAAGATAGACCATTTTGGTCTTATCTTCATAATCACTATCATCTATGAAATATCCATAATTCATTCCCACTAAAACTATGAGGTGATGAGAATGTTGAGGTCCTAGATAGGCCAATTTGGTTGAATCTTCTGAATCATTATCTCTATAATCTATGATCTATTCACTCTTCATATTAATTGGCTCTATGATGTGACATAAATTCCTAGGCCCAAGGTAGGCCAATTTATTTTCATCCTCAACCTCGCTATGATTTGTGATGTATTCATTTTCTTCTCGCTCATAACCATATCTTGGTTCATCTTCCCATAGGATAAATCCTAGTGGGCTTGCATCGAGAGAGAATTTTGGATGATACATAGTAGGTGGTTCTATAGAAATTATGGTCACCAACCTATAATCCATGTAGGTTTTCTTCTTGATCGATCTCTTTGTGGGATCTAGGAAAATATTGTGAACAACAAATTTCTTATCTAAACCTAGCATATCCTTATATGTCTAAGAAAAGATATTAGGTCTCTCTTTCAATAGAGGAATTATGGTGGTATATTCTTCTAGAGATAAGAATTATCTAAACTTAACTTTCTTTTGATCAATAGGATCATTGCTGATATCCACTTTGAAATTTTTCTCTATTGACATGTGTGACACCTTATCAATCTTGTGAGTAGTGGGGATCAAGTGGATGTCATACGCTGCGTTAACTAGAATGATAAACATCATGTGTGCAACCTAGTGCAAAATAAAATAGTTGTAGAATTTCATTTTTTGGGAAGAAATATTTAGGATTTAAGGGTGAATCAGCACAATCCCAATAAATAACATCTAATTTAAGACACAATGGCTTAAAATAATCAGTTGGGTTGTATAGTGGAGTGGTCAAATAAATGGATATCATGTTGATGTATGATATGGAATATATAGGACCACATGGGTAAAAATTTGCATTATTTATTCACCTTACATACCCAATATGAGGCTTTGAAGGTATGTGGATCTTCAGGTCTGATCTATGAATAAACAAGAAGATGGGATCGCTTGGTTCCAAGAGCTATCTAAATGTAGGAGGATCAGGAAAGACCATATGATATATTACATCTAAATTGGTTGGTCTTCCCATGAGGCGAGGGCCCAAATATACTTTGTGATACATCTCAACTATGCAAAATGGTTCATTGTGATGTAATTGTCGAAGCCCAAGATAGACCATTTTGGTCTTATCTTCATAATCACTATCATGAACAAAATATCCATCATTAATTCCCACTAAAATTGTGAGGTGATGAGAATGTCCAAGCCCTAGATAGGCCAATTTGGTTGAATATTTTTATTCGTAGTCTCTATCATATATGATGTATCCACTCTCCATGTTAATTCACTTTATGATGTAACATAAATTCCTAGGCCCAAGGTAGGACAATTCATTTTCATCGTTGAACTCACTATGATTTGTGATGTATTCATTTTCTTCTCGCTCATAACCATAACCTGGTTCGTCCTCCCATAGGATAGATACTAGTGGGCTAACCTCAGGAGATAAATTTGGATGATACATAGTAGATGGTACTATAGAAACAATGGTCACCAACCTGTCATCCATGTAGTTTTTTTGCTTGATCAATTTCTTAGCGGGATCTAGAAAATGGTTGTGAACAACCAATTTTTGATCTAAACCTAACATATCCTGATAGGTCCAAGCAAATATATTAGGTATCTCTTTAAATAGAATAATTATGGTGGCCTATTCTTCTAGATATAAGCTTTCTATGAACTTAACTTTCCTTTTATTAGCAAGATCATTGCTGAAATCCACTTTGAAAGTTTCCTCTATTGACATGTGCGACCCCTCCTCAATATGGTGATGAGTGGGGATCAAGTGGATGTCATATTTTGGGTTAACCAGTATGATAAACATCATGTGTACAACCTAGTTCAAAATAAAATAGTTTTAGCATTTCTTTTTTGGGAAAGAAATCTTACAACTTTAAGGGTTAATCAACATGATCCCAATAAAAAGCATCTAAGTTAAGACACGATGGTTTAGAAGGATCAGATAGGTTGTGGATTGGAGTGGTTAAATCAATGGATATCATGTTGATGAATGATATGGAATCTCTAGGACCACACAGGTGCAAATTTGCATTATTGATTCACCATACATACCCAACATGAGGCTCTAAGGGTATGTGGATATTTGGATCTAATCTATGAATAGACAAGAATAATGGATCAATTGGTTCTAGGAGCTATCTAAATGTAGGAGGATCATGAAAGACCATATGATAGATTACATCTAAATTGGTCGGTCTTCCCCTAAGGAAAGGGCCCAAATATACTCTATGATACATCTCAACTATACCAAATGGTTCATTGTCATGATGCAAGTGTCGAGGCCAAAGATATACCATTTTGGTATTATCTTCATAATCACTATCATCTATGAAATATCCATCATTAATTCCCACTAAAACTGTGAGGTGATGAGAATGTCAAGGCCCTAGATAGGCCAATTTGGTTGAATATTCTAACTCATAGTCTCTATCATATATGATGTATCCACTCTCCATATTAATTAGCTCTGTGATGTGACATAAATGCCTAGGTCCAAGGTAGGCCAATTCATTTTCATCCTCAACCTCACTATGATTTGTGATGTATTCATTTTCTTCTCGCTCATAACTATAGCTTGGTTCATCCTCCCACAAGATAAATCCTAGTGGGATTGCCTCGAGAGAGAAATTTGGATGATACATAGTAGGTGGTTCTATAGAAATGATGGTCATAAACCTGTCATCCATGTAGCTTATAGTCCCAAAATCCTAATTTTAGCCTATCCAGAGATGCTGCTAATAAATCATAGTAGCTTTGGGTATGATATCTTAGGACAAACCTATCAGTAGGTAACTGATATCATGGTTCAATTAGGTTCCATTGTTGTTGGTCACAAATATGTAATCCATAGCCATGCCAATGGTTCCATTCAAAGTATATTAGATCAAACTTAGGATTGGACAAGTAATGAACATTTGTGGTGAATGGATCATCCTCATCCTCTTCAATGTTTTAAGCATCATGAACAACATCCAACCCAGCATAAATGATGTTTTTCTAGTTAGGGGGGATCCCTTACATTACTGTTATCCCTATGGGCTAGTTTGAGGCTCTTGGTCATCCCATGTCTTGTATGGACTTGATAATTAGAGTGAAAAAAACATTTTTCATAAGATATTCACCTAGTCTTGTATTAGCTAGGTGATATGTTACCTACGGTGCAGATGACACTAATGATGATGCAAGTAATTCAGGTTGAGTTACCTCCTTGACTATGTATTTGGGATCTTCCTCCTCCATTGGATTTAGAATTTCCCCTATTGCTATGGTTGGGAATTCTTTAGGTCTTTCCTCAACCAAGGATGCTTTTATTTTCTAAGAGTAATTTACCTTAGGCATTGTTGGTTTCTCATAAGTACCAATAGCTTTAGAAGCTATAGGTGGCACCGATGTGGATGGGTCACCTTGCACTAATTTAGATTTACTTCTTGGTTATGTGGTGGAGGATGATGGTATAATGTACAGGTGCATGGAAAAAAGGACAAAATTCCTTGGCAAGTCAACTTGATGAACATATTGAATGGGACTTCATACGATGGCACCACATGTACCAATCCATCATGCACATATTTAGCACATTGATGTAAAATTTAGGGAATGCACTACATGTCCCTTATCCAGGGATGTCCTAGGAGGATATTATACTATATGGCCCCCTCAAATACATGAAATATCATAGGGATGGTCTTATGTACCACCTTCATAGTTAGGATAATTGTACGCACTTTGGAGCATAGTGCGTCATTGAAGGCTCTCAATGTGTAGGAGGTAGGAATGATTTTTTACCGAGGCATATTAAAGTGCCATATAGCCTTAGTTTTTATTATGTTAACCGATGATATTATGTCGATTAACACCCACTTGAAAGATATGTCATTGATGCATGTGATAATGTGCAAAGGAAAGTCTACTATGGTAGTAGGGACTGCCTTTATTTTGTGATCATAAAAATGAATCACAAGCTCTTGAAACTATTTTAATTTCCCCACAAAGTTCATAAATGCATCAAGGTTTTGGGATGGTAGATCAATTAATTTTAAGATTTCCATTAGTATCTCCTTGTGTCTTGGAGACTATTGAATGAGCTCGTATATCGATATCTTAGCTAGCGATGTTCAGAGACTCTACATAAGTCTACTCTAGATAGTCATCATAGGTTGTGTTGGTGGACCTAGAAGATTTTTTTGTACCAACCTCTATTGAGGTATAGTTGAGATACAAATAGTATCTTCTAGATGCTCTAGTTGGTTGTATCACTAGTTTCTCATAGCTACATTGACTATTTTGACAATTCCAACGAATCCCTGGGTGGGAGGTTCAACTTGGACTTAATTTACTTTAGGAACCTGATTTCTAGAGGCTTCATGGTTTGGAAATAGGTTATATACCCATATCTCTATTTTTAGGTGTTAGTGGATTATGAACTTATAGCTCACCCTTCTTGATCATATTTTGTACAATGTTTTTAAAATCGATGCACACTTTGATAGCTTACCCCTATTATCTATGGTATGAGAAATAATGATCATCCCTATATCCCTTGGGATTGGGATGGTTAGGGTCAATGCATTGTACCTCAGGTAGTCTGAGTCTTTATGCCTCACTCAATTGATTGAATATTGATGCCATCAACTTTGACAAAGGTGTGAAGTAGTGAGGTGATCAACATTACCTATTTTGGCCTTGGTTGTTATTTTGTTTGTAGTTTTCTAGTGGAGGTTGAGCCTGGTAATTCTATAGTTGTTGGATTTTATCTCTCTTTGGTGCATTTAGTAAAACCTGATTGATTGGAGTAGGTCTAGCCTATTATTTTTGATTTCAATTATTGCAGTTATTATTCCAATCCTTCTTGTTGTAGATCTTAAGGTCTCCTTATTCAACTTTGATATATTCTATCAACTTGGATCGTGCCAAGGCTTCCTTGAATGATTTGTATTTTTATAGCTACAAGAGCAATGAGATGTGATTAGTGCAACTCTTGGTGAATATTTGGGTGAGCACAACTATGTAAATAGGGAATGGTAGTTTTGCCATTAGTTTTCTCCATCAATTCCCATAGTCCATGATCATCTCATCATCATATTACTTTATATTAGCCAAGTTGGACAATTTTATTTTATGCTTGATGCCAAAAGAAAAGCATTCAAGGAATGCATCCACCAGCTACTCAAAATTAATGATGCTATGTTTGGGTAGTTGATTAAACAACTCAGTTGTTGCACCTAAGAATGTCATGATAAATATTATTAACATTAGGACATCATTGTGGTGGAGCTAGAAGCACACATTCATGAAATTTGTCACATGCTCTTTCACGTCCTCCTCTCCTTTGAATTTATCTAATCTAGGTATCTCAAAGTGTCTAGGATAAGCAAGAATTGGTACCGAAGGGTACAAAGACTTATTGTGTATCTTGCTTAGGGTTGGCTTCTATCCAACCATGTCTTGTTTCTTGAGAGACTTCATTTCCTTAGTTAGTATCTTGTAAGCCTTTGAAGAGATGATCTCTTGTTCTCGTAGGTTTACTTGAGGTGGTCAAGGAGGTAACTCTGCATTTGCATGCTTTGAGCATTTATATTTTTATCCCACCACTAAAGATGAGGGTTCAAGATACATATGTTTCTAATCCTTCATTTTTGCCTACTCTTGTTCAATGTTTTAAAGCATGCTATGATGTGTGATGAGTGTATTCATATACTTGTTTAGTGCACTCCTCATGTTGAGAAATAACACATTTGTGAGATTGGTAATACTCACTACCCATGTATATTTTATGTTGAGCTAGCATATTTGATTGTTCCTCATGCTCTATTTTTTCCAAGGTAAGTTGTTCCCTCAAGCACTACTCATTGAGGTGCAAATGCATTTTCCTTTGTACTCGTTCTTCCTCTTATTAGAGGATTTCTAGGCACTCTTGTTCTGCACACAATACCTCTTTCTTATCTTGGAGTAATTTTTCTTGATATTGTGCGTCTTCATACAACCTGTGCATGTCATCAAATTTATCCATAACTAAAGGTCTATGCCTCTATAACACTGTATGAAGAGTCCTTATGGAGAGGTCCTTTGAAGGGGCTACTACTAGGATTTTGCCCTTGTTTTTTAGGGCATTATAGTCAGTGTACAATGACCTATGTTCAGTATCCCCATGATCAAAAGTAGTGTGCATGTTGCAGGGGTGCTTTGAAGCTTCTCCTTTCTTATTAGTGTACCTCATTGCTTGTTGGCTACATGAGATCCTAGAAATGGAGTGTAAAGTAGCATTGCTTCTCTGATTTGGTCTTAAGAAAACCTAATCCAACTTGTCAAGTTGTTTGGATTTCCACGGTTGATATCATGGAGTCCCATTGGTACAAATGATATTGAGGTCTATTACTATCCTACCACCATCAAAGGTCCTAGGAGTTATGGTGGGTCTACAAATAGAAGCAACCCTCATGTTTTACCCTTCAATGGGTTGATCTTACCTATGTATATTAGGTACTATTGAGGCATATTGAGTGGTTATTTTGCCCAAGTGTAAGACCACACTCACAGTTAGGATTAGATTATAAAAACCCTCTCTTGAAATAAGAATAAACTTCTCCAAGGTTCCTTTTAATTTAATGTGTGCATGTGTGAATGTATCAAAAGTACTTGGAATACCTTAGGGCTATGCAAAACAATTGTTAACAAGGGGCCTGTGCTGGGGTTACTCTATTATGATATGCTATCATTATTCATGAAACTTAAATATGTAGGATGAATACTACTGGTCCTCAGATAATCATGATGTGAGGATAAAATTATTTTTATCTTGCACAGTTTCAGGCAGAGTTTATCTTTATTTATTAAGCAAGCTTTAACCAGATTTATCCTTCATTAGCCTTGCTTTAGACATGGAATAAAAAATGAAACCTGCTTCAACATGTGAATCTAAAAATTATGGAGGGACTCCTCTTATTTAGCTTTAAGAGCATTTAATATGCCTTGTAAATGACTATCTTAAATGAAATGGATTTTATAAAGAAAGTTCATGGAGGGCCTGAAATGTCTTGTTAATCACTTACTTTCAATGGAACTGTAGTTTTCGTGATATGAAACAATTTATTACTTTTAATGTAAAGGCCTTGTAAATGCCTTCTAAATTACCCCTCTGTTTATGAAATTGCATTTTCATACAGAGGGACTAATCTAGTGCTTAAATGAAAATAGGGATCAAACTTAAACCTTCAGACTTCAAGTGATTTTGGAATTCTGAAAAATGCTTCAGCACAAAACTAAATCTACTCTAAGTGAAATTTTAGAACTTATTCCTTAAAAACTTGCTACTATTTTTTTAATATTTTTTATGTTTTTATATTTTTTATTTTCTTTGGGAAATATAAAAAAAAATAAAAGACAAGGTTAGGAAAATAAACTTGAAATTGAAACTGAAAATAACATAAACTACTGCAACTCAGAAATCACCATAAACCCTAAAATGTTCGTATCTTGCACATAAAACCTGCATTAATGGGACCCATATACATGCAATATGACATTTAACGAGGTGTGATATCCTAAAAACAATTAATATGTTAAAATAAAACAATAGATGGACCAAATAAATAGATTAAAATATGTCGAGATTTCATTATATTGGCATGCAACTAATTTTCAGTAAACCCATTAAAAGGCAACATACAACTTCTACCATTGGCATCGTATGGTAAACATCCAGTGTAGTAATATGGAAAGAAATAATTCAAAATAAAACGCATCTGCATGCAGTTCTACTTCCAAAATTTCCAAACCTTGGTTCATCCTTCAAATCCCCTTTTAAAGCTTCGTTGTTTCCTCTTTGAATTTCATCGATTTTCAAAAAAATGCTTTCTTATATTCATTATCTTTCACACACGAAGAAATGGCCAACTCCTTTCCTTTTGATAAGGCTCTCTTTTTATAACTTATACCCATGCAATGATTTCTCTTTCATTCTTACATAATGCCCCTATTCTTCTTTTAACACAAAATAGATGTCTTTAGCCTTTATATAAAACAAAGGGGATATGGACTTTTGAATGATTTTCAATCATGTAAAATGAAACTCCTTGTAATTATTGTTATAACGTTTCTTGTAGCTGTATTTAGCGATCAATTTCTATAATAGTTACACCTAGACCTTGCACATCTATGCATGTCTTGTAACTTCTCTATCACTGATTTGACAGGCATCTTAGGAAAATATTTGTCTTATTGTAACACCCCCCATGATTACAATGCATTTTGAACGCTCACATTCCTTGTAGAGCAGCATCCGCTTGTCTATGCATTTTTTGCCATTGAATATGTGGCAACTAATAGCTAAACCGGTTCTCATCACTAGCCTAATTTATGCTATCTGATAGATGTTGTGCATTGTTCGCTATTCCCAGAATCAGACGTCCACTACTATATTTTCTTTACTAGTGCAGATTCGACCTTACAAACAACATCCATCCCATTTCATCATTTCCTACCATGCACACTTGGTTACAAAATTACAACTCCACTGCATTGATAAATTCCACAAGCTCCACATCCATTCATTGGTATCGTCGATACACAGACTGTCGAGCCTGCTATACTCTACATTGTTGACTCTACATTTTTGCCATGCTCTATAGTGTTGCTCTTATCAAAAAATAACCTCTCATTGCTTATACGCTGCTTGCAGTTATCCTTATCATCCCAATGGTGCATTTTCTCATCCAAAATAACTTGACTTTGTCCACCCAACTCTCATGGCACTCTTGCTCCATCAACACTATAGTGTTCAATGTTAAATCTACCCATGCATCGAGGTGTTTGATGATCTGCACAACTCTTGACATCTTGCTACAATTTCATTTCACCATGGATATCTTACTTGCTACAATTTCATTTCACCAATAGTGCCTTACTTACCTATATTTGGTATCTTCATCACTGTATCCCAATGCAAATAGAAACTTTTCCTTTTCAAATACTGACGAGAAGATGATAGTGAAATTAGTAACATGTTATTTTTAGTGATTCAATCTCCCATAGGATTTGCCATGTTGTGTTTATCATGATATTATCACTATTAATGACTCAATTCTCGATTTTAGCAACCTTTGTATCTATTTTGTCATAGGCCATGTTGTCATACTCATCACTCGTGCATGATAGATGATACTGAAGCTCACTAGGTTATTGCTATCAATTTCCAAAAATAAATGGTGTCTAACGCCACCTATTTTGATATGTTAGTTTTCCTTTGATCGATGTGGATATCCATGTTGTGCTATCCCTCTTATCTCCATTTACCATGCTATTATCCCAGTGGCTACTTAGGTTAATCAGATAATCATGATCATCAGTAAAATATTTGATAGAGAAGTATATCCATGGTGGTTGCCCGATATACGCCATCATTTCACCTTCTCACTACCGTGTTGAGCTCACCACTCACAGTAAGCCGAATCCATTGTAGGCCCATTTTGCCACCTCGTTAATCGCCATTGGTCTATGTAATCCACCACACAACAATTTTGCCACTTCATCCAACTCATTACTATGAGTTAGTATACCCACACGGTCTAATATCACTGAGCTCTCATTCCTCGACTACACGGCTCTCATCTGTCAATTCCATATCGAGCTCACCCTAACCACGTGCACCCTCCATGTAGACGCCCATTGCATATACATGTGAAACCAAAAATAATAATAGTTAACATTTTCCATAAGAATTGACATGTCCTATACTAAAACCTATCATAGTACTTGGACTCACAAATGAAAAAAAAATATAGCCAAACTTATAAAATGGAACATCTTATATTTTTTATGTTTTTATATTTTTATTATTTTATAATATATATGTATACATGATATATATTTTATAATATTTTTTTTTTTTTTTTTTTTTTTTTTTTTTTTTTTTCATATGTATACATGAGATATATATTATAATATATATGTATAAATGATATATGTATCATATGGGGATCATTGTAGAGAAGCCACAACAGGGCCTTGAAGGTCCCTCATTTCTATCATGAGAAGAACCTAGATATGGTTCTCTAGTTGGGGTTTCTCGAGGAGTACCCCCAAATGTTTATTTATACCCCTCGAGGCTTGCTAAACTTCATTCAATGGTATTTTGTGTAGGTGGATCAACATCATTAGTGTTGTGATTTTGGCTAGGTGGAGCAATAGTTTCCACCTTGGTGTTGGATCGAGGGTGGTTTCTCCACGTAAAAGCCATGATAATGTGAAATTATCATTTGTGTAAATTTTAAGACACATAAACAAAGTAGACAATTTTTTTATCTCTTTTAAATGTTCTTGGTGTTCCTAAAATTGCTCATGTGTGCTTTGGATGTTCTTTAACTATTTTTCATCGTGTTTAGAAATTTGTTGATGAAATGCTTGTATAGTTTAATGGTTTTCACATGTATGCTTATAGCTCGAAAACCAAAAATTAAAGTCACGGTTATATAAACCAATAAAATTATGGAGATGAAACCCATACCTGATCAGGGAGCACATGTCCTACCATATCCTCACCTAGTATCACCTGGTTAGTGATATATCCTTCAAAGAGAAGTACATGCAAATTTTCTAGGATACATCAGTTCTTGGATTCAATATTGGCCAAATATAATGGGTTCATAGGATTTGAACCAACAAGTGGAGATGAAACCCACTGCCATTGGACTCTATTAGTGATTGGGTGTGAATTCCAACTCACTAATGTTTACATGTGACATGGTGGGTGATTGTTCTTTTTAAACTTGCATGAACAAGGAAATGTAACATAAAACACTCAAATGTTGTTCTTACATGCTAAAAAGAATGTTTCACTTTGATAAAATACATGTCTAATGCTACATGATATTTAGAGAATGAAAGTTCTAATCATGGAGAAATGGCCTCTAGTTGGGCCTCAATCATGCACACTCCTACACACAACCTAGACCACTAGAGACTAGGGCAGACTGTAATCAAGAGTCTGTTGTTCCTAGGAAAAACTAGTAGAAAACATAAGAGGTTATAGGAATTTAATCTTAAACTTTCTCTATGTTTTCTAATTAAATGACACTTCACCTACTACATTTTGGAACTAAACACAGACATAGAAGTAAAAAAATTATAGAGAATCCCACCAACCTAGAATCCAATTTTGTTACTCCTTAGACTGTCTATTGTTGCATATTTTATGTCAGTCCTTGTTGCTTAGAGTGTCCATGACTAGCTACTGTCTCCAAAAGTGGCTAAGCTCTATTACCATTTTCAACTAGAGAAGCTACCCTTGCATACAAAAAATATAAAACAACTCATCAAAAATCATTTTTTGGGTGGTCCCCGTCATGATCTCCATCTATATGACACCAAAAAATAATGCACATAAGATAATCACATAATAATATCAAATATAACTCAAGAAAACACATACTAATAATGAACTAACAAAAATACAAATAATCCCTTTTATTAATTCATGATAAAATACGGTTACATATATGTCCCTCTTAGGGATACCAAAATTTGATATAATAAAGATGAGTGATATGTAGACCCTAAATGGGGGGGGTGAAGTTCAACTATCTCCTGAATCAACACGAATTGATTGAGGGTTTATTCTTGGTGCCTTCTTCACCCTTATCAAAAGTAAAGGTCCTTGAATATGGTTTTTCCCTTTGTAGATCATGTCACCTACACATAAATAAGTAATAAAAACATATCAATAGCATATGCAACCTCTCATGATGAGTTTTTGCTTCAAGTATTTTGCATGAAATGACATGAAAGCATGATAAAATCATAAAGATATAAATATAAGCTTAAATGAATAAATAACAAGGAAATCAACATACAAATGCAATGAAAAAGGTAGATCTACTCTAATCTAAGCTAACATAAATAGAAGTAATAGGAAATATATACTAAGAACTCAAAAAACCATTATTTATTAGGGTAGCTATGCCTTGAAGCCACTGTTTAAGGTAGTGACTAAAAACTGTGACTTTTGCCTCACAAACCAGGGGTTGTGTCACTCAATCCTTCATTTGAATTTATGTTCAAGGGTCGCCTTCATGTCCAAAGATAGATTGTTGATGAAAATCATAGGGGTTCATGTCAAATTGGTATGAATTTGCACTATATACTTCTCAGTCCTTCTAAAGCTCCATGGTTGGTCATAGACTTGGAAATATATAAATGGATAGCACTTCGATTCTCCTCGAGGGTTGTCAACACACTATTCACTCGAACAAGGTTTCGTTGCATAAAATTTTGGATCCATACTTATTCCTATGAGGGTGCATATGTAGGCGTCCCAAATTCCAAATCTTGGCTTCTTGGAGAAGCCAAGATCTAGATCTACATGAAATTGGTCATTGGGGGGAAGGTCCAGTTCTACACTTGCATGGGAGTGGTAGTTATGAGGAATTCTAGTTGTCCAAAACCACTTGAATCCAATGCAATTTTAGCTATCGTATGTGATATAGGCTTGCATTTTAGTCTTAGTGCTAGCTATTTTCCATAGTAGCAAATAGCTATGGCCACTCTAATATTCAACAACCAGTGTTGGTGGTTACTTTGGTTGATATTTGCCATGCCTGAACAGGTCAAAACTACCCCTAATGAGTGGTTAGAACCACTGCTAGATCTTGAAAAGTTCAAATATCAGTCATATGGTATATAGAGGTACCCATATGAGTAGACTCCTAAACATGATGCATTTTTGGTTTCTACAATCATTAGAAATGTACCTTTAGATCAGTAACCTTCTAGAAATATAGCTCCAAATAGGTAGTCACCAGATGTGTAGCTCTATATGGTTAAATTGCTAAATTTATAGCCCTAGATGGATAGATACCATACGTGTAGCTCGAAAAGACAAAATGAATAGTTTTTAGAGTTTTCCTTTGGTGAGAGAAAACAAATAGTTTTCAAAGCCTTCCTTCATTTATCTATAAAAGGGTAACAGTCCCTTGTTTGTAAACAAGTTGTGTGAATGTAAATATTATTTAAATCAATAAAATAAAGAAGCTACCATTACCCTGTGGTTTTTCCTACACATTGTAGGTTTCCACATAAAATATTTGTGTTACTATTATTTTTTTGTTATTATATTTTCTACATACAGGTAAAATTTTCAATATTTATCTAGCACATAGTGAACACTTGCATATTTTAGAAATAAATTCTAACATTCAAATTCAAATGAGCTAATGTGTGAAGGCTTGGATATTTTAGAGATAAGTTCTAAGGTTCAAACTCAAAAGAGTTAATGTATATCTCTTTCCATATATAATTGACCTGAGAAAGTATTTGATGGTCTAATATAAGGAGAAAGGACCTAAAGACCTACAAATTAATGTAAACCTTAAAAATTATTTATCATGTATGCAACTTTACCAATAAGTTAGATATATAATTTATTCATATTAATTGGAGTAAACTAGATATAAGGTTGATTGTCACATATCAATCCAACCCTAGCTTAACATCAATATAGTAATATTGATTGGAGTGATTTGCAACCTAGTATATCCTTTACTTTATATACCTATGTACATCTTGAGTGATAGTTAATGCTTAAATACTTCATATATAAGGTCTAATGTTCAATTTCAAAGGATCTAGTGTGTGAAGGATTAGGTGTTTTATAGATAAGGTCTAATTTTTAAACTCAAACGAGTTAAGGTATGTATCTTTCTATGTATAATTTAATTAAGGAAGTATAGGTGAACCTTCCCCACCTTCCCAACCTCTTCCTCCTCCCCATTCTAGTCAACCTTCCTTATTCACCCAATCTTCTTCATCCAATCTTACTCAACTTACCACTCCTCTATAGTCACCACCTTCATCCACCTCTTATTAGTGGCCACACTCACATTCGTAGGTTCAAAGTTAGATCCCAAAAATATAAAGTCATGTTGCACAAGATAAGAAAGTCAAGGTACACCCCATGTGTGTGTACATTTGTCTAGTCCTAGTCTAGGTGAGTATGTTCTACATATTTTTACTTTCTCCCCTCCTAACATAAAATCAATTAGATATTTTTGTCTTCCTTTAGACACACCCCTAAGTATAGGTTCTCTTATTCCCATTGGCTTCTTGTATAATCAAACCAGTTTTATATTTGGGTGAGTTGAGACTCCTTCTAAATTATGTTTTCTTACTTCTAATCTATTCAAGTTGATGATTTCAATCATTTTAAATCCTCTTTTGTTATTTTTCATATTGACATCATTAAAACCTAGGTCCCATTTGAAACCAACCTTTTAAATTTGTCAAATACAAGGTGTCATTAAAAATTTGACCCTAAAAAAATTTCAAATGAAATAAACTTAGAGTAAATTCCTAATCACTATCAAATGTCAATCCATCATTATTATAGCATTTTTATATTTCCATTTTGATTCCTAATTAATATCATTCAAAACCTAAAAAAATATTGGGCACTTCTTTAGTAAATTCACCCTTTTTGACTCATCAAATTTTTACATCAATAAATCAAAACTCATAACATGTTAATTTGGCCAACTTTTGGATGAGCAAATATGCATCTCCCAATCATGATTGGAATAATTAATCAATGACATATATGTGTTGTACATATTGTCCCCATTTGTATGTGTTGTATTTTTTGCCCATTTTTCATATCTCATTGTCATTTCTCTAAATGTAGTGTTTTATCATATGGCATGTTGTCTTGTAAACCATGTTGCACACAAACATCATTATCTTTAGTAATATTTTAGTAATCATACATTAGTTATCACAAACCATTATTATATCTTGTTCAATCATATTCTTAGGTTGCTTGGAAAAATAAGTATTTTTTTGTTATCCAACCATTCCTAGTTGATCCAATCAACCTTTGTCAAACTTTGTTGTGTTCTAAGGAGATTTTAGCCTTTCCTCAAGTGAATTGAGCTATTTAGTAGACCAATCACATAACACAATTCAATTAAATATTTATTTTAAGGAAGACAACACCATGAATTTAGTCTTTCCATCACACAATTTGTTTCTCTCCTTTATCCTATCATTCACATAATCTAAACTTGAGGATTCACTTGCAAGTTCCAAAAAAGAGAGATAAAGAGAAAAATAGATTCAATGAATAAGGATAGCACCCAAATATACTTTTTATTTAGTCCCCTAAGGTATTACAAGCACCTCCATTGAGGCTATATACACCTTGTTGGTAGTGGAACTATGTCGAAGAATTATGTGGCTAACCTCCATCAGGGCTATAGATGCCTGAATAATAGTGGAGTATGCCTTCTGAGTGGTGACATATCTATCATATTAGAGACCTTATTTTGTATATATATATATTTTATATATATATATATATTTATATATATATATGAACACTTGTGGATGAGCTAGCTTATATTATCTCAAGTTCACAATTAGTTAGTCCAACCTTACTTAAGATAGAAAATGAACATCATTGCACACACTTTGGTTTGTGATAGGCTTGATCTTATTTGGGATGATATATATTTCTATGGAATATTGGCTAACATGAGTTTGATTTTTGAAACTAGGGTGTTTAACTTTCTTGAGATTCTTCTAGCATTCCAAAATCCTAGGATATATGGGTAAACCACATCTTGGCTAGTCACCATTCAATGTAAATATGTCCTAAATATTGATCTATGTCACTAATCATTAGTCAATATACAATGTTCATTCGGTTAGAAAATTAAACATTACATTTTGTCTTTATATCTATGTCCTCACATTATTTTTCCAATTTTTATTTACCTTATTCCTTATGATCATTGTTCCTTGGTATTAGGTTCATGGTTAATTATTTATCTATATTAGTCTATCAATTGTCCTTATTATCTTGTATTATGGTGTTCATTATCTTGTGTTCATTGTTGTTATCTTGTCTTATGTATTTGTGCATTATGTTAATGTGTTATTGTGACTGTTAAATAATCATTGATTTATTGAGCCACTTTCAATTATGAATCTTATACACAAACATCCAAAAAGTAATCAAACAAACACATTTGGATCTAAACCATGTAAATAAATATAAAAACCAAATCATACATCATATACGCATGTCACGTCCATATCATCTAAAAAATATCATAAGCATATGCATTACATCATCCATACATAACATCATATCACGCCAATCATCAACTAATAATTATGTGTATATATCATGAAATAATAAAGTATAGTCCATAAAGTCCATCACATGTCCATATACATAATAATCATCATCAATACAAAATTAGTAATACATCATCATCATCAAATGCCCATAGGGCTACATCAAAACTTTTCCTAGGGCTACATAATCATACATACATATATATATTTCATAATACATACATCATCCTCATCTCATAAAAATGCTTCAAAAAATATGGTCAATCTACCACACCAAAAATAGAACTCACTATTGCTGACCTCCTCGTGTCTCTCCACTCCTCTCCTAGACCAAAAATATACCTTTTATGAGTGCTTCTAGTCCCATTGTATTACGATTTGAACTCAGTTCTCCTGAATGAAAATCCAAAGGCATACCACTATTATATCCTTATAGGATAAAATATTACATGCATTTAAATACACTTATAAATACCTTAGAAGACATCTAAAATGGTTAGTGGTGCCACTACATGACATAATATCACTTTCCAAATATCTTCCTCAAGATCTATGTACTTTTGTTTGCTTGGCTTCTCAATGAGTGATTTGCTCTTACTAGACTAATCAAACCTCTTGGAGTAGGCACCTCTAGACTTGATTTTGTAAAATTTGTTCTCTCGATCCCCTAATTGCTTAGTTTTTTAGGTTTGAAAATATTCTAAATGTTTTCAACCCAAAGGTAGTAATTGGATCATTATAATAGTCTAGATAAGAGGTTTAAGGTTTGAATATGAAGGAGGGTTGGATATGCATACTCCATAGGTGGAAAACACAATATAAGTGCCTCCTACTATGTATAGTAGATCCAATGGAGTATGAGGTAGTCTAATATCCACAATGATGGTAAATATTTTAAAAAATAATTTTACTAGCATAATATTGCTTAATCATGTGGATGTGCACTTACAATATCAAAATAATAAAAATAGTAAAAAAAACATGTATTTAGTTTCTCTATGTAATCATTTATAAATATATGCTTTAAAAATACCTGTAAAACATCAAATATAACCAATTTTATTTATTTCCTTCGCTAAAAATTTCACCTCATAATATTGAATACATACATGTTGTAAGATCTTAAAAGACTTAAAATTTCTCTAAAATTCAATTTCAATCTAGCAAAAGTTTTAATAAAAGACAAAATAGATGGAATGAAGCTAAACATTTAATGAAATCTACTGATGTGTATCCATATTAGTTATAGATGAGGGTGGTTTCCATATGTAAATCTAACCTTAAGCCAAACATGTAATTTATTAATATTAATAGGGGTGTAATAGATATGGGGTTGATTGTCATATACTAATCTAACCCTAGCTAAACATTTATATTCTTTTGTACATCTTAGGTAATAGAGTGAAAGCTTGAGTATTTTAGATATAAGGTTTAATGTTCAAATTCAAAGGAGCTAAGCTATGAAGACTTGGGTATTTTAGAGATAAGGCCTAAGGTTCAAAATCAGAGGAGTTGATATGTATCTCTTTCCACATATAATTTATCTAAGAAAATATGTGCTAATCTAATATAAGGATAGAATATCTAAAGACCTAAAAAGTAACGTTTATATTTAAAAAGAAATAAAACTTTGTAGCAGTATATTTTTTATCTTATAAGGAAACATGGCGTAGCAGTACTCTATTAAAAAACATGTGCTAGTTTCTGATTCACCAGATCGTATTACACGACAAGTGAAGAGCATACTACTAGTGTTGGAGGATTTCTGGTTCACCAGATCATGTTACGCAGCAAGTGAAGAGCATAATAACAACAACAAAATATTTTTTAATGGGGTTTTAGATAAATATAAAAATAATGAGTTAGGAAGGAACAAAAATACTGAAAAATAATTTTTATTCCGAAAAAAGGAATTATACAACTAAAAAACTCTGAACACGTTTCGACCTTTTAGGTCTCATCAACAGAGAGGAGTGGAGATACACTTAAATGCATAAATAAATCACAAGATTCAGATCAGTCTACTACCTTTTCAATAGACATGGCCTCAATGCTTGAATCTAAGTCTTTTCTTAATAAATGCATAACCAGATAAACACTTACCAATCCACTAGTTCTTGGGATATAAGGCATCATTTTGTATCATGTAACAAATGAATCTGAGGGAAACCAAGCTGTTCCATTTCAAACACATTGCAGTAAGGGAAAAATTTACATCTGCAATATCATTGTTATGTTGTTAGTATGCATTATGACTACAATTGCAATGGCATGCTCTGATACGAGAAAGTATAACCTTTTGGATTTCAAAGTAGGAGTTATTGATCACCAAACACTTTAGCAAAGACAGCCGATGACAAGCTCTATTTGCATCTGCAATATCATTATTATGTTGTTAGTATGTATTATGACTGCAATTGTAATGGTATGCTCTAATACCAGAAAGTATAACCTCTTGGATTTCAAAGCAGGAGTTACTGATCAACAAAGACAACCGACGACAAGCTCTACTGAGCTTAAGACCTCCCCAAAAAAATTCCAATGGCAAGATTTTTTTGCCAGGTACATTTCTTTTCCCCTATATCATGTTTGTGTAAAGTGTGTTTAATTGGTGGGTCTTATTGAAACAAAAAAAAATTCTTCCATGGCTTTTTATAGGTTGTTCATGGGGTTTGACGTCAATAGACCAATACTGAGAATCTTAACTTTCGGGCTTTCGATATTTACAACTACTACTATCTCCAGGGGATCCAATGAAGCCACACAATATCAGAATGACATAGTGAAGCCACACAGGATAATACTGACACAGTGAACAATCAAGTTGTGTGTCATTCTGATCCTGTGTGGCTTCATTGGGTTCCCCATGGCATCCACCATAGGATGGAAGTGTGCAGGCCTTACCTTGCAAAGAGAAAGGACATGAGGAAATTTTAGATGGATGACACACTGATCCAGAAGGAATATGAAGGGGAGGACTGTAATGTGTTTAAGAGACTGTACAATTTTTTCCAGGTCTCTTTAGGGGCTTCCTTTGGCATTTTTGTGAAGATCAATAACAGGGATTCTGACATTGCCATCAATTATTCTGGGGGCCTCCACCATGCCAAAAAATGTGAGGTTTGTGGTTTTTTTTATGTCAAGGATATTGTTCACACAATCCTAGAATTACTCAAGGTTCACCAAGTAAGTCTTATCCTTTTCCTTTTGGTAATTATTGTTGGTGGATTTTTTTTATCAAAATTCTTTGTAGGAATTATATTGTAATTTGGAAAAGGTGATATTTAGGGTACAATGAGATATAATTGCTAGTTGGTTATTTAGCGAAAGGATGTAAGCTTTAAATACATTGGTTCTCTGTACTGAGAGTTGAAAGAAAAATTTCCTCTATTTTTCTCAGTTTTGACAGAACTTTCTTCTATTTTTATGCCTTAAGTATTTTACGGATAAGGTTCTCGCAAATTATTTAATTCTAACAAAAAAAAATAGTTCTTTGTTTATGTTTCACAAATTGGTATTAGTTACTAACTCATATTAGGAAAATTGTAATTTGTTGCCATATTGGGCATCAAATTCTTAGTGAGTTACACTAAGTTACACTTGTGTATTCCAGAAGAAATTTATATTTAGTTACTGATTTGGAATATAGTTACACTGGTTTTATTTATCCTTGTCCTCCCAAAAGTAGTTGCATCATCTCCAAATTGTTGATGGGTGATGTTGTCAACGTTATTACTAGTCTTATATTCACTTATAAGCCCATATTTGTTATCCTTCTTCAAGTTCCTACTCAAAACCTCTACCATAATAATGAACAAAAATAGTTGCATCATCTCCAAATTGTTGATGGGTGATGTTGTCAATGTTATTACTAGTCTTATATTCACTTATAAGCCCATATTTGTTAGCCTTCTTCAAGTTCCTACTCAAAAACTCTACCATAATAATGAACAAATATGGTAATAGAGGATCTTCCTATCTAAAATATCTTTTTGATTTAAAATATTTTGTTATATTTTTGGTCTAGGAGAGGAGTGGAGAGACACGAGGAGGTCAGCAATAGTGAGTTCTATTTTTGGTGTCGTTTGACCACATTTTTTTAAGCATTTTTTATGAGGTGAGGATGATGTATGTATTACAAAATATATATATATATATATATATATATATATATATATATATATATATATATATATATATATATATATATATGTGTGTGTGTGTGTGTGTGTGTGTGTGTGTGTGTATGTATGTATGTATGTAGCCCTATGGGCATTGATGATGATTATTATGTATATGGACATGTGATGGACTTTATGGACTATACTTTATTCTTCCATGATATATACATAGAATTATTAGTTGATTATTGGCATGATATGATGTTATGGATGGATGATGTAATGCATATGCTTATGATATTTGTTAGATGATATGGACGTGACATATGTATATGATGTATGATTTGGTTTTTATATTTATTTACATGGTTTTTGATCCAAATGTGCTTGTTTGATAATTTTTTGGATGTTTGTGTATAAGATTCATAATTGAAAGTGGCTCAATAAATCAATGATTATTTAACATTCACAATAATACATTAACATAATGCACAAATACATAAGACAAAATAACAACAATGAACACAAGATAATGTAATAGACATCGCCTTAATATTTAAACCTAAGTCTCTTCTTAATAAACACATGACCAAATAAAAACTTACCAATCCACTAGTTCTTGGGATATAAGGCATCATCTTGTATCATGTAGCAAATGAATATGAGGGAAACCAAGCTGTTCCATTTCAAGCACATTGTAGTAAGGGCAAACTTTGCATCTGCAATATCATTGTTATGTTGTTAGTATGTATTAGGACTACAATTGCAATGGCATGCTCTGAGATGAGAAAGTATAACCTCTTGTATTTCAAAGCAGGAGTTATTGATCACCAAACACTTCAGCAAACACAACCAATGACAAGCTCTCTTTGCATCTACAATATCATTGTTATGTTGTTAGTATGTATTATGACTGCAATTGCAATGGCATGTTCTGAGACCAGAAAGTATAACCTCTTGGATTTCAAAGCAGGAGTTATTGATCAGCAAAGACAACTGATGACAAGCTCTGCTGAGCTTAAGACCTCCCCAACAAAATTCCAATGGCAAGATTTTTTTGCTAGGTACATTTCTTTTTCCCTATAGCATGTTTGTGTAAAGTGTGTTTAATTGGTGGGTCTTATTGAAACAAAAACATTTTCTTCCATGGATTTTTACAGGTTGTTCATGGGGTTTGACGTAAATAGACCAATACTGAGAATCTTAACTTTGAGGCTTCTGATATTGACAACTACTACTATGTCCAGGGGGATCCAATGAAGCCACACAGGATAATACTGACACAGTGAACAATCAAATTGTGTGTCATTATGATCTTGTATGGATTCATTGGGTCCCCCATGGCCTCCACCAGAGGATGGAAATGTGCAAGACTTGCCTTGCACAGAGAAAGGAAATGAGGAAATATCAGATGAATGACACATTGATCCAGAAGGAATATGAAGGGGAGGACTATAATATGTTTAAGATACTATACAATTTTTTCTAGGTCTCTTTAGGGGCTTCCTTTGGTTTTTCTATGAAGATCAATAAGAGGGATTCTGACATTTCCATCACTTGGGATAGGGGCCTCCACCATGACAAAAAATATGAGGTCTATGGTTTTTGTTATGTCAAGGATATTGTTCATACAATCCTCGAACTGCTCAAGGGTCACCAAGTAAGTCTTATCCTTTTCCTTTTGGTAATTATTGTTGGTGGATGTTGTTTATCAAAATTCTCTGTAGGAATTATATTGTAGTTTGGACAAGGTGATATTGAGGGTACGATGAGATATAATTGCTAGTTGGTTATTTAGCGGGAGGATGCAAGCTTTAAATACATTGGTTCTCTAAACTAAGAGCTAAGAGAGAAGTTTCCTCTATTTTTTTCATTTCTGATAGAAATTTCCTCTATTTTTATGCCATACATATTTTACGCATAAGGTTCACTCAAATTATTTAATTCTAACAAAAAAAAGTAGTTCTTTTTTTATGTTTCACAAATTGATATTAGTTACTAACTCGTATTAGGAAAATTGTAATTTGTTGCCATATTGGGCATCAACTTCTTAGTGAGTTACACTGAGTTACACTTGTGTATTCCTTAAGGAATTTATATTTAGTTACTAATTTGGAATATAGTTACACTGGTTTTATTTATCCTTGTCCTCCCAAAAGTAGTTGCATCATCTCCAAATTATTTATGGGTGATGTTGTCAATGTTATTACTAGTCTTATATTCACTTATAAGCCCATTTTTTTAGCCTTCTTCAAGTTCCTACTCAAAACCTCTACCATAATAATGAACAAAAATAGTTGCATCATTTCCAAATTTTTGATGGGTGGTAATAGAGGATCTCCCTATCTAAAATCTCTTTTTAATTTAAAATATTGTGTTACTAACCCATTCATCAACACTGAATATGAAATTATAGAGACACAAAATTTAATCCATCTAACCTATTTTTTCCCAAATCCAAACTTTTCTAATACTGCAAAAATAAAATCCCATTTAACTTTATCATAGTCTTTACTGATATCAAATTTTAAAATCATTGCTTTCTTATTTCTTGAAGTTGGGTTATTGGGTGGAGTTTTAATCATATATTGATTTCTTATTGAGAAAATTTAAACAAAATTGGATGGTTTTATGTACATCTTGAATAGGCTAATGATAAGGTATTGGAACTCTAAACAATACGTTTAAGGTTCAAATCCATTGGGGATAGAGTTATACACCATATTTGAGTAGCTACATTTTGGTGGCATAAACATATACTAGAAAAATAACATATTATATGAGGATCATCTCATATAATTTATGGTCTCATGGAAATTAAAAATTACTTTAGCTTTATAATTTACCTTTATATTAAAATATTATTTGATCAATTATTATAAAGAGTGTATAATAGTTAATATGCAAGTTATTTCCTAAAGCAATTGAAATAAATAGAGCACACCCAAAGTATACCATTTTAGGAAAGGTCTCGAACACAATTTCTTGAAAATGTAAGTGTGATGTTTCTCCTGATTCCTATTTGAAAGTAATGTAAAAGTAATGTAACAATATTTTCATATTTGATTAAATCAATAGTTTTTACTTTTTATAGGATGGGAAATATGTTGATTCTAAATCCAAGCAAGACCATAAGGGTCAATGTTCTCATGATGATGATTAGAATATGCTTAATATCAAGGATGGAAACAAGTAATTAGTCAATAGTTTTGTTCTCACAAATTTGATTGTGTATCTCTTAACAACAATAAAAAATAATATCTCTTTGTCATATGCAAAAAAAATTCAAAATAGAGAAGATTTTGAAGTGGCCAAATAAAACTATTTGGTTGGGCTATGAAATTAACATTTGAAAAAATTACTCAATCAACATCGTCAGATATCGACTAGTTACATGTTTTCCTCTTTGAGAAAAAACAATTAGTCGATAGCTAAGTCCACAATGTTGATTGAGTAATTTTTTCAAATGTTAATTTTATAGCCCAGCAAACCAGTTTTTTTTAGTCACTCTACATTCTTCTTTGTTTTAAAATTTGTGTATGACAAAGGTATATTATTGTATGCAAAAGGGTAACACTTACTGGTACTATAGATCCCATGGAAAAATTAGAACTTTTTGAAGATGGAACATCCATTGTAGGGGTTTAAATGTTTATTTAATTCTAATTTCTTTAGAAATGACAATTGTAACTTAGTATCTGTTTAAATAATTTTCATGTACTTCATTTGTGAATATTTAAAAATATTTAGAATAGGTTTGTTTATGCACCTTAGGCATTGCTTATAGAGATATTTTGTTCTTTGAAAAACAAATATAAATGGAAATGTGAGTCCCAATATGGAATTCAACAAAATTGGATGGCTACATTGATAGGCTAATGAAGCCAAAGTGACTTTTAGTTGCATTATATTTTGGAAAATACTTCATTCAATGAAAGTGGTTGAACTTTTTCAATTAGAATCTTTCATACCAATATATATATATTTTTCTTAAGCATTACTTCTATAATGTGAATGTTTCTTTTTACTGTGCAAGTTACATGTATGAAATACTCCACTTAATAGATCTCACTTTTCTATCTATTGAGGAGGTGGACATTGTATTTGATAACAGTGGATATAGGTGTAAATAATGATCAACCTTCTTATTCTAGTTTTAGGGAAATGAATCTAAGATCCTATTTCAATTTCAGAGAATTTTTATTACCTAATATGAGAGGTTAATACAATGGATATAGGTGTAAATAATGATCAACCTTATTATCCTAGTTTTGGTGATATGTATCTAGGATGTTATTTTAATTTCAAAGAATTTGTATTAAATACCATATAAGTTTGGCAAGCAAAAGTAATAGCAAAAGAAAGATTCATTTATTTTTGTGTCTTTTGTATTTTTTACATTAATTACAAACCAAGTTGCACCTTATTGCAACATATTTATTTCTTCAATTTATACTGTTAGAGGTCATTTTTTTTGTTTTTTCATTTCATATGCATTGACATATCTATATAAGTATATATGTCTTGTTTTGCCATAAACATAAAGTATGTCTACAAAAACTAGCTAGGGATTCATTAATTATTCTTTATGTATAAAGAATTAGAATTTACTTCCTATTGGTCATTATTAATCCAATGCAATTAGGGATACCATTATGTGTGATTTAATTTAATCTAATTGAATGGACAATCATACTGTAAATAGGTATCTCATCTATCAAGGCCTTAGAAAAAATGAAGAATAAATATAATAAAGGAAGTCAATTTCACATAGCTTTAACTTTTGATGATAATATATCTTGTACCAATGATGTAGTTATTAAAGTAGACAACTTATATTTTCTCCGTTTTTTTCTCAAACAAACTTTCTTCATTTTATCAAATTTTTAGGCTAAATCTATTTTCTTAAGGTCTTAGGTTGTCACCAAGAAGCCAATATTTTTATTACTAAAAGAGTGACAATTCAATTAATTATGTGATCCTCCAAAAGGAGGGGCTTGAAACATCTACTAAAGTTCATCCCCATGATAAAAAAATTATTGCCAATAGCCCCACTAAAAAATAAAATATTGAACCTAGGTTTATTTGGTTTGGTGGTAGTAAATCTAGGATTATGGAATCAGTTTAGTTGTATAACCCTTCTCAAAATTTAGAGAGCACATAATTTTATGAGATATAATAAATTATTTCTTCCATGTATTGCATGCATTTTAGTTAAATTTTCTACTGTTGTGGGTACTTAAAAAAGTTATTCATCAATACTTTTAACATGTTATGTCACATATTGCTCATAATGGTGCCTTTCAAACATCCTTATAGATAAAAAAAATGATAATCAAACTAGAAATATGTGATCAAAGCCATTAGAAAGTGAGAGAAATTCAACACAATTTACAATGTGATTTCTCCCAACACATTACTAATAGCTTTAGAGCACACCCCAAGTGTACCATTTTAGGAAAGGCATCTTGAAACACAATTTCTTGAATATGTAAATTTGATGTTTTTACTAATTATTATTTGAATCTAATAATGTAATGATATATTTATACTTGATTAAATCAATAGTTTATACTTTTTATAGGAATAATATGATATGAAAAGACTCGCAAAACATTGTATATGAAAAGGGGAATATATTGGTATGGAATCTGAGCAATACCAAGTTCTCATGTTGATGATTACAAGATACATGATCTCAAGGATGAAAAAAACTAATTAATCGATAGCTAAGTTCTAAGAATGTTGATTCAGTAATGCTTTTAAATTTTAATAGCCCAATAAAACTATTTGATTTAGTCACTTTGGATTCTTATCTATTTTGAAATTTATGTGTTTGAAAAAGAGATATTATTGTATGCAAAAGTGTAACAACTATTTTTATGGGTGATTCCATTGAAAATATTTCACTTCTTGAAGATGGAGCATACACTATAAGCATTTGAATATTTTTATATATATTAAAACACATGTGAATTATTTAATTCTAACAAAACAAATTCTTTCTTTATGGTATGGTCCATTATTTCTTATTGGTCATCAACTCATATTAACACAATTATAATTTTGTGGCATATTGGCATCCACCTCTTAGTGAGTTAAACTTATGTATTATTTATGGAATTTATGTTTACTTTTATTGAAGTTATATTTACTTTTGACATAAAAATTGTAATTTATAATTGTAAATGATTGAAAATATTAGGAATATAGTTTTTTAGTTTTAAAGTTTCAATTAATGAAACATATAATAATATGTTTCTTTAATTAAAACTTTAAAATTTAAAAAAATATATTCCTAATATTTTGAATCATTTATGTTGTAAATGAAATTTTTTATGTCAAAAGTAAATATAACTTCAATAAAGTAAATATAAATTCCATAAGGAACACACAAGTTTAACTCATTAAGAGGTGGATGTCCAATATGCCATGAAATTACAATTGTGCTAATATGGGTTGATAAGTAATAATACTAGTGGACCATAAACAAAGGATTGTTTTTGTTAGAATTGAATAATTTCCATTGTTTATATATATATATATATATATATATATATATATATATAACATTGTTTATATATATATATATATATATATATATATATATATATATATAGAGAGAGAGAGAGAGAGAGAGATAAATAAACATTCAAATGCTTACGGTGGATGCTCTGTATTCAAGAAGTTTTATATTTCCATTGACTGACCAGTACCAATATTTGTTGCCTTTTGCATACAATAATATCTCTTCATCATACATAAATTTCAAAATAGAGAAGAATCCAAAGTGACTAAATAGAACTATTTGGTTGGACTATGAAATTAATATTTGATAATAATACTCAATCAACATTGTTAGAACATACCTATTGACTAATTACTTGTTTTCATCCTTAAGATCAGGTATCTTGTAATAATAAAAACTATAACTAGGACCCTTTCGGTCTTGCTCAAATTTTCAACCAACATGTTTCCCTTTCCAGATATGATGTTTTGCAAGTCTTTCCATGTCCTCTTCTTATTGTAAAAAGTAAAAACTATTGATTTAATCAAATACAAAAATATGACTACATTATTACATTCAAATAGGATTCAGGTAAAACATCAAACTTACATCTTCATAAAATTGTGTTTCTGAGGGCCTTTCTTGAAATGGTACACTTAAGGCATGCTCTATAGGTATTAGTAATGTGTTGGGAGAAATTACATTCTAAATTGAGTTTAATAATAAGAAAATAGACTAATAAGTAATCACAAATACATGGAAAACAATACATGTGTAGCTATTTAACTTATAATTTTACGAGATACCTAATATCAAAGATGAAAACAAACAATTAGTGGATAGCTATGTTATCACAATGTTGATTTTGTAATTTTTTTCAAATGTTAATTTCATAGCCCATCCAAACAATTTTTTTTAGTCACTTTAGATTATTCTCTATTTTGAAATTTATGTGTATGTGTGAAAAAGAGATATTATTGTATGCATAAGGGTAACAACTATTGGTATTGGTAATTGCATGGAAAATATAAAACTTCTTGAATATGGAGCATCCATTGTAAGTATTTGAAAGTTTATTTAATTGTGATTTCTTTGATATATATATATATATTCAAATTGTTTAATTCTAAAAAAAAAAAAAATCCTTTGTTCATGTTCTAAGTGCTTTCCTTTGCCTGAATGGTTGTATTACACCACCTATCACTCTACCATGAAGGTTAATCCATTTTAAGTAGTCTATGGTAAACTTCCATCAACTCCAAATTCTTACCTTCTAGGTAGTTCCAAGTTCTAGGTGGTAGATTCTATTTTTTGCCAGCATTATTTCATTCTTTACCAACTCAAGCTCAACTTGGACATAGCTTAGAACCATATGAAACAACAAGCAAATCAACATCGTATCAAAAAATCATATCTTTAATTGTATGGTTATCATAAACTTTCTACAAAATACTATGGTCCTTATCAGGTATTGTAGAGTCTTGGGGCGACAACACATAAACTAGCCCTTTCGACTACCTCCAAAATTCATATAATATTGCATGCATCATCCCTCAAGAAGGTTATTTGCAACAATATGTAGATGTAATCTACACTTCTTGAGTTGGGCAGCAAAGGGTCCATCATTATTAAACCTAAATGTATTCTTGGCTAAATATAATGTACCCTTCATCAATTTGCTATCACATTTGTTTTTTTCTAGTGATATGGCTTACAACCAGAATATGTGACATGGGAACCTCTTCAACAACTCCAACAATAGTTTCCTCAACTTTAGCTTTTAGGACAAAGATTTTTTAAAGGGAAAGACATGTTCGGACCTTATCCTAACACCTTGATGTAATAGTTATTTTAGAACATGGGTAACACCCATGTTAATATTTTGTAATATTTTGTTGTAGTTTTGATTAAGAAGCATCTATCTAAATGGTTTCCTTCTATGTAACTATTTTTCTAATATTTAATTGATTATAGGTAGGAGATTCTGGGCTAGGTTGCATTTTACATGTAAGACAACCTTGGGAATTAGGTATTAGAAGAATTCCTTAAAAATATGAGGGACAATATTGTATGCATATTTTTACATAATTGAATGAATTATTGAAGGAGGATACCCCCTCGAAGAGGCTTGTGATTCAATGCTATTGTGAGATTGTTCCTTTTGACAATTTATTTCCATTAGTGTGTTGTGATCATATATTTATTTTTTGTATTTCTATGAGTGTGATTATTTTTAATAGTGGGTTCCTAATAAATTTGAATAAGAAAATACATTTATATGGCATCACAGATAGTAAAAGTACATATGAAATTGGATTCCCAACTTAGTTAGAGTAATGGGAAAAAATAGAGTAACTCTTATGGAAGCACAAATCTAGGATCCAATGGCTCAAATAAGGAGATTGAAACACATATTTCTTCCACAAGTTTGTTCTAGATTGAAGATCTCACAACTTTATTTCTTCCTTAAAATTTGATTCTGCAGACATTGTCTACACTTGATATGGAATGAAATTTGTTGTTGTCAATGAATTTTCTAATATATTTGTTTTTGCACCTCTTGATTCATGTTCTCAATAGAATATTCTTCAAGCGATGCCTACTATTATCACTTTTGAGGAGAAATTTGTTTTTATTGTTCTATTCATTATCAATGACCTTCAATAGGTGGTTTTTAAAATGCAAAATGGAAAAACCCTAGGTCCAAATGGTTTTTCCATTGAGTTCAATCAAGAGTTTTGGGATATCATTCATGCAGATTTATGAGAGGTGGTGGAAGAATCCAGGAAAGCTAAAGAAAATTTCAAGGTTATCAATAAAAATTATATAGCTCTTATCCCAAAAGCTCAAGAGGTAGATCATATCTCATCTTTTAGACCTATAACATTATGTAATGTTTTTATCAAACAAATATCATGGTAAAATGCTAAAGCGTCTTTTACATAAGAATATTTTCCCTTAGCAAGGGGATTATGTGGAATGTCATAAAATAGTTGATGAGACTATTCTTTCTTGGGAAGTCATCCATTCTATGGAAATGCAAAAATATCCATCTATTTTTTTTTTTTAAATAAAGGGGTAAAAATTTATTGATAAAAAGTCTGGATTACAAAGTACAATTGAGCCCCCACCCAGGACTCAAATAAGCAACAAGACAGGCTAAATCACCAGACAAGGTCAACTCCCAAAGAAAACCAAAAAAAACAAACCACATTAAGTCTGAACATCCTTATGGATCAACTCCCGTAGGTGTTGAGAATCCCTAGACGGGAGACTCTCCCAGTTATCAATACTCTGAGTATCCAATAGCTCAGAAGCCCTTTTGGCCAGGTAATCAGCAACCCCATTCCATTCCCTTGGAATGTGCACAAAGGATATAAATTCGAACTCTTCACTCATTCTGAGAATCTGAATGGTCACAGAGGCCAACTGCCAATTAACATCCTCCACTCTTTTGCTGTTTAAAATATTAACCAAAATTTGAGAGTCAGACTCGCAAAGAATCCTGTGCCAGCCAAGAGAAAACCCCCTTTGCAAGGCCTCAAGTATCGCCAGAGCTTCCATAAGATTGTTGGAGTGAACACCTTTATAAATGGAAAAGAAAAAACTGACCACGCCAGCAGAATCTCTCCCAACACCACCAATTCCAGCATGTCCAGGATTGCCCCTGGACGACCCATCAGTATTAATTTTTAAAACTCCTCTAGGGGGCAGTCTCCATCTACCCTCTCTCCTAACCTTCTTGCTAAGCTGAGGAATCCTACTAGGGCTAGAAGAATTCACACCAACCCCAAACAAACCAAGGGCCTGTCGTACCTTCTCCTCCCTAGAGTCCAAATGAGGGTCCACATCACATTTACTATGGATAGTTTCTTGAACCATACACAGGATCCTTTGCCAGATCTGTTGAACAGCCAAATGACTTCCCTCAAAAATGCGTCGGTTTCGTTCGAGCCAAATCTGCCAGATGATGCAAGAAGGGCCCAAATTCCAAGCCACTTGGAGGAAGGGGGCCTTGGCTGGAGGTCTGCCCAGACTACTCCAAAACTCCACCAGGGAGAGCACATGAAAACAAGGATGGTTCCAGGCACTCCACCAACAGTGCCAAATGTCTCTGGCAAGGGAGCATTGGAAAAATAAATGAGAAGAGTCATCCTCATTCTTACCACAAAGGACACATAAAGAGGGACCCTGAAATCCCCTCTTCCTCAAGTTATCCCAAGTGAGGCATTTATTACGAGCTACCAGCCAGAGAAAAAAGTTACATTTCGGCCAAGCAAATCTATTCCACACCTTTTTCCACCATGTGACAGGGAGACTCCCAAACTTTTGCTTATCAAGAACTTGATAACCATAGGCTACAGAGTAGGTTCCCTTGGGATTAGGGTTCCAAGCCAGAATGTCTTTATCCCTCAATGAAGAACAATACCTCCCTACAAGAATAAGAGCAAGCACCTCTCTATCCTCGGCCAATCCCCCTTGGGGCCATTCCTATGGATCTTTCCATCTGTACATCTCCATATTTCCAAAATACTAGATTTTTTTAAAGTCCTCCACATGAGACCAACCTGCTTCCAAGAAACAAATGCTTAGGGAATGTAACCTGGGATATTGAGTCAAGATAGGAGGGTGGCCATCCCAAGAATCCTCCCAAAAAAGAACATCTGATCCCCGATTGCAAATCCAGAACAAACCCTGCTTAATTAAATTAGCTCCTCTTTTCAGAGTGTCCCAGATAATAGAACCTTTCCCAACCAAACTGGCTCTAGGGATATCTGCCTCATAAATACCTCTCAAGTATTTATAAGATAATATTTTAGCCCAAATCTGATCTTGAGAGGTACACCATCTCCAATAAAGTTTCGCAGCCAAAGCTTGCCCAGAAAGAGTTGCCTGTCGCAACCCAAGGCCTCCCTCTTGAACTGGCCTACAAATGGAATCCCATCTAACCAAACTCCATTTAGATTGATCAAGTTTGCCAGACCACAAAAACTGTCTTGACAGAGCATCCATGTCCTTGATGAAACGAGAAGGAGCTGTTTGCACAAAACATCTGTAAATGGGTAAAGCTTGAATAACAGATTTTAAAAGCAATACTCTACCTGCAGAGGATAGCCATCTGACAGTCCAGTGATTTACCTTCCTTCTAAACTTATCAAGTATAGACTGCCAAGAAGATCTAGGCAGAGGATGAGATGAAATCGGGATCCCAAGATAAATGAAGGGGGGAGTCCCGACCTGGAATCTTAGAATGCGAGCAATCCTGGCTTGAATAAGAGGGGGGGTATTGAAGAAGAAAATAAAGGACTTGTCCTCATTAATCACCTATCCAGAAGCACCAAGATATATGTCAAGAGACTGTCTAATGTTTCCAGCTTCCTTGATAGTGGCAACTCCCAACAAAGCAGTATCATCAACAAATTGAAGGTGGGAAAGAGGTGGCAAACTGTTATCCCACTTCCACCCCTGAATGAGACCATGCCTGACCTGAGACTTGAGTAATCTGCCCAACCCTTCTGCCATAATGATAAACAAATAAGGAGATAGAGGATCTCCTTGCCTCAATCCCCTTGAGGCCTCAAACAGCTCCGTTGTCTCGTTATTAACAAGAACAGAGAATGAGGAAGAAGAAATACAGCTCATCACCCATCTAATCCATTCCTCCTCAAAGCCAAAAGCAGCAAGAACTTTTTGAAGAAAGGACCATCTAACTCTGTCATAGGCTTTTGCCATGTCCAACTTAATGAACATAGTTTTCTCCTTAGAAGTTTCCATTGAGTGAATAGCTTCTGTAGCAATAACAACCCCATCCATGATTTGTCGGCCAGCAACAAACCCACCTTGCTCCTCAGAGATGATTTTGCTCAACCATATCTTCAGCCTCTCAACAATAATTTTTGTGATGATCTTATATACAACATTACAGAGAGCAATAGGCCTGAACATATCCAGGGAATTCGCTCCCTCTTTCTTGGGAATAAGCACCACAAAGGTAGCATTTAGGGCCCTTAGCATCTGTTTGTTCTTTTGGGACTCACGGACCACTTCCAAAAGGTCAAATTTGATTAACTCCCAAAACTCTTGATAAAACTCAATCGAGAATCCATCCGGACCCGGGGCTTTCCCCTTTTTCATCTTGAATACAACACTTTTCAGCTCCTCAAGGGAAATTGGATCCATCAAGTGCTCATTCATCTCTCTAGAAACAATCGAGGGAATACAGTTTAGAATAAGTTTTTCTTCCTCATCATCTGAGAGGGCATCCTCCTTGAAGAGAGAGGAAAAATACCTCTTAGTCTCTTCTGAAATATCCCTGAAAGAAGAAAGCAGGGCACCCTGAGAATTAACAAGAGAGGTAATCAGGTTACCATTACGACGAGCCTTAACAGAGTTATAAAAGAAGGCTGTGTTCCTATCCCCTTCCTGAAGCCAATCTACTCGAGCTTTTTGTTTCCAAAAAATTTCTTCCCTCAGTTCCCATTCAGCAAGGTCTTTTACAGCCTCAGATTCCTCAACAAGAAGCTCCTCTGTGAGTCCCTGATCTCTAATCTTCCTTGAGGCTTCTTCCACCCTCCTAAGAGCTGCCAGCTTAGCCAAGGAAAGGTTCCCAAAATTTAGTCTATTCCATCTCTTCAATTTATGCTTAACAAATTGAAGCCGCTTCATAAAGGAGTACATAGCGGTGCCATGAGGAGGTTTGCCATTAGTCCACCAAACCTCGCATGAAATCATGAAGCTTAGGATCTCGCAGCCACATAAGTTGAAACTTAAATGAGGGATTATTTTTTAGCCCTAACTCCAGAGCAGAGAGTTTGATAGGCCAATGATCAGATCCTCTACCCTCCAGAATCACAGAACTAGCGCTTCTATTATTGCCAATCCAAAAACTAGAGATCAAAAACCTATCCAGTCTCTCTGAAATGGAATATTCCCCACATCTTCTATTATGCCAGGTAAATATCCCATTATCCGGCTTGATGTCAACCAAGTTCAAGGCCCGGATATGAGCATTGAAGACAGAAGAAAAAGGCTCAAGACGATCAATCCCACCACGTTTTTCCTCCAGACAAGTGATAGAATTGAAGTCTCCAGCCAAAATCCATGGGTACAGGGGAGCCAGACTTCTCACAAAGCCAATGTGCTCCCATAAATTCACTTTACCATTGTAATCAATAGGAGCATACACGTTTGTAAGTAGGATGGTCTCACCAGATTCATTATCATGCCCGATCATCGAAATAGACCACCTGCTGGAAATCCAGGTAAGAGGAGAGATCTTAACTGGATCCCATAAACAAGCAAGGCCACCAATGTATCCACATGCACCAATACACTGACATTGCCCCTTTCTCCACAACTTGGGAGCAATATTGAACAAACTATCAATAGCTAATTTAGTCTCCCGAATAAAAACCACATCCGGAGAATGAACACGAATCAAATCACGAACAACTTTTTGTCTGGGGATGTTGTTCAACCCCCTTACATTCCATGAAAGTATAATCATTTTTGGGGGTTATAAAAATGGGAGTCCAATGTTCTCACCAAACCTGACTCTACCAAAGTCTCCCCCATTAACTTAATTTTATCCTGGTCTTTCTTTCGACCCACCTTCATATTCTTATCTGAAGCATTTTTTTTAATTATTTTATGCTGCAATCCCAGCACCGTAGGAGTTTTACAGTCCATGGATGACTGCATCAGTGCCTGGGTAGGAGAGGGCATATCTAAATCTATGCCATTTTCTAAGATAACTTCACTTCCAGGGCTAGGGCCAACCATATCACCTATACTCGAAACCAAAGCCCTCTGTTCTTCATTTAAACCCCCTATATCTGGTTCCCTTGGTTCCACCTCATGAAGAGACAACTGATTTGGTCCTGTTATATCTATAACAGGTAGCGATGTTTCAGGTATCTCCACGCACTGATCAAGATTCTCTAGAATTTCAAAACGGTTGAGCTGAGCATCTGGTCAGGTTATCCTTAATGTCTCTTTTTGCCTTTCTTCCTTTGTTTCGAGGTTTTACCGTAACAAAGCCTTCCTTATCCTGATCCCCCTCCTTTATCGGGGCTTTTCCTTTATCCATATTTTGTACAGATCGAGAGGGCCCAGGATTTGAAGCCACGAGCAGGACAAACTTAGGGCATTTTCTTTGTAAGTGGCCATATTCATGGCAAATCCGGCAACGAAATGGAAGAGCTTCATAGTCAAGTTTTTGAACCCATTTGGTTGATCCGAACTGTATTTCAATAGAATCTGGAATAGGATTGTTTAAATCAATTTCAACACAGATACGGGCAACAGAGATTACCTTTTTATCCAAGCGTCTGTCGTGACGGCCCAACCGGCTTCCCAAGTAGAAGGGCAATCATATGCAAGATGTCATTTCTCCAAAATTCCAATGGGAGCCACGGAAGCCGAACCCACATCGAAACCCGTGACGGCCGCTCCTCTGATGGGTTGAAACCCACATGCCAGGGTTTAAGAAAGAGTCCCGCTTGGTTACAGAAATAGGGACCTCCTTCAAATGCTTTGTTACGATCCGCAAGACAAGAAAAAACCACCATAAAATAGCTGTTTGCACTCAGCATCACCTCCACATCACCTTCAGGGTTCCAAGTCTTCCTAACCCAAGCCTCCACAAAGGGAAGAGAAATTCGGATGCCCATAAATTTACCAATAAGCGCATGTTTGGTTAAATACTCCACATCTTCTGCCACCGAGTCTGGTTGAACCACTAGAACCGGCCCGGCTTCACATCGTTCCAAACATCCATTGTTCTTTAACAAGCGATTCCTGGCATGCAATGGGAAATCCTGTTCCTTCCAATCATTTTTAAAAGAAATACCAGCCCTAGCATGCACGCTCTGTGACGGACCTGATGCCATCACTACATTCCTCCAGTTGTTCATACCTCCTCCAGAAACTGCTGCCATCCCCGCAGAGCCCACCAGATAGGTCTCAAAAAAATTCCAGCAAAGCAACTTTCCTCATCAAACCCTAGCAGAGCTCAAAAAAATCTTGTCATCTTAATAATTTGTTTCCCCCAAAATATCCATCTATGTTCATTTATTTAGAATTATCCAAATATTATGACAAAGAGGATTGGCAGTTCCTTGTCAAAAGTTTGAGGCAATTTGGATTCTCTTAGAATTGGATGGACTAAATTATGAGATGTATCTCTTCAATGTCCTATCCTATTCTTATAAATGGTAGGTCTTCTTAGATATTCCCATATTCCAAAGTTATTACGTAAGGTGACCCTCTCTCCCCTTATTTATTCTTGTTGAACACTTGGGCATGACTATAACCAAAAATAAAGAAAATAAAATAGTTGAGCGAGTTACCATTGCTCATGGAGCTAGGCCTATTTATCATATTCAATTTGATTATGACTCTACTCTGCTAGGTAAATCTATAGTTATGAAAGATTGTAAAACTAAGCAAATTATTAGCTATTTTTTAATGTTACTAAACAATTTATCAATGAAGATAAATTTAAAGTCATTTTCTTTTACTGGTCTCCTAGATAGGAATCCATGGTCTTGTATAAATTAAGATATTATAAGACCTCCATTTTTATCACTTATTTAGGCATTTCTATCAATATTCAAAGACAAGAAAAAAATAAAATTGGTTTTTTGATAGAATTAAGAATAAAATTAGAAAGTGGGCCAATAGATGGCTTTCATCTGGGGGTAAAATTACCTTGGTAAAATTAGTCTTTCAAGATATACCTATTTATGTTTTGTTGTGTTGAATATCCCAAAGGTTGTTCTTCAAGAATTAGATCAAATCAATCATTGATTCCTCTAGAGTGGTACTAACGAGAAAAGAAAATGGGCCTTGGTGAAGTGGGATACCTTATACCTTTCAAAGAATTAAGGGGGGTTAGGATTTTGGTCTACTATTTTTTTTGTTTGATAAAAAAATGGGTTGTACTCAGGTCCCCCACACTTAAAAAAGTATATCTCTCTTATTTACAGCTTGAGATCTTACAAATAGATACACTTTTCATCTCAATTGAGATGCTATAGTTAGAAACCTACATTATTTTACATAAAATGTCTGAATTCTTGGTTTTCAATTTTTGGATCTTTTCAAATCTTTGTATGAATACAATTACTCCAAAATATAGAATATTTCTTGACATTTTCCTATAGCAGCCTTAACAATGCCAAAACTTCACCTCTAATATATATGCCTTGCATCTTAGTAGAGTAATATTTCCGGAAAATCACACTAACATAGTATGCTTTACCAAATTTGGATTGCTAGTTTCCTTCCTAAAACACAAGTGCAACAAAAAAAATTATAATAAATAGTCTAAATGAACACACATTATTGTTACAAAATAAAATAGATATTACCAATGAAAAATATTAAAGTAAATCTTAATCATTAAATAATTTAGGCAATCAACAATTTTTTTCAGCTTCAACTAAACTTTCTACTTCCTCTAACCATGGAAAGGAGATGTTAACTTCACGATCCTTAATGAAAAACCTTCTATTGGCTAGCTTATATGCACATTTGTTTCCTTCCCTTAATATATGTGTAAACCTAATTTCTTCAAACTCTTTACCAAGATCTTGAATTTCCACAATTATCTCTTGAATGTTCCAAGGAGCCTTTGCTTTCCTCAAAATTGCATTTATTACTATGAGAGAATAATTTAAAACTCACTTTAAAACTCAATTTCAAATAAATTTAGAATAAAGAATAATTTATTTCACAAAAATTGAACTATCACTCCAATATTTTCAATCAATAATGTTCAACCACATTTATTCAACTATTCACTAAATGAAACACAACTTGCTTATAAATCCTAACCACATGTTTCACTATACTTCCAACAACTCACACTATGGAACTCAAACCTTGACTCAAGATGATTCCAATTTTACATAATAATGATATTCATGTTCTCTCACAAACCTTAGTTGAAGATAGTTCTCAATCTAACATAACAAGATACTCATGTTATTTCACAAACCCTAGTTCAATATAGTTGACATAACAATGGTAATCATGTTCTTTCAACATCCACAAATTATGCATATGAAAAATATCTCAAATAGTTCCAACAATGATTATCAAACAATCCTTTTCACTCCAACTTTGTATTTCACAATATTCAATCCAACAATATTTTATTCATAAGGAAGATGTGCCCATACCTTTTGTTTTTATGGAGATATATCTTCAAAACCTATCTTAATCACAATCAAATCCCCTTTGCCAATTTCAATATTAGATAGCAACAACATATCTTAAAATCTCCACACAAATATTCTCCCCAATAATTATTTCATCATACAAAAAATATCAAGTCTCAAGTACACCTTATAACCTCCAAACTTCTCAAAATAATATTAAATATATATAAAATAAAATTCTTGTGTTAACATATTTTAAGTACAATATCCATAAAATAACTTTCAATAAATAAATTTCCTTTCATAACACCTTATAACTCTAATCTTCACAAAGTAGCATTCAAAAAATAAAAATTAAATTACTTTGTTGAACGTTATAACTCCAATTCCCTTGTTTATATTTCTAATCAAAAATAAAATATTTAATCAACCTTATGAATCCCACCATTACAAGAATAATCATGTGGTCTCTATTTAATTTACGCCTTCCACAACATTGGGAGAAATTAAAAGCACTTACCTTATAAATGTTGGCCCATGTCTTTAACAAAAATATTTCACCCTTTATGAATGCACCCAAACTTGAACCCATGACCAGCTGTTTTTGTAGTTCCACACAACACTCAAAGCATTCAAAACACCCTTTATGCCTTGCCTTCTGCAAATTTCATAAAACAACAAAAACCTTGTTGTGTGATAGAATGAAGGGGATGGGAATCAAACCCTCAACTTTCCCTGTATGAATATTTTAACCATCCTTAGATCACTGTCTGTGCTACCCAGATATTTGGGTTTGTTTTTATGCTCCACACAAATTTGATCCAAAGTTTACCTCTTTAAACTTAAAGCACACAAATTCCTCTTCTTATATCTCAATGCAACACATGATTTATTTATTCTCTTAGGCATACAAATTGCATTAGATAATTTAAATGAAAATCATTTCTCCCTTTTAAACATTGTCTTTTGCACTCCAACATGTCGGCTTATGTGATTCAAATTTTAATTCAAATTTAAATTTAAACCTTTGGTGCCTTATGATTTATTTAAATTAAAATTTTAATCGTAGGTTAAAATATTTTAATTTAAATAAATTAAATAATAACCTTTAAAATCTTCTCAATGGGCCTTTTCAAGGATTTATTTTTAATGATTCCTTTGACTATTTTTATTTACCTCATCATTTTACCCAAAATATTATAATATTACTATTTCTTATTAAACCTACTTCAATATTTTTAGACCCCTTTAGGCATATAATATTTAAAATAAATATTATATCATTTTTCCTTTAACTACTTCCTTACCTTTTGGAAAAACAACCTTATGACATTAATGACGATGAAAATGGACATCAAACATCTTGACATCAATGACAACAAAACTTGCTCAAATTTCCAACACAAAGGTTTTACAACCAACAATATATAAGTTAAAGCACATAATATATAGACCTTATATATTTCTTCTAGTTGTAAGGCCTGATACTTTTTATTTGGATCTTCAAATTGAACTTGCCCTTCATGAATATGAAATAGCTAGAATTAAACAAACATGTCAGTTGAGGGAGGACGAGGAGGTTTTTATTACTTATTTTGAATATTTCGATTTCAGATTTTTAACAACCATTGGTAAGTGATACAAGGTTAATAATAACTAGAATTTGATTAAATAAATATATATTGCATATAAATTATAATTATGTAAATTTTAAAATCTATTTTATTTTGATAATAAATCATAAAATGTTTGTTCATTATTGTTATCTTGTCTTATGTATTTGTGCATTATGTTAATGTATTATTGTGAATGTTAAATAATCATTGATTTATTGATCCACTTTCAATTATGAATCTTAAACACAAACATCCAAAAAATTATCAAACAAACACATTTGGATCGAAAACTATGTAAATAAATATAAAAACCAAATCATACATCATATACGCATGTCACGTCCATATCATCTAACAAATATCATAAGTATGTGCATTACATCATCGATCCATAACATCATATGATGCCAATAATCAACTAATCGTTATGTGTATATATCATCGAATAATAAAGTATAGTACATATATCATCATCAATACATGTCCATATACACAATAATCATCATCAATACAAAATCAGTAATACGTCATCATCATCAATGCCCATAGGGCTACATAAAAATTTTCGCTAGGGCTACATAATAATACATACATATATATATTTCATAATACATACATCATCCTCATCTCATAAAAAATGCTTCAAAAAATGTGGTCAATCTACCACACCAAAAATAGAACTCACTATTACTGACCTCCTCATGTCTCTCCACTCCTCTCCTAGACCAAAGATATAATTTTTATGAGTGCTTCTAGTCCCATCATATTACGATTTGAACTCAGTTATCCTGAATGAGAATCCAAAGGCATACCACTATTATATCCTTATAGGATCAAATATTACATGCATTTAAATACACTTATAAATACCTTAGAAGGCATCTAAAATGGTTAGTGATGCCACTACATGACATAATATCACTTTCCAAATATAATCCTCAAGACCTATGTACTTTTTTTTTCTTGGCTTCTCAATGAGCGATTTGCTCTTACTAGACTAATCAAACCTATTGGAATAGGCACCTCTAGACTTGATTTTGTAAACTTTGTTCTCTCGATCCCATAATTGCTTAGCTTTTTAGGTTTGAAAATATTCTAAGTGTTGTCAATCCAAAGGTATTAATTGGATCATTATAATAGTCTAGATAAGAGTTTTAAGGTTTGAATATGAAGGAGGGTTGGATATGCATACTCCATAGGTGGAAAACACAATATAAGTGCCTCCTACTATGTATAGTAGATCCAATGGAGTATGAGGTATTCTAATATCCACAACGATGGTAAATATTTTAAAAAATAATTTTACTAGCATAAGATTGCTTAATAATGTGGGTGTGCACTTACAATATAAAAATAATCAAAATAGTAAAAAAAACATGTATATAGTTTCTATATGTAATAATTTATAAATATATGCTTTAAAAATACCTGTAAAAGATCCAATATAACCAATTTTATTTATTTCCTTTTCTAAAAATTTCACCTCATAATATTGAATATATACATGTTGTAAGATCTTAAAAGACTTAAAATTTCTCTAAAATTTAATTTCAATCTAGCAAAAAGTTTTAATAAAAGACAACATAAATGGAATGAAGCTAAACATGTAATGAAATCTATAGATGTGTATCCATATTAGTTATAGATGAGGGTGGTTGCAACATGTAAATCTAACCTTAAGCCAAACATGTAATTTATTAGTATTAATAGGGATGTAATAGATATGGGGTTGATTGTCATATACTAATCTAACCCTAGCTAAACATATATATTCTTTTGTACATCTTAGGTAATAGAGTGAAAGCTTGAGTATTTTAGACATAAGGTCTAATGTTCAAATTCAAAGGAGCTAAGCTGTGAAGACTTGGGTATTTTAGAGATAATGTCTAAGGTTCAATTTTAAAGGAGTTAAGGTATGCCTATTTCTATTACTTAAGAAAGTATGTGATGGTCTAATATAAGGATTTAAAATATCTAGTATAACCAATTTTATCTATTTTATTAGCTAACAAATCCAAATTTTAATATTGATTATATGCATGTTGTAAAATATTTAAAGACTTAAAATTTTACTAAAATTTAATTCCAATATCATAAAAGGTTTAATAAAAAAGCAATTAAATATCTAATGAAGCTAAAAATGTAATATGAGTTATTTATGTGTATCCATATTAATTATAGATGAGGGTTATTTTCACGTGTAAATTTATCCAACCCTAGGTCAAACATGTAATTCATTCAAATTAATTAGAGTGAATTAGATATGGGTTTGATTTTCATATATTAATTTAACCCTAGTTAAACATTAATGTAGTGATATTGATTAGAATGATGTACGATGTAGTACATCCTTTATTTTCAATTCCTCTACACACTTGAGTGGCATAGTGAAGGCTTATATATTTTAGATATAAATTCCAACATTCAAATTCAAAGGAGTTAATTTGTGAAGGTCTGTGTATTTTAGAGATAAGGCCTAAGGTTCAAACTCAAAGGAGTTAATATATATCTCTTTCCACATATAATTGATCTAATAAAGTTTGTTATGATCTAATATAAGGATAGAATATCTAAAGACCTAAAAAGTAAGGTAAACCTTAAATATTATTTATCATGTATGCAACTTTACCAATAAGTTATATATGTAATTTATTCATATTAATTGGATTGAACTACATATAAGGATGTCTATCACATATCAATAAAATTCTAGCTTAACATAAATATATTAATATTGATTGGAGTGATGTGCAACCTAGTGGATGGCTTCTTGTATATACCTCTATACATCTTGAGTGACATAGTTAATGATTGGGTACATCATATATAAGGTCTAATGTTCAATTTATAAGGAGCTAAGGTGTGAAGGCTTAGGCATTTTATAGATACGGTCTAAGATATAAAATCAAAGGAGTTAAGGTATGTATCTTTCTATGTATAATTGACTTAATGAAGTATGTGACAGTCTAATATAAGGATAAATACCAAAGACCTACAAAGTAATGTGAATCTTAAAAGTTGTTTATCATATATGCAACTTTTCAAATAACTTGTATATAGACTATTTTACATTGTTTAAAATAATTCATCAAATATTCTATTAATATAAAGGTAAAAAGTAAAGTTAAAGTATTTTTTAATGTCCATGAGATCATAGGCCATATGATATGACCCTCATATAATATGTTATTTACCTACTATATGTTTATCCAACCATATTTTGGTTATTCAAGTATGGAATACAACTCTACCTCCATTGGATTTGAACCTTGAACTTGCTCTTCGGAGTTTCAAAGCATTATCATTGGCCTACTCATGTTGTACATAAAAATCCTCCACTTTTATCTTATCTCAATAAAAATATATAATTAAATCTTAACATAATGATAACTTACTATAAACACCTAAAATGTGTCATGTCGAACGCGACTACTCATATGGACATGCTACAAGACCATATGGAAGATCTTGGATAGACTCCAAGATAGAGCAGTGGTTCTAACCACTCAATTTGGGATCCTTGGTCTAATCAGTCTGAACCATAGCACAAACCTATGGTTTACATCTAAATAGTGGCTGAGACCTGCGGTTTGTAGTCTAGACCACAGTTGTGACCTACGGTATTAACTAAAGTTTAGTTGGCCTTCAATCAGAACCAAATTGGTTGAAATGGCCATTGCATCTATAATAAGATGGTTAGAGCGTGGAAGATTATATTCCAATTGTCCTAACCACCCCTTCTTGATCTTGGCTTCTCTAGGAAGCCACCCCTAGCCCTTGGGTAGTCCTATAAGTACCCCTCAGAATTAGGGCAAATTATAAGAGAGAGCATTAGATATTTGAGCAATGAAGCCCTATCGAATTGTACACTCAATAGAGTATACTAAGAGAGATCTATTGCACTTATCCCCTACCTACTTGCCAAGATTCATTATGAATTGCATTACGAATCCCCTAGGAGTCTAGGAGAGACAAGAAACATAAATCTAATAAAATGAAGGCCCATCACAGTGATTTGACCGCCAAATCTATTAGAAGGACATCAAAGGTGACTCTTGAACATCAATTAGACAAGGAGGTTAATACAACTGCCCTTGGAATTTAGGGTAAGCCTATTAGAGTGCTAACTATGGTTGTCAGTCGTCGTTTATAGTGCAGACCACGCGCCAGAGCTGCGGTTTGTAGAAGAGGTATAACCGCCTTCCTAATTTCATTTCTATCCATCTAATTAGGTTATATTAAGTGTTTTTATGTTTTAATAGATTTTTATAAGGCTTATGAACATAGAATTAGGCTAGATTTACATTTTATTCTTATGCTTTAATTAGGACTTAAATGCTTTCTTTATGCATGTTTATGCTTCACTTTTCATATCTGATCCATGCAAAGTGTAGCTGCTATTTTCATTTATGCTATCACATGAATATTGATTCACTTTGCATAGCTTAGAATAATTCTTTACACTTTCTTGATCATGCATGTTAATGGTGTCATTATGAAATTTACCTAAAAGGGCCTCATCATGAGAGGCTACCTATATTTTTGACATTCTTGTTGTTTCTTGACCACAAGGAATAGTTTCAAAGGAGAGCAAACCATCAAGTTCCTTCCCCATTACGAAGAAGATGGCACCTCCATCCTAGAGCAGTTCGTGCCATTCTGAGAGGCATTTGGAAATCACACCTACCCTTAAGAGGGAAAACAATTGAGCACACCTATTATAATATTGTATCAAAATAAATATCCCTAAGAGGGACGTACTTGTAATTGGGTTTTTACTTTAAATATAATGGAATAAAGTATTTCCTTTCTTGTTTCATGTATTGTCAATTTCATTTACTTGTATGCATGTTATATATTTACCTTTTATCGCAATAGGAGCCGCTATCGGGTGTGACTATTTATAGTGGTTATGGAAGTGATCAAGGCGATACCCTATAATTTTAGGATTTGACTATGTTTTGATGGCTTTTGTATTTGCATGTACATACCATTCCTATAAACTGTAGTCCAACAACTTAAATGCAGGTACAAGGTGCAATTCATAGTCAGAACCGCAAGTCAGACCTGTAGTTTCCTACTAAAAACACAAACAAATAATTCCAAAATTCCAAAAAGTGGAGGACATGAGGTAGGTAATTTTTCTAGCCCTCTATAACTTTTATGCTCTTTGTGTTTTTATAGTAGGTCAAATCCGAATGCAAATTAGGGAAATAACTAAAAGAAAATGGTAAGTCAACTATCCTAGTTTGCTTTCGTACTTTGCTTTCCATAGAAAGGCACTGTTGGGAACAATGGACCTCTAATTGTAGTCTGCCCTAGACTACAATTTGCTTAATAGAGATGTATTGATGGTTTACATGTGTGAATCCTGATTAGTGGCCATTTAGCATCGTAATGTGCATAGTCCTAAATAGCATCTAGAGTAGCTTGTATTTTTTGAATCTAAAACATCTTTCATTTGAATAGCATTTAGAAAAAGAGCATGTGTTCTATATTATGCATTTCTTTTATGTACATTAAAAATAACCACACACCATGAAACACTTAAATTCTAGTGAGTTGGGCTTGACATCCAACCACTAGTAGGGTTCAATGACAGTGGGCGTAACTTCCATCCATTGGCCCAAATCCTATGAACCCTTGATATATAGACCAATAAAGAATCCAAGAACCATCTGTAGCCTGAATAATTTGCATGTACTCCTCTTTGGAGGGTATAACACTTATTGGGTGAGATTGGATGAGGATTTTGCAGGACCTATGCTCCGTTTCTGGGTGTGGGCTTCATTACCACACACGAGGATTTGCATGATTTGGAGTTCATAGCCAAGTTATCAAGCTATGAGCATACAGGTGAAATCCATTAAACCAAGAATAAAATACAACAAGTTTTACAAAAACATGATAAGATTTTATACAACTGATACAACACATATTGAAAACACATCAAAAAGTTTAGGACTCACTTTAAAACTTAAAATGAGATAATCATTGTTGTATACATTGTTTGCTTAATAATAATACATTTAGACTATAGGTACACAATGGTGGACACATAGGGTGGTCAAAAAAGGTACAAAGCCAATGCCGATGACCAACCCCTAACTAGTTCACAACAATACGTGTTGAATCCTTAACCACATGAGCGAACTGAATGTTGTTCGAATAGTATTTGAGGAGACAACTCGATACGGGGAGATCCAAAAAAGCAAAACCCAAATAGAGGAGCTTTAGTACACTCCTCTAGGCATCGAGTAGAACAATAAATATTCCAACACGAGGATGTTCTACTTGAGAGCCATTACTAAGACTGCAATGCATGCGCATCCATGGAGTCGATTGAAGAGTTTATTGTGTAGGGGACCAGGTTGGTGCCCTTACATACTAAGTCTACTAGAGGATCTATGGCTCCACATTCTAAGTATAGAAGGACTAGAGACCCACCCATTCAGGGGCAAGAAGATAGGCTCGCTATCGAGCATAGAACTAGTCATACTCCCATGTGTGGTCCAATACACAAAATCACCATTGACATATCAAAGGTGGGAGATAATGATACACTATAGAATAAGTGATGGTGGTCTAGGCAGCTAGAAGGTCTAGGTAGTGTTCTAGAGTAGCTAGGTTGCAAGCCTTCTACTCCACCCACTCGAGCCCCGAGTGAGCATAGTGGGAGTGTCGTCCGCACTACTAGAGAACATGGGGAGGCTTCTAAGCACCCGCATGTCACACACCCGCTATCTACACATGGTGGGTCATAATATAGGACATAGTAGGAGGCCAATGACATCTTCATAGATAGAGGCAAAGATATAGTACATCAGTCCGATGGGTACAGAACCCATAAAGTCACTCATACAGAGCAAGGGTATAAAAGGTCTCCCATGGCTGACCAAATCGATAGATCACATCGACTAACATTAGAGAAAAAATGCCAGCTCCTCTAAGAGTAATTGGAGGATTCTCGACTAGAGAGGCAATGTATAGAATATGAAAATATTCAAGCACAAAGGCTCCTAAGACAAATATTATATGAACAACACATGCACGAGGAGTGTATCCTTGCTCAGAAGGAACACGTAGAATAGGAGGATCGGTTAGCTAGGGCTGGTCTATATCCTCTAGATGAGCATCAAGAGCACACACATAGGAAGGCTTTCTCACAAACCGAGATGCACCAAGAGCATAGAGATTCTCATACTCATGTTAATATTGAATAAAGGGAGCAACTATCGCCACTCAATAATCAAAGGTAGACACAACATGAAGTAGCAGCGGGAGACGAATACGAGCAGGAATATCTTGAAAGCTCTTGTGCTAAATAGGAGGAAGAGCAAAGACCTCCATATCGCACAAGGAATATAGTACCTCCTAAGCCACCTACACGTCAACTTAGGGAGGAGGACTTTTTATCTTTAGAGGCCTATAAGGCCTTGGCCAAGAAAATTAAAGCCAGTGAGAGACAAGGTGTGGCTATTCAAAAGCCGACTCTAAGGAAAATCTATAATGAGCCTTTGGATCCTTCAGTGCCTACTCTAGCCTACCCTGAGCATTTCAACATGCCTACGTTAGATAAGTCCAAGGGTGATGAATACGTACAAGAACATGTAACGAGATTTTTGGATGCTTACTTTCAGATAGCAAGCAACGTTACCTTATTGTTGTGCACGTTCATAACAACACTTTTAGGGCCTACCTAAGAGTGGTTTAACTAGCCAAAGAAGCATAGTATAACAATGTTCGAGCAATTAGTTGATGCCTTTCCTGAATGTTATTACTTTGGCATCAAGAAATAGGCTAATCTTTCTGATTTGACTGCGCTAGCTCAACACGATGATGAGCTGATAGAACAATACAAAAATAGATGGAGGAGATTAATGGTGAAGTTGCCATTCCCAATTCCTGCCATGGAATTAACTTGGATGTTTATGAAGATTTATGCCAAGCACATCTCGTTACTACTGCAACTACAATAGTATGCTACATTCGAAGAGGCTTTGGCGCAAGCCAAGGTGATTGAGGACATCAAGTTGCAAGAGGGCAACTTGAAGCTCAAAAATAGGAAAGAGGGATAGAAAAAGAGCACCACAAAGCATCAGGGAAAGCAGGCCCATGTAAATCAAGTGGTATTAAATCTCCAATGGGAGGATAAGGTGCAGTAGAAGTAGAACTATCAAGCCCAACCTCCACCTGCATAGTATGAAAAGCGCAATAACTACAAGGGCAAAAAAATAGCAACACCCGCATCACCAGTTCACGTCGTTAACAAAATTGGAGCACACCACTGCCACTTATTTGAAACCATTGACATTAGTCATGCATCGGTATGATAGGAAATTAAAGGTGAAGATGGGCGAGAAAGAGAAAGAGTGTGAAACCGAGCCAATCGCCAAAGATATTCCCTTACCCTCAACTTATTTTGTATGAAACCTAAAATAATATTACACAAAGACAAGGTTCATAAGATTCCATATCCTCAACTTGTTTTGTATGAAGCCTACGATTATATTACACAAATACAAGGTTCTTGAGGTGATCTTGGCTCAACATATTGCACTTTTTGGTGCATATGGCTTGAATTAGAGTGTGTATAACCAATTGCACTCAATATAAGTGAGATATGTTACATACCTCAAATTAGATCGAGAAATGAAGAGCCTTACTTATGTTAAGAATAACCTTACAATTTTTGTATAACTATCATTTAAATAATTATAAAAGTCTTTAGATATGATTAATCATAAAATATGCTTTATTTATAAATAGATAAAATAATTTTATACTAAATCTTATTATATAGTATTTATCTTTATAGCTTTAATATTAACAAAATTTATATAATGAGTTTCTTTTTTTAATAATACTTCTTATAAACATCATTGGCGGTTGAAGATGGGTCACATCACCCATGATGCAAGTGGCGTCCTTGCGAGTAGAGCACAATCACGTAGATTTATATAACTTCAATTCAATACTACAATAAACCTATGAGGTTGTGTCTTGCAACATGAAAAGTAAATAAATTATAATTTTTTCACTTACTATATTTAGATAATTATTTATAAAAAAATAGTTTAATCTAATCTATAATATATATAAAAAAAATACAAAATTTTTAAATATAATAAAATAATAAAATTAGAGTGATTGACCTATTTAATATTAGGTATTCACTCAATTATCTTCTCATTAAATTTAAAAGAAATAAAATTATATATCATTAAAAATCTTGTAAAAATCAAAATACCTATCCCATGTCCTATAGAATAATCTCTCAAGTGGAACATGAAAATACCTAACGTGGAAAACAACCACATTATCCATGGTAGTGATTGCAAAGTTTCAATTTCTTTAGGTAAAATTTATGCATGTAAGCATAATTCTTTATTTTATTTTTCATTTATTTATTATTTAAGCATCATTATTTATTTTTATTTTTATTTATTTATTATTTTTGGATATATAGAGGAATGGGTTACATCCACACTCATTTTCTATTATTAAGCATGGTTCAAATCTTGTAATTTCTCTTCCACCTCATTGTTTTATAATCCAGGGTGAAATAGACCACTGGTTGATGGGGTTTCGTACTTTATTTATAATGAGGGATGAAATGGACCACTGGTACTTTGGGATGCTTGGGATTCTTACTGTTGTCGTGGAACACCAACTCACAAGATTTATATCACTTTACTACCTTTGCAATAAACATGGCCTCAATGTTTGAACCTAAGTTTCTTCGTAATAAATGCATGACCAGATAAACACATCATCTTGTATCATGTAACAAATGAATCTGAGGGAAAACAAGTTGTTCCATTTCAAGCACATTGTAGTAAGGGTAAAATTTGCATCTGCAATATCATTTTTATGTTGTTCGTATGTATTATGACTGCAATTGCAATGGCATGCTCTGAGACCAGAAAGTATAACCTCTTGGATTTCAAAGTAGGAGTTATTGATCACCAAACACTTCAGCAAAGACAACCAATGACAAGCTCTCCTGAGCTTAAGACCTCCCCAAAAAAATTCCAATGGTAATATTTTTTTGCTAGGTACCTTTATTTTCCCCTATATCATGTTTGTGTAAAGTGTGTTTAATTTGTGGGTCTTATTGAAATGAAAACATTTTCTTCCACAGATTTTTAGAGGTTGTTCATGGGGTTTGACGTCAATAGACCAATACTAAGAATATTAACTTCTAGGCTTCCGATATTGACAACTATTACTGATATTGACAACTACTACTATGGCCACTACTATGGCCATGGGGATCCAATGAAGCCACAAAGGATAAGACTGACACAGTGAACAATCAAGTTGTGTCATTTTGATCTTGTGTAGTTGGGTCTCCCATGGCCTTCACCAGAGGATGGAAGTGTGCAGGCCTTGCCTTACACAAAGAAAAGACATGAGAAAATTTTAGATGGATGACACACTAATCTAGAAGGAATATGAAGGGGAGGACTATAATATGAGGTTTTGGTTTTTGTTATGTTAAGGGTATTGTTCATACAATCCTCAAACTGCTCAAGGTTCACCAAGTAAGTCTTATCCTTTTCCTTTTGGTAATTATTGTTTGTGGATGTTTTTTATCAAAATTCTATGTAGAAATTATATTGTAGTTTGGACAAGGTGAGATTTAGGGTACGATGAGATATAATTGCTAGTTGGTTATTTAGCGGAAGGATGCAAGCTTTAAATACATTGTTTCTCGGTACTGAGAGATGAGAGAGAATTTTCCTCTATTTTTCTCAGTTCTGAAAGAATTTTCCTTTCTTTTTATGCTAAGTATTTTATGGATAAGGTTCACGCAAATTATTTAATTCTAAGAAAAAAAATAGTTCTTTTTTTATGTTTCACAAATTGATATTAGTTACTAACTCATATTAGGACAATTGTAATTTGTTGCCATATTGGGCATCAAATTATTAGTGAGTTACACTTGTGTATTTATTAAGGAATTTATATTTAGTTACTTATTTGGAATATAGTTACATTGGTCTCATTTATCCTTGTCCTCCAAAAAAATAGTTGCATCATCTCCAAATTGTTGATGGGTGATGTTGTAAATGTTATTACTAGTCTTATCTTCACTTATAAGCCCATATTTGTTAGCCTTCTTCAAGTTCCTACTCAAAACCTCTACCATAATAATGAACAAAAATAGTTGCATCATCTCCAAATTGTTGATGGGTGATGTTGTCAAAGTTATTACTAGTCTTATCTTCACTTATAAGCCCATATTTTTTAGTCTTATTGAAGTTCCTACTCAAAACCTCTACCATAATAATGAAAAAATATGGTGATAGAGGACGTCCCTATCTAAAATATATTTTCTATTTAAAATATTTTGTTACTAGCCCATTCATAAACACTGAATATGAAATTATAAAGACACAAAATTTAATCCATCTAACCTATTTTTCCCAAATCCAAACTTTTCTAACACTACAAAAATAAAATCCCATTTAAATCTATCATAGGCTTTACTGATATCAAATTTTAAAATCATTGCTTTCTCTTTTCTTGAAGTTCAGTTATTGTGTTGAGTTATAATCGTATATTGATTTCTTATTGAGAAAATTTAAACAAAAGTGGATGGTTTTATGTACAGCTTGAATAGGCCAATGATAAGGTATTGGAGCTCTAAACAATAATTTTAAGGTTCAAATCCATTGGGGATAGAGTTATACACCATATTTGAGTAGCTAGAGTTTGGTTGCATAAACATATACTAGAAAATAACATATTCTATGAGGATTGTCTCATATAATTTATGGTCTCATGGAAATTAAAAACTACTTTAGCTTTAGATTTTACCTTTATATTAAAATATTATTTGATCAATTATTATAAAGAGTGTATAATAGTTAATATTGCTAAAGCAATTGCAAGAAATAGAGCACACCCCAAGTATACCATTTTAGGAAAGGTCTCAAACACAATTTCTTGAAGACGTAAGTGTGATGTTTCTCCTGATTCCTATTTGAAAATAAGGTAATGATATTTTCATATTTTATTAAATCAATAGTTTTTACTTTTTATAGGAAGAAGAGGATACGAAAATATGTGCAAAGCATCATATCTAGGATGGTAAATATGTTGATTCTAAATCCAAGCAAAACCATAAGGATCAATGTTCTCATGATGATGATTAGGAGATGCTTAATATTAGGGATGAAAACAAGTAATTAGTCAATAGATTTGTTCTCACAATGTTTATTGAGTATCTCTTAACAACAATAAAAAATAATATATATTTTTCATATGCACAAAAATTTCAAAATAGAGAAGAATTCAAAGTGGCTAAAAAAAACTATTTGGCTGGTCTATGAAATTAACAACCATTTTTGTTTAGTCACTCTACATTCTTCTTTATTTTAAAATTTGTGCATGACAAAGGTATATTATTGTTTGCAAAAGGGTAACACCTACTGGTACTATGATCCCATGGAAAAAATAAAACTTTTTGAATATGGAGCATCCATTGTAGGTGTTTAAATGTTTATTTAATTATGATTTCTTTAGAAAATAGTGATTGTAACTTAGTATTTGTTTAAATAATTTTCATCTAGTTCATTTGTGAATATTTAAAAATATTTACAATAGGTTTATGATGGGGGTAAAAAAAAAATTGGTATCAACCAAATCCAAATTTTCATGCAAAAAATTGGAAACACGCTTTACAAGAAATAGAAATCCCAATGTTTCATTAAATAACTTGCAAAGGTTTACATTTATAGCCCGCAGGCTTTACAAAAACTAGCGCACAGGCATAGTTCTTTCACTCTCTATTGCAAATATTCCCTAACTCTACAACTCTGGAAGGAAAACGCACTCCAAGCCGGTCCGAGTGGCCCTCTGCCTTCGACTCTGCAACTCGACTGTGCAACTCTGCAATTGCAGGTTTTCCAACCCCTTGTGCATGGCTCGGCTTGCCCTTTTATAACTTTCATGTGACTCTTTGTCTTCCATCTGGCGGCCCTTCGATTCATTTTTGCCATGACTTTTCATCTTCGTCTGCTCCATAACTACAATCTGTAACGTCCTCTATAACTGGCGCAACGACTTTTGTTAACTATCATACTATCATTCTGTAATGGCCTCCAAAGATGCCACCTATCACTCTGTAACGACCTTCAAAAATGCCACCTGTCACTCTGTAACGACCTCCGAAAATGTAGCCTGTCGTGATTTCATGACATCTTCTTCCTCTACCTCTTCCTCTTCTCTTCTGGTCACGATATCGTGACATGTCGTGATATCGCGACATTTCTGCTCCATCACCTTCTCTCTCCTCTTCGGGTCACAAAAACCTGACATGTCGTGATATCGCGACATTTCTGCTCCATCACATTCTCTCTCTTCTTCGGGTTGTGAAAACCCGATATGTCACGATATCACGACATCTTTCCTCTCCTGGTCATCGTTTTCTCTTTCGGTCATGATATCGCGACATTTTTCTTCCTCACCTCCTTTCTCTTCTTCGGGTCATGAAAATGAGACATGTCATGAAATCGCAACATCTTCTCCTTTGGCTCCTTTGCTCGCCTTTTGGTCTTGAAAATGCGACATGTCACGAAATCATGACATTTTCCTCCCTTGGATTCTTCTTCGCCTTCTGGTCGTGAAAATGCGACATGTCGTAAAATCGTGACATTCTCTTCCCTTGGCTTCTTCTTCACCTTCTGGTCACGAAAATGCGACATGTCATGAAATTGTGACATTTTTCTCCCTTGCACCTTTTCTCGTCCTTCGATCATGATAACGCGACATGTCACAAAATCACGACATCTTTTCCTCCATGCTTTCTCTCTCCTATTTTGATCGCGATATCGTGACACTTTTTCTGTCATGATATCATGATAGCTTTCCTCTGCTATCTTCTCTCTCCTTTCTCGGTTACGATATCGTGACACTTTTCCTATCGTGATATCGCAACATTTTTTCTCCTTGCTACCTTTTCTCTTCTTTGGGTCGCGATAACGCGACATGTCATGATATCACGACATCTTTTCTCCGTAGCTTCTCTCTCCTCCTTTGGTCGCGATTCTACGACATGTCACGATATCGTGACATTTTCATTCTTTATCTTCTCTCTCTTCATTTGGGTCACGATATCATGACATGTCGTGATATCGTGACATTTTCCTTCTTCACCTTCTCTTTCCTCTTTTGGTCGCGATTTCGTGACATGTCGCGAAATCGTGACATCTTCTTTCCTTAGCCAATTTTTTGAAAATGGATCTGCTACCAGTGGATGCTCCTACATCAGACACCCGGGGTTGATGGAGAAGTGACCTTCACTTTTGGGCTATTCGATCACCGCCTTCTGCAACATCTCCAAACGTGCACCTACCTCTGCAGTCTACTTCAACTTCGTCTTCTGGCCATCAAAATAATTTATGCCCTCTACCAAACAGGTTTTGGCACTGCTGCACACATTTTTGTTCACTGTCTTCAATGGCTTCAACTTGTGACGCACTCCATCTTCTCTTCCACCAGTTATTTCACCCTGGCCTCTACTTCTTAGTTGATCCTCACAGCCTTCTATGTAGCTCCTCTTGTAGGGCTTTCACTTGCCTCTGCAAATCTCTTCTGAGCAGCTCCTATTGCATGGATTGCACTTGCCTCTACAAATATTTGAACGTCTGTAACTATGAATCTTTAGATCTCATATCGGAGCCTTGTAAAAAAAATCGATATCAACCAAATCTAAATTTTCATGTAAAAATTTGGAAAGATGCTTTACAAGAAATAGAAATCCCAATGTTTCATTAAATAACTTGCAAAGGTTTACATTTATAGCCCGTAGGATTTGCAAAGATTCCCTAACTCTGCAACTCTAGAAGGAAAATTCACTTCAAGCCGGTTCGAGTGGCCCTCTACATTCGACTCTACAACTCGACAGTGCAACTCTGCAATTACAGGTTTTCCAACCCCTTGTGCATGGCTCGGCTTGCCCTTTTATAACTTTTGTGTGACTCTTCATATTCCATTTGGCGTCCCTTCGATTCATTTCTACCATGACTATTCATCTTCATCTACTCCATAACTGCAATCTGTAACATCCTCTATAACTGGCACAACGACTTTCGTTAACTGTCGCACTGTCGTTCTGTAATGGCCTTCAAAGATGCCACTTGTCACTCTTTAATGGCCTCCAAAAATGCCACCTTTCACTCTGTAATGGCCTCCAAAAATGTAGCCTATCACGTTTTCATGACATCTTCTTCCCTCTCCTTTTTTTTCTTTTTTTTTGGTCACGATATTGTGACCTCTTTTTGTTTTGTTGGGAAAAGAGGAGAGAGGAAGAAGATGTCACGATTTCATGACATCTTCTTCCTCTACCTCTTCCTCTTCTCTTCTGGTCGTGATATCATGACATGTCATGATATCGTGACATTTCTACTCCATCGCCTTCTCTCTCCTCTTCGGGTCACGAAAACTCGACATGTCGCGATATCGTGACATTTTTGCTCCATCACCTTCTCTCTCCTCTTCGGGTCGTGAAAACTCTACATGTCACGATATCATGACATATTTCCTCTCCTGCTCATCCTTTTCTCTTTCGGTCACGATATCACGACATGTCGTGATATCATGACATTTTTCTTCCTCGCCTCCTTTCTCTTCTTTGGGTCATGAAAATGCGACATGTCGCAAAATCGGGACATCTTCTTCTCTGGCTCCTTCGCTCGCCTTCTAGTCTCAAAAATGTGACATGTCGCAAAATCGTGATATTTTTGTCCCTTGGCTTCTTCTTCGCCTTCTGGTCACAAAAATGCGACATGTCGTGAAATCGTGACATTATCCTCCCTTGGCTTCTTCTTCACCTTCTGGTCGCAAAAATGTGACGTCACGAAATAATGACATTTTTCTCCCTTGTGCCTTTTCTTGTCCTTCGGTCGAGATAACACGACATGTTGCGAAATCACATCTTCTCCTCCATGATTTCTCTCTCCTATTTCGATCGTGATATCACGACACTTTTTCTGTTGCGATATCATGACAGCTTTCCTCCGTTGTCTTCTCTCTCCTTTCTCGATCGCGATATCACGACACTTTTCCTATTGTGATATCATGACAGTTTTTCTCCTCGCTACATTTTCTCTTCTTCGGGCCACAATAACGTGACATGTCGCGATATCGCAACATCTTTTCTCCATAGCTTCTCTCTCCTCCTTTGGTCACGATTCTACGACATGTCATGATATCGTGAAATTTTTATTCTTTATCTTCTCTCTCTTCATTTGGATCATGATATCGTGACATGTCGTGATATCATGACATTTTCCTTCTTCACCTTCTCTTTTCTCTTTTGGTCGTGATTTCACGACATGTGAAATCGTGACATCTTCTTTCCTTAGCCAATTTTTTGAAAATGGATCTACTGCTAGTGGATGCTCCTGCATCAGACACCCGGGGTTGATGGAGAAGTGACCTTCACTTCTGGGATATTTGGTCACCGCCTTCTGCAACATCTCCAAATGTGCACCTGCCTCTGCAGTCCACTTCAACTCCATCTTCTGGCCATCAAAATAATTTTTGCCCTCTACCAAACAGGTTTTGGCACTACTGCACACCTTTTCGTCCACTGTCTTCAATGGCTTCAACTTGTGGCGCACTCCATCTTCTCTTCCACCAGTTATTTCACCCTGGCCTCTACTTCTTAGTTGATCCTCATGCCTTCTGTGCAGCTCCTCTCGTAGGGCTTTCACTTGCCTCCATAAATCTCTTCTAAGCAGCTCCTCTTGCAGCGCTTGCACTTGCCTCTACAAAGATTTGAATGTCTGTAACTATGAATCTTTAGCTCTCATATCTCTTCCACCACCATGGTTTCTTCGTGGAGGTATTATTCTATACTTTCTTCTCACAATCCTTAACCCTAGATCCTAGTGCAAGCTGCATCATGTTCGGCGCTCTGCTTACATGCTCAGAATCTTCTGGCTCTAATACCACTTGATGGAGGTAAAAAAAAAATTGGTATCCACCAAATCTGAATTTTCATGCAAAAATTTGAAAACATGCTTTACAATAAATAGAAATCTCAATGTTTCATTAAATAAATTACAAATATTTACATTTACAGCATGTAGGCTTTACAAAAACTAGCACACAGGCACAGTTCTTTCACTCTCTATTGCAAAGATTCCCTAACTCTGCAACTCTAGAAGGAAAACGCACTCCAAGCCAGTCCGAGTGGCCCTCTACCTTCGACTCTGCAACTCGACTGTGCAACTCTGCAACTACAGGTTTTCCAACCCCTTGTGCATGGCTCGACTTGCCCTTTTATAACTTTTGCATGACTCTTCATCTTCCATCTGGTGGCCCTTCGATTCATTTTTGCCATGACTGTTCATCTTTGTCTACTCCATAACTGCAATCTATAACGTCCTCTATAACTGGCGCAATGACTTTCGTTAACTGTCGCACTGTCGTTCTGTAATGACCTCTAAAGATGCCACCTGTCACTCTATAACGGCCTTCAAAAATGCCACCTGTCACTCTGTAACGGCCTCCAAAAATGTAGCCTATCATGATTTCGTGACATCTTCTTCCTCTACCTCTTCCTCTTCTCTTCTGGTTGCGATCCATTGCCTTCTCTCTCCTCTTTGGGTCACAAAAATCTGACATGTTGTGATATCACAACATTTCTACTCCATCGCATTCTCTCTCCTCTTTGGGTCATGAAAACCCGACATGTCGCGATATTGTGACATATTTCCTCTCCTACTCATCCTTTTATCTTTCGTTTGCGATATCACGACATGTCGTGATATCACGACATGTCGTGATATCACGACATTTTTCTTCCTCGCCTCCTTTCTCTTCTTTGGGTTGCAAAAATGCAACATGTCACGAAATCGTGACATCTTCTCCTCTCTCTCCTTCGCTCACCTTCTGGTCTCAAAAATGCGACATGTCACAAAATCATGACATTTTCCTCCCTTGGATTCTTCTTCGCCTTCTAGTCATGAAAATGTGACATGTCACGAAATCGCGACATTCTCCTCCCTTGGCTTCTTCTTAGCTTTCTGGTCGCAAAAATCCGACACGTCGCGAAATCACAACATTTTTCTCCCTTGCACCTTTTCTCATCCTTCGGTCGTGATAACGCGACATGTCATGAAATCATGACATGTCACAAAATCACGACATCTTCTCCTCCATGCTTTCTCTCTCCTATTTTGGTCACGATATCGCAACACTTTTTCTATCGCGATATCGCGATAGCTTTCCTCCGTTGTCTTCTCTCTCCTTTCTCGATCGCGATATTGCAACACTTTTCCTATCGTGATATCGCCACAGTTTTTCTCTTCACTACCTTTTCTCTTCTTCAGGTCATGATAACACGACATGTCGCGATATCGTGACATATTTTCTCTACAGCTTCTCTCTCCTCCTTTGGTCGCGATTCTGCGACATGTCATGATATCGCGACATTTTCATTCTTTATGTTCTCTCTCTTCATTTGGGTCACGATATCACGACATGTCACGATATCGTGACATTTTCCTTCTTCACCTTCTCTTTCCTCTTTTGGTCATGATTTCGTGACATGTCGCGAAATCGCGACATCTTCTTTCCTTAGCCAATTTTTCAAAAATGGATCTACTGCCAATGGATGCTCCTGCATCAGTTTGTTTATTCACGTTAGAAATTTCTTACAGAGATATTTTGTTCTTTGAAAAGAAAATATAAATGGAAATATGAGTCCCAAGATGACATTCAACAAATTTGGATGGCTAGATTGATAGGCTAATGAAGCCAAAGTGACTTTTAGTTGTATTATATTTTGGAAAAAACTTCATTCAATGAAAGTGGTTGAACTTTTTCAATTAGCAACTTTCACACCAATATATATATTTTTTGTTCTTAAACATTACTTCTATAATGTGAATGTTTTTTTTAACTGTGCAAGTTACATGTATGAAATACTCCACTCAATAGATCCTAATTTTCTATCTATAGAGGAGGTGGAAATTGTATTTGAGAGCAATGGATATAGGTGTAAATAATGATCAATCTTCTTATTCTAGTTTTGGGGAAATGAATCTAAGATCCTATTTCAATTTCAGAGAATTTTTATTACCTAATATGAGAGGTTAATACAATGGATATAGGTGTAAATAATGATCAACCTTATTATCCTAGTTTTGATGACATGTATATAGGATGTTATTTTAATTTCAAATAATTTGTATTAAATACCATATAATTTTGACAAGCAAAAGTAATAGCAAATGAAAGATTCATTTATTTTTGTGTCTTTTGCATTTTTTACATTAATTTCAAACCAAGTTGCACCTTATTGCCAACATCTTTCTTTCTTCATTTTATACTATTAGAGGTCATTTTTTTTGTTTTTCATTTCATATGCATTGACATATCTATATATATATATATATATATATATATATATATATATATGTCTTGTTTTACCATAAACATAAAGTATGTCTACAAAAACTAGCTAGGGATTCATTAATTATTCTTTATGTATAAAGAATTAGGCTTTAATCCCTATTGGTCATTATTAATCCAATTCAATTAAGGATATAATTGTGTGTGCTTTAATTTAATCTAATTGGATGGACAATCATACATCAAATAGGTATCTCATATCTCAAGGCTTTAGAAAAAAAGAAGAATAAATATAATAAAGGAAGGCAATTTCACATAGCTTTAAATTTTAGTGATAATATATCTTGTACCAATGATGTAGTTATTAAAGTAGACAAATTATATTTTCTCCCTTGTTTTCTCAAACAAACTTTCTTCATTTTATCAATTGTTTAGGCCAAATCTATTTTCTTAAGGTCTGATGCAGGAGCATCCAAGGGAAAGCAAGAGAAGAGAAACTGTCGCGATATCGCGACATGTCATGTTTTCATGACTAAATGACAAGAGCAAGAGCATAGAAATAAAATGTTGTGATATCGCGACATGTCACATTTTCACGACTAGAAGACAAGAGGCAGTGCAAGGGAGAAGAATGTCGCAATATCGTGACATGTCACATTTTTGCGACCAGAAGACAAAAGAAAGAGCAAAGGAGAAAAATGTCGTGATATAGCGACATGTCACATTTTTGCGACCCAAAGAAGAGAGAGAAAGCAAGGAGGAAAAATGTCATGATATCGCAACATGTCACATTTTCGTGACCCAAAGAAGAAAGAGAAAGCCAAGAGGAAAAATGTTGCGATATCGCGACATGTCGCATTTTCGTGACCCAAAGAGGAAAGAGAAAGCAAGAGAGGAAAGATGTCGCGATATCATGACATGCGCATTTTTGTGACCCGAAGAGAAAGAAAGCGCAAGAAAGAAAAAGTGTCGCGATATCGCGACATGTCACATTTTTGTGACTCGAAGAGAAATAAAGCGCAAGAAATAAGAAGTGTCGCGATATCGCAACATGTCACATTTTCATGATAAAAGGGCAAGAGAAGGAGCCGAAGAGAAGTGTCATGATATCACGACATGTCACATTTTTGCAACGAAAGGGCAAGAGGGTCAGCTAGAGAGAAGTGTCACGATATCGTGACATGTCGCATTTTCGCAACGAAAGGGCAAGAGAAGGAGCCAGAGAGGAAAAGTGTTGCGATATTGTGACATGTCGCATTTTCACAACTAGAAGAGAAGAGAAAGTGGATGAAAGGAAAAGTGTCGTGATATCGCGACATGTCACATTTTTGCGACTAGAAGAGAAGAGAAAGCGAAAGAGAAGAAAAATGTCGTGATATCGTGACATGTCACATTTTTGTGACTAGACGAGAAGGGATAGGGTAAGAAGGAATAAGTGTCGTGATATCGTGACATGCTACATTTTTAGGGGGCCATTACAGAGTGACAATGTGACAGCTAACGAAAGTCAAACGGTGATTACAGGGGTTGTTATTGTGCAACTGAAATAAGAATATGAACATGAACAAAGGTCAGGTAGCAATTGTAGGGGCCGTTACAGGGGCACGTGGCACCAAGGTACTGATGGCTATAGAGCACTCTGCCATTTTGTGTAATGATGACTCAGAAGGTCGAGGTGCAGGCGGCTATAGAGCACTCCACCATTTTGTGTAATGATGACTCAGAGGGGTAGGCGAAGGCCAAGAGATGCGAGAAATGAAATGAGGGGACCACCAGATGGAATACGAAGAGTCATGCAAAAATTTTAAAAGGGGAAGCAGAGGCATGCATAAGGGGTTGGAAAATAGCTACAGGCAGAGTTTCAGATTTGAAGGTAGAGGGTCATTTTGGGCCTGCTTGCGTTGTTTTCCTTCCAGAGAAAGCTTAGGGTTCTTGAGTGTGTAAATAGATCACCGAACGTGAGGCAATTTACACCAGGATCAAAGAAATCTTAGGTTCCTAAGTGTGTAAACAGATCACCGAACGTGAGGTAGTTTGCACCAGGATGCGTGGGGTTTGAGGACTGCAGAGACATAAGGCTGCGAATATTAGAAAACTATGGAGATAGATGACTGCAACTATTATTCTACAATTTTTTTTAGACTCAGAGGGTCGGGGCCTCTATAAAAACCCAAGAATTGTAATGAGAGAGGAGTGCAGAGCTAGATATTGTAATAGAAGAAAGGAAAACTAAGCCTGTGGGCTAGTTCTGTAAATTTGTTTCCAAGTTATTGAATAGAAATTTGGATTTGGGAGATTACAATTTTTGGCCCTGCGTCAAGTGGTATCAGAGCTAGAGTTCCTGAGTGTGTGAACATATCGCTTAACGTGAGGTAGTTTGCACCAGGACCTATGGAAGGGTTGTGAGAAGAGAGAGCGAAAGTTCCTGAGTGTGTAAATAGATCGTCGAATGTGAGGCAGTTTACACCAGGAGTTGTGGAAGGGGTTTATTAGAGAGAGTTTGAGTCCCTATGCAGTACCTACAGTACTAGCACCAAAGAAAGTGATAGAACAGTACATAAGTGAAGGTTACTTCTCAATCCACCCTGGTTGTCTGATGCAGGAGCATCCAAGGGAAAGCAAGAGAAGAGAAATTATCACGATATCGTGACATGTTGGCAGGGAGAAGAATGTCGTGATATCGCGACATGTCATGTTTTCATGACTAAAGGACAAGAACAAGAGCAGAGAAATAAAATGTCGTGATATCACGACATGTCGCATTTTCATGACCAAAAGACAAGAGGGAGCGCAAGGGAGAAGAATGTCGCGATATCGCGACATGTCGCATTTTCACAACCAGAAGACAAAAGAAAGCGCAAAGGAGAAAAATGTCGCGATATCACGACATGTCGCATTTTTGCAACCCTAAGAAGAGATAAAGCAAGGAGGAAAAATGTCATGATATCGTGACATGTCGCATTTTCGCGACCCAAAGAAAGAGAAATCCAGGAGGAAAAATATCGCAATATCGCGAAATGTCGCATTTTTGTGACCCAAAGAGGAAAGATAAATCAAGAGAGGAAAGATGTCACAGTATCACGACATGTCACATTTTCATTACCCGATGAGAAAGAAAGTGCAAGAAAGAAAAAGTGTCGTGATATCGTGACATGTCGCATTTTCGCGACCTGAAGAGAAAGAAAGTGCAAGAAAGAAGAAGTGTCATGATATCGCGACATGTCACATTTTCATGATGAAAGGGCAAGAGAAGGAGCCAAAGAGAAGAAGTATCGTGATATCGCGACATGTCACATTTTCACGACGAAAGGGCAAGAGGAGGAGCCAGAGAGAAGTGTCACGATATCGCGACATGTCACATTTTCATGACGAAAGGGCAAGAGAAGGAGCCAGAGAGGAAAAGTGTCACGATATCACGACATGTCACATTTTTATGACTAAAATATAAGAGAAAGTGGATAAAAGGAAAAGTGTCGTGATATCGCAACATGTCACATTTTCATGACTAGAAGAGAAGAGAAAACGAAAGAGAAGAAAAATGTCATGATATCATGACATGTCGCATTTTTGCGACTAGACAAGAAGGGAGAGGGTAAGAAGGAATAAGTGTCGTGATATCACAACATGCTACATTTTTAGGGGGCCGTTACAGAGTGACAGTGTGACAGCTAACAAAAGTTAGACAGCTGTTATAGGTGTCGTTACAGTGCAACTAAAATAAGAATATGATAGTGAACAGAGGTCAGCCGGTGATTTTAGGGGCCGTTACAGGGGCATGTGGCACCAAGGTATTAGTGGCTATAGAGCACTCCACCATTTTGTGTAATGATGACTCAAAATGTCGAGGTGTAGGTGGCTACAGAGCACTCTGCCATTTTGTGTAATGATGACTCAGAGGGGTAGGCGAAGGCCAAGAGACGTGGGAAATGAAATGAGGGGACCACCAAATGGAAGATGGAGAGTCACGCAAAAATTTTAAAAAGGGAATTAGAGGCATGCACAAGGGGTTGGAAAACGTCCATAGGCAGAGTTTCAAATTCGAAGGCAAAGGGCTATTCTAGGCCTACTTGCATTGTTTTCCTTATAGAGAAAGCTTAGGTTTCTTGAGTGTGTAAAAAGATCGTCGAACGTGAGGTAGTTTACACCAAGAGCAAAGAAATATTGGGTTCCTGAGTGTGTAAATAGATTGTCAAACATGAGGCAATTTGAACCAGGATCCGTGGGGTCGAAGGACTACGGAGACAGAAGGCTACAGATATTAGAAGACTACGAAGACAAATGGCTGTGGCTATTATTTTGTAAATTTTTTTTAGACTCAGAGGGTCGGGGCCTCTATAAAAACCTAGGCATTGTAATGAGAGAGAAGTGCAAATCTAGAGATTGCAATAGAAGAAAGGAAAACTAAGCCTGCGGGTTAGTTCTATAAATTTGTTTCCAAGTTATTGAATAGAAATTTGGATTTAGGAGATTGCAATTTTTGGCCTTACGTCAAGGTCTTGGGTTGCCACCAAGGAGCCAATATTTTTATTATTAAAAGAGTGATAATTCAATTAATTATGTGATCCTCCAAAATGAGGGGCTTTAAACACCTATTAAATTTCATCCCCATGATAACAAAATTATTGCAAATACCCCCACTAAAAAATAAAATATTGAACGTAGGTTTATTTGGTTTGGTGGTAGTAAATCTAGGATTCTGGAATCAGTTTAGTTGTATAACCCTTCTCAAAATTCAAAGAGCACATAATTTTATGAGATACAATAAATTATTTCTTCCATGTATTGCATGCATTTTAGTTAAATTTTCTACTGTTGTGGGTACTTAAAAAAGTTATTCATCAAGAGTTTTAACATGTTATGTCAAATAACATAGGCATTTAAAGTGAATTCCTTTTGATGAAAATTGTAATGATTATATTGTAAACCACAAGAGATTAAAATACAACATAATTTTATCACATATTGCTCATAATGGTGCCTTTCAAACATCCTTATATATAAAAAAATGATATTCAAACTAGAAATATGTGAGCAAAGCCATTAGAATGTGAGAGACATTCGACACAATTTACAATGTGATTTTCTTCTAACACATTACTAATAGCTTTAGAGCACACCCTAAGTGTACCATTTTAGGAAAGGCCTCTCGAAACACAATTTTTTGAATATGTAAATTTGATGTTTTTACTAATTATTATTTGAATGTAATAATGTAATGATATATTTATACTTGATTAAATCAATAGTTTTTACTTTTTAGAGGAAGAAGAGGATATGAAAAGACTCACAAAACATCGTATATGGAAAGGGGAATGTATTGGTACATAATATGAGCAAGACCATGTTCTCATGTTGATGATTACAAGATACATGATCTCAAGGATGAAAATAACTAATTAATCAATAACTATGTTCTAAGAATGTTAATTTAGTAATGTTTTTAAATGTTAATAGCCCAATAAAACTATTTGGTTTAGTCACTTTGGATTCTTCTCAATTTTGAAAATTATGTGTGTATGAAAAAGAGATATTATTGTATGCAGAAGTGTAACAACTATTTGTATAGGTGGTTCCATTGAAAATATAAAACTTCATGAATATGGAGCATACACTGTAATTATTAGAATATTTTTATATATATTAAAACACGTGAATTATTTAATTCTAACAAAAAAAAAATTCTTTATGGTATGGTCCATTATTTCTTATTAGTCATAAACTCATATTAACACAATTGTAATTTTGTGGCATATTGTTGGAAATTTAAGGTATTTTATGTTGTCATTGATGTCACATGGATCATTGATGTCACATGGATCACATTGAGTTTTGGTGGCAAAATGTTATTTTGGAGAGCATGGATATATACAGGATTTTTGTGAAAACCAAGGTAGGCAAAATAAAAGTTTTTATGTAAGATCATGGATGGCAGATTTGAAATGTATTTTTCTTAAAACCTAGGTTGGCTTTTTGTTTCGTTTGAAAAGGTGCCCCAGTGAAGGAGATATTTAATTTTAAATATTTAAGTTTAAATTTTAAATTATTTAAAATTTAAATTTAAAATTAAAATTAAATTTAACATTTTATTATCATCGAAGTCCAAAAGAATGAAGACTTGATTATAATCCATTGACACCTTTCGAAGAACTATAATGTGCATATATAATGGTTAAAAACTGTGCCTATTGAAGATATGCCATTGTTGAGAAAATCGAAGAGTTTTAATGCATGGAGGAAGCAAAAAGTCAAGCAAGTAAAAGAAATAATTTTCAAATGTTAAAGGAAATCGAGGATGTCTGGACCTAATGTCACATTGGATAGTGCAGTGAAGTTGGCAAGAGATAACTTTGGCATGGAGGAAGTCTATGTTTTGAATCCCATAGGGGCAGAAGTTTTGATGGAAAACATTTTTTGTTTTAAGAATATCGAGCACATTTGATAAGGCAAGGTGTTGGGATTTATCCCAAATGTGGGCTTACATCCACGTGGTTAGCATCTCATGGCACTAGCAAGGAGGAATAGAGTCCGACTCCCGTAGGTGTGAAGGTTCTTATCAATTTTGGCAAACATTTTCAAATGTTAAAGCCACGCTTTAGAAATTAAAGGTATTTATGAGAAGCACCTTGCATAGTTGATATTGTGAATGTTTTGGGTGTATGGAAAATAAATTTCTAGAAGATAGGGAGTTATGAGGTTTGTAAGCTTGCTGTTAATTTTTAGGAAGAATAAGGGTTTTTATCCACTTTTAAAAAAAAAAATTGGTGTTTTTCTTTTTATAAATATATCATATTATATATTGTTGGAAGCTTATTTTGAGGGCTATTTGATTAAATTACTTAGAGGGAGAAATAAGGTGTATGTAAATAGATATTTTTGTTTCTGTAAAGGGGTTCAAAAGTGAAGGTTGTTTTGTTCTTTTTTCAAAGTTTGTTGAGTGTGGCAGATTTCTAAAGGGGTTTCTTTATCTTCATAAAAGGTATGGGCACATTCTCCTATTGATTGATTATGGTGGTTGATTTCTGACATATCATTGGAGATAAAAGGACTGATTATGGTTTCCTTTTCAAAAGTGGATAGTTGAATGCTTCAAGGTTTTATGGTTTGAGAGTTGTGTTTAAACCTTGTTTTATAAGCATAGTTTTTGAAGCCCATTGGTTGTGAAAAGAACTTGAAAATAACATGAGTATCATTGTTATGTGATATTTGTGGTTGAGCATTGTTGGAAACATTTGAGTTTGTTGATACTTGCTTGGACTAGGGTTTTGTGAGAAAGAGTTGTCCCTTGTGATGATTGGTTGAGTTGATTTGATTCATCCTAGTCAAGTGATTATGTGAAGTGGTTGTTCAAGTTCCTAGAAGCAAACTATTCTATATTCTGATTTGATTTGAGATTGGGATTTGAGAATATAACATATAGAGTCTCTAACAATTCTCTTTATGGTTCTATGATATTGATTTGAGTTGATATTAGGATTTGAGAATAGAACATATAGAGTCTCTAACAATTCTCTTTATGGTTCTATGACATAGATTTGAGTTGAGTTGAGATTGACTTGATATGAGTTGATTTTGATTTGAGTTAAGATCATTGTGGATCATTGTTATCATCCATTATAGAGTGCATTGTCATTCATTGTTGAGTTCATCATTAAGCCTTGCCTTCACAAATTTGTGGATGATATTTGAGTGTTCCTTGAGCATGATTGATTGAGCCTTTGAGAAGGCCTTTGGGAGAAATTTTTGGATAGATTTGGACAAGTTCTGTGTGAGCTTGTTGAGCAATTTTGAACAAGTTCTATGTGATCTTGTTGAGCATATCTAGACAAGTTTTGTTTGAGCTTGTTGAGCATATTTGGACAAGTTCTTTGTGAGCTTGTTGAGTATATTTGGACAAGTTTTGTGTGAGCTTGTTGGGCAGATTTAGACAAGTTATGTGTGAGTTTTTTGAGAAAATTTGGACAAGTTCTATGTGAGATTATTGACAATATTTGAACAAATTCAATGTGAGCTTGTTAAGCATATTTTGGCAAGTTATCTTTGAGCTTGTTGAAAAAATTTGTGCAAGTTCTTGGTGAGCTTGTTGAAGCAGATCAGTTTTGCCTAGCTGAGTAGATAAGTTGATTGCCTACCTGAGCAAATTAGTGAATTGCCTACCTAAGCAGATAAGTGTGTTACCTAGCTGAGTAGATCAGCCGATTGCCTACCTAAGCATATCAGTGTATTGCCTAGCTTTGAGTAGATCAAATTAATCATTGTATTGGATAAGGATCCTTATTTCTATGTGAAATATTATAAGGATATTATATTTTGGAGAACCCCACATTGGGGGAAACACATTAAATTTTGTGTATCAATTTTTTGTGGTGACTTGTGCTCTTGATTACTATTGCTATCTGATTTATTAATGCACACTACTATATTTTGTTATTGTAATTATGGACATTAATTGATATTGGCTTGGAAAAAAAGTAAAAAGTGGATGTTATACTTTTCACCCCCCCATATGAGTATAAGCTTGTGTTCTTCAATTAGTATCAGATTGCGTTCCTTCAAAAATGCTAACAGCTTGAGGGTAGATTCTATAAGAACACAGAGGGCTTCACAAAATGGATCATCTACAAATAAAGCACCATTGCTTGACGATAATAATTATACTTTCTAGAGCATGAGAATGACGAACTACTTGATATCACAAGGATATGAGGTATGGAATATGGTTGACAAAGAGTATAAGGTTGAAGGTGATCCCGAGGAAGATAAGACTATCAAGAAATTGGTTAAGATCAATGCAAGGGCAATACATTGTATATTGAGTGGGCTGCATAAGATAAATTTTGCAAAGTTCATGGTATGTACTTCAGCTAATGAAATATGGACCAAGTTGTGAAATACTTATGAAGGAGATTCCAAGGTAAAGTTGTCAAAAATACAAACTCATAGAAAAATATTTGAGGAATTAAAAATGGAATATTTTAAAGATATTGGAAGTAAAAGTACTCCCACACCAAAATTAATCACCTCAAGAGATAAGGTGGTGAGGGTCTAAGCTTAAAAGTCATATATTTTAGCCCCATAGGTGTCCCTTTTTCCATTGATGTCAAAGGGGCAGAGATTTGAGTAAGGGGGAGAGCATTGAGTTAGGGGGAGCAGCCTCCAAAGAGAGCATTGATTTAGGTGGAGCAGCTTCCAAAAAGAGCATTGAATTAAGGGGAGCAGCCTCCAAAGAGAGTATTGAGTCAGGGCGAGCAACTTTGATTATCAGAGATGGTTTTTACAGTGACTGTGGTGATTTGCATTAGAGGTGTTACCATCAATGACAAAGGGGGATATTGTTGGAATACTTGAGGTATGTCTTGGTGAATACTTGTTGGATATATTTGAGCTAATTCTTGGTGAAGACTTGTTGGATAAATTCAAGGTAAGTCTTAGTGAAGACTTAAGAGTAGATTGAGAAAGTTCTTGAGAGGAATTATTGACATATTTGATACAAGTATTTGAGAGGACTTGAGAGAAGAATTGATTGATTTGTTTAAACCTTGAGTTAAGGATTGGGGTAAATATAAGCATATTTTATTTGTGATTGGATCAAACTTTATGTTAAGGCTTGAGGACATATGTGAGGATAGATATTGGTGATGATTTGAGAGCAAATTTGTGATAGACTCTATCCTCAAATATTTCATCAAGCCTTAAGACAAATCTTGATCCAATAACAAAATCAACTCTTCTTAGATTTATCCTGAACCTTGAATCAAATCTTGAACAAATCAATCAATTTTGCTCTCAAATATTATCAAATACTTGTCTCAAATATATCCATAATTCTTCTCAAAAAATTGCTCAATCTACTCTCAAGTATTCACTAAGACTTACCTCAAATATATCCAACAAGTATTCACCAAGACTTACCTCAAATATATCCAATAACTATTCACCAATACATACCTCAAATCTATCCAACAAGTCTTCATAAAGACTTACCTCAAATCTACTCAATAAGTCCTCTATTAGTGTATATTCCTATTAGCTTTTATTACATTATTTTGTTGTTAGTATTATTGTTAGCGTAGTTTATTTAGGGCTCATTGTTTTTCACGAGATTCGCTTATTACGAGCTAATTAGAGCCTACAGTGTATTATTTATTCACTCATTGGAATAATCAAATTGTTCATTCCATATTACATGGTACTAGAGCTTGACTTGTTGAAGCTCTGGTAGCTTTGGTAAGCTTTGACTAGGTGTAAGTCAAATCTGTTGGTAGGACTGACTCCTAATGGTTTGATCTAAATCAGCATCCTAGAGATAGCCGAGTGAGATTGGGATCACCAAGTAGTTCTCTCACCAAGTAGTTCTCTCGCTACTCTACGCTCGAGTGACTAAACCAATGTGGACTGACTCCTAATGGTTTGATCTGAATCAACATCCTAGAGATAGCCAAGTGAGATTGGGATCACCAAGTAGTTCTCTCACCAAGTAGTTCTCTCGCTACTCTACGCTCGAGTGACTAAACCTATGTAGAGAACCAAATTGGACCAGACTTGACTGACGGGGTAGAAAACCAAATTGGACCAGACTTGTCTAACGGGGTAGTCTGTCTTTAAACACGGATAGCTTACGTGGACAAGGCTCTACATGGACAAGGTGGATTGGCTACGCTAGCGGCCAAAAGTTTGGATGATAGACTTAACCACCGTAAGGTGGTCATAAACAAGGTCGTGTGGTTAATGTTTTAAACCACATATTTGGCTTTGCTTGTTGTATGTGGGACAAATACTCCCACGTTTTGGAGATTTGTTCTCACTACAATATATTCATCATTGTTTCAAATGATTTTTTATTCATAGCATCCTCGCAAGCAGAAGTTTGTGAGCATTGTGCTACTAGATTTGGAGTCACGGGCTGCGATTGGTGTTGATCATCGATGCAATGCGGAGACATTGTAAAAGGTGCAATATTCGATTGTAGGAGCAATGTTAATCTGTAGATCATCGATGCAATGCGGATACATTGTAAAAGGTGCAATATTCAATTGTAGGAGCAATGTTAATTTGTAGATCATCGATGCAATGCGGAGACATTGTAAAAGGTGCAATATTCAATTTCTGGCCAACTGGAGAAGGCAGATCTGATATGCAGATGAATCAGGGATGAAACAAAAGTTTTTTTTTGTCAAGACAAGCTCGAATTTGACTGACATTTTATTCTCTGAATTTGCTAAAACAACATTGGTGATTACTGTGCAGTGAAATTTCACTGTCTAGAATCCACTAGCAGTGCGAAAGAGCCATCATAGGAGACACATGATTTAAAGTGTCTCAAAGACATCATGACACAACTTTTGTAGATATTTGGTGTGAGAATATTACGCCATCGCTCCGCACAAGACCTCGATCGTGCAGTCAATGTCCAAAAGCCACAATTATAGTGCACCATAGAGTTTTGGCATCCATCCAATGATTGCAACCTGTGTCGAGCATCGGTGCAATCACAGGAGCCAAAGACCACAATCTATGCATCATTTTTCATAGATGCCGATAACAGATCTAGGCGGAGGATAAATCGCATGTTGCAGACAGACGCGACGCTAAAGAATTCCTCGGCAATCATTTTTTTGTGAACCTATTATTTGTAGCCAGCAGGAGGTAGAGCCATGGATGCACCTCCAGCAGAGGAGCAGTGCCACCCGTAGCTGCCCGTAGCCGCTGCTGAGGGAGGAGAGCGCCACCTTGGACGTCCGCCAGCTTGGCGAGGCGAGCCTTTTCAAATAGGGATTTTTCCCTTTGATTACCACCGACAGTGGAAGCCGGGGTGGTAAGCTGCCTGTTGTTAAGGCACTCGGAGGCAAGAGGTCAGGGGATCCATTCCCGCCGACCCCCCAAGGTGCCTTTTATAAGGTATATTTTTTTTTGTTGTTATGTTTTGTTAATATTTTTTTTATAAAGTTCTTTTTTAATTTTTTTTATTTAGTTTAATTAAAATTAAATTTTTTAATTACTTTTTTCATTATAAAAAAATTATTTTTAATAATTTTTTATGAAAAAGTAATTATTTAATTAATTAAACTTTATAAAAGGAATTTTTTTGAAAAGACTTTAGAAAAGAATTTTTTTTCAAAACTTAACAAGGGGGGATTTTTTTTCCTCATTGAGCAATTCACATAAACTCATCAAACCTCCAAACCTGTTTTTTAGGCTTCATAAATAGCAAACATCGTTTGTTTGAAGTACTTCACACGGGGGGGGATTTTTTTTGGTGACATTTTGTGCTCATTTGCCTAGGAGGCAAGCTTTGTAAGAGCCTTTTTTTTAGGTTTAAATTGTTGCATTTTTTTGCACAAAAAGGAGGATATAATTTTGCAAAACCAAGGGGGGAATACTTATAAGGGTGCATTTTCGGCAGTGACCGACACCTTAGTCAAATTATTTTGCAAAATTTTATTGTAAAAGGTGCATTTTTGACAGAGACCGACACCTTAAAAATGGGAAGATCAAAGAAAAAGATAACCCTAAAAACTGATGTTGCTAAATTAGTTAAAGACCCATACTTTCCACCAGAGATGGATGGGTTGGATTTTTATGAGGAGGGCACATTCCTCACACTAAAAAATGGTTTAGTAGCTCTCCTCGATGATTCTGAGTCTTGCATAGACCTTCAGAAAAATGGTGCTCAAGTTCCTATTGGCGTTCTAAGGGGCATATACCTGGTCTTTGTTGCACTTGACCGTGCCCAACGTAAATTGGAAATAAATGAGGAAAACGAGGTCCTAAATGCGAATGCTTGTTGTGACACAAGTGACCTTCAGCCCATTATGGCACATGCTTGTTGTGATACAAGCGACCTCATACCTTTTATGGTAGATATCAGTTGTAGCACAGGTGATCTCATTTTAGTAGTAGATTTTTCTTGTGACACTAGTGACTTAAAAACTAAACCTCCTCAAAAAGAGCTCCATAATCTCATCAATAATGACAAATGCAAAATTGTTAAAAGCATTGATGAAGATGATGAAATTGGGTGTTTTGAAAAACACACCAAAGGATTTGGTTCCAAAATGATGAAGAAAATGGGATTCAATGGTGAGATATTAGGTAAACAGGAACAAGGCATTAAAACTCCTATAATGCCAAATGTCAGGGCAAAGAATGAAGGCCTTGGCTATACTGGACAAGCAAGTACCAGTAATTCCATGTTTGTAAAACCTAAATCTCCTACATCTCCTAAAAATCATTGTTGCATTCACTGTGGAAATGCAGGACATGTTGCAGCTAAGTGTTGGAGATTACATTCTTGTGATTCATCTGGATGTACGAATCACTCTTCTTCCAATTGTTGGTACAAAGTGAAAATGGCCAACAAGGTTCATATTGATTGTGGATGGACAGATCTCACACAATGGACCATGATGAAAGAAATGTTGTATGGCTTCTACCGAAAAGGTAAAACCTATGGTAGACCCCGAGGCAAATCCAGTGATAGACCGAGTGGCAGTCCTAGAGATAATGACCCAGAGACAGACCTAAAGACATACCCAATGACAAAGTTCCAGTGGCAGATCTACAAAAAAATCCAGAGGCAATGATCCAGAGGTAGTTTCACAGGCAGATCTCGAGATAGACCCAGTGGTACAGATCTAGAGGTATGCTTAGATCCAAAGCCAGAGCCATGCTAGAGCCAGAGCCAAAGACAAAGCACGAGCCATAATTATTTCATTTCTCTTCTTCTTCTTTCACTGTATTGGGGCAGTTATATACTTTACCCAAATATTGTTGTATGGGGGGATGTTAGAATATCTAGTAGTTATTACATTACCCAAATAATGTAATAAGGGGGGATGTTAGTGCATATTCCTATTAGATTTTATTACATTATTTTTTTGTTAGTATTATTGTTAGCGTAGTTTATTTAGGGCTCATTATTGTTCACGAGATCTGCTTATTACAGGCTAATTAGAGCCTACAGTGTATTATTTATTCACTCATTGGAATAATCAAATTGTTCGTTCCATCTTACATCCTCACCAAGACTTACCTCAAATTTATCCAACAAGTCTTAACCAAGACTTATCTCAAATATGCTTGCAATATTTCACAAAAGGTCACACCAATGTATCCTTAAGCATTCAAAAAATCTTACTCAACTCTATCCTTAAGTATGCTCTAGGACTTATTCAAATTACTGTAAAAATTGTATACAAAACTCAACTTAATATCTTTCAGAAAACCTCTTCAATCACACAAACAAGTTTCATTCAAAATTTTGTTTAACCATAGAAACATATAGAGAATGATAAGAGACTGAATATGTTTCACACTCACAAATCACTCTATCACTTTCAAACTCACTTTCAAAATAATTTAGAATAAAGAATAATTTATTTCACAAAACTTGAACTATCACTCCAATATTTTCAATCAATAATTTTCAACCACCTTTATTCATCTATTCACTAAATGAAACACTACTTTCTTATAAATCCTAACCAAGTTTTTCACTAGACTTCCAACAACTCACACTATGGAACTCAAACTTTGACTTAAGATGATTCCAATTTCACATAATAATGATATTCATGTTCTATCACAAACCTTAGCTGAATATAGTTCTCAATCTAACATAACAATGATACTCATGTTCTTTCACAAACCCTAGTTCAACATCCACAAATCATACATATGAAAAATCTCTCAAATAGTTCCAACAATGATTATCAAACAATCCTTTTCACTCCAACTTTGCATTTCACAATATTCACTCCAAAAATATTTTATTCATAAGGAAGATGTGCCCATACCTTTTGTTTTGATGGAGATATATCTTCAAAACCAATCTTAATCACAATCAAATACTTTTTTCCAATTTCAAGGTTAGATAGAAACAACATATATTAATATCTCCACACAAATATTCTCCCCAATAATTATTTCATCATACAAAAATTATCAAGTCTCAAGTACACCTTATAACCTCCAAACTTCTCAAAATAATATTCAATACAGAAAAAATCAAATTCTTGTGTTAACATATTTTAAGTACAATATCCGTAAAATAACTTTCAATAAATAAAAATTATTTTCCTTTGATAACACCTTATAACTTCAATCTTCACAAAGAAGCATTCAAAAAATAAAAATTAAATTACTTTGTTAAACCTTATAACTCCAATTCCCTTATTTATATTTCTAATCAAAAATAAAATATTTTAATCAACCTTATGACTCCCACCTTTGCAAAAATAATCACGTGGTCTCTATGTAATTTGCACCTTCCAAAACCTTGGAAGAAATTAAAAGCACTTACCTTGTAAATTTTGGCCCACGTCTTTAACAAAAATATTTCACCCTTTATAAATGCACCCAAACTCGAACTCGTGACCAGCTATTGGTGTAGTGCCTTAGCCCAAGGCTAAGCTGTCGTTGGGCTAAATGCCCACACAACACTCAAAGCACACAAAACACCCTTTATGCCTTGCCTTCTATGACTTTTATAAAACAACAAAAAACTTCTTGTGTGATAGAACGAAGAGGATCATAATAAAACCCTCAAATTTCCCTGCACGAATATTTTAACCATCCTTCGATTATTTTCTGTGGTACCCAACCCTTTGGGTGTATTTTGATGCTCCACACGAATTTAATTCGAAGTTTCCCTCTTTAAAATTAAAGCACATGAATTCCTCTTCTTCTCTCTCAATGCAACACATGATTTATTTATTCTCCTAGGCATACAAATTGCATTAGATAATTTAAATGAAAATCATTTCTCCCTTTTATACATTTGTCCTTTGCACTCCAATATGTCGGCTTATGTGATTCAAATTTTAATTAGAATTTAAATTTAAACCTTTGACGCCTTATGATTTATTAAAATTAAAATTTTAATCGTAGGTTAAAATATTTTAATTTAGTGTGCCTAAAATTTTTTGGATTGGATTTGAGAGGAATGAGTGAGCTGAGGTTTAGCGGGTGCGGTGGGAGTGAGGGTTTAAATTTTATGGGTAATAATCTTAGCCAAGGTGGTAGAGGTAGAGCAGATACAAAAGGCGCAGGAGGGAACCTCGAGCATAGATCCAAAGGAAGGCGATTAGGCTACAAAATATTTGTAGGCGGGCATCACGCGGGGGCTCGACTCTGCTCAGAAAGACACCAAAAAAAAAATACGAAGGACAATACGGGGCCCAAGAAGTGGATGTATTTTTCTAAGACTCTTAGAGGAAAAATAAAGGAGGTTCTCTCTCTTCTGTCCCTAGTTCCAATAAATAATAAAATTTTGTCCCTAGCAAGTTCCATGAGCCCTTTTCTTTCAATGGAAGAATTCTCCTTGGTAGGCATGTTTTTGGGAGGTAAGCCGAACATGGAGACTATCAGGGCTTGGGTGACGGGTAAATGGCGACCGATAGACAGATTGGACTTGGTATCTCTAACTCGAGGGTTCTTCATTATTTTTTTTAACAATATGGAGGATGCTAACCACATTTTAATAGGAGGTCCTTGGTTTCTGAGCAAAAGGAGCCTTTTTATCAGATGATGGGGTGAATATTTTGACCCTAAAAAGCAAAATATTAACATTGCCCCTATTTTGGTTTGTCTCCTAAGTCTACCTACCTAGTTATTCAATGAATATTTGCAGTAGGGCATAGCCAAAACTATAGGGGACCTGATCTCCATTGACCATGTGACCTTGGCTAGGATAAGGATGACTCATGCATGAATCTACATAAATGCTAATTTGGATAATGAATTGCCAAAGTTTGTGGAGCTAGAGTATGGAGAATACTATAAAAAAAATTAACATAATATGATAATAGACCGAAATTCTATGCAGAATGTAAAAATCAATGACATCTATGCAATCAGTGCCCCACCTTGGTAATGAATAGAGAAAAGCAGAAGTAGGGAATGCTAGATAGAGGAAATTTTAGGAGTTTCCCTAGCAGAGGTGATTTCAATAAGGCAAACTATGTCTACCAAAAAAATAAAAGAGAGGATGTAGGTTCCAAAAAAGACAAAAGAAAACAATAGGTTGTTGGCAACCAAAATACTCAGGTAAGTTCCAATCCTCTAGTTTCAAATAAATTTTCAATTCTATCTAATATGATAGTAGGAGGATTATCGAAAGAAATGGAATCCTATAACCTTTAGGCTAACCTTTATAACTCTCTAGAATCCCATCCAAGTCACGATCCTCAAACCCTAATGTTAAAATTACTGTAAGCCCCGTGGGCATCACAAAGCCAAATCGTAATGCCCAATCTCTAGAATCCCCATCCAAGTTAGGATCCTTAAACCCAAATGCTAAAAATACTTCAAGCCTAGTGGGCCTCCCAAAGCCAAACCCTAATGCTGAAGAACTTAGGAAGAAGGTTTAGGCATTGGAAAATAAAAAATCTCATCTCCCTAACATCATCACTAGGAACCAGGTGAATCCTACTAAGGGGTCATCCCGTAGACCAGGGGAATACAAGAAAAAAGGATAATATTTGGATGTAGGGGTGGAGATATGTGAAACTCTTCATACTAAGGAATATGGTAGTCCAGTTCTACAACAAATTTCCTCCCCCTAGTTTAGTCCTAAACAAACCAGGAGCACTGTGAAGTCTCCTATAGATTTTGGCAGTGAAAAATAAGAGGGAGAATATCAAATGTTGAGCATCAAAAAATTAAAACTGATAATGACATTGCCAATGGAAAATAGAGAACCTTGTTTCAACAAGTTATTCTAGGTTTTGAAGACAAAAAATTAGGAAAACCCCCTCAAGGGAGGGGGAGAGGAAGAAATCCCAAACAATTTAAATAAAGTTCCTCTCATTGAACATGAGAGGCATCAATGGCCTACCCAAACACATGGAAGTCAGTGCAATAATGAATCAAGTGAATCCAACTATTATCATGTTGCAAGAAACAAAAACTAATGAGATTCAGTAAAAAAAAAGTAGCAAAAAAAAATTGGAATAAAGGGGAGATGGTTTTAAAATTAGCCAGAGGAGTGTCTAGAGGTCTTATGACTTTATAGGATACCTGAATAGTAGAAGGCATCGTTATTCAGAAATATGATAGGGTTCTTAGTGTTTTATTTAAGGAAATAAATAGCAACAGGTCATGGATCCTTTAAAATATTTATACCCTGACTTCAATTCAATGGAGAGCTCTACTATGGGAGTACTCAAGAAATCTAAGTGAAATATTTGATAATGTCCCCTGGATTCTGGCTGGGGATTTTAACACTCCTCTTTAACCTTCAAAAAAAATGGGTGGAAATGGATCACCTATTAGGAGCATGGATGAGTTCAATGAGTTTTTGAACTCCAACATGTTGATGGATGTAAAACTTAGAGGATTGAATTATACCTAGAGCAATCGGTAGATAGGGTGTCATCTCATTCAAGAAAGGCTTGACAAATTTTTTCTATCAAAGGAGGCTACAACTCTATTTGGTGATTCTACCCTGTAAGCCCTTCCTAAAATTACCTCTGATCATAATCCCATTTTTTTGGAGATCCTTAACTCTTTTTCCTTCAAGAAACCTTTTAGATTTAAATCTATGTGGATCAAACATTCCAGTTTCAGAGATAACTTAATTCAATGGTGGCAGCAGCCTGTTAGGGGTAGTGTAACTTTTAAACTTGCTGGCAAATTTAAAGTGTGTTAAGGAAAAGCTTAGAACTTGGAACAAAGAGGTCTTTTGGAACCTCTTTGAAAATAAAAAATAGGTTGTTTAAAGTTTGAATATAGTTGATAAGAGGATTCAACATGGTGATGCTGATGAAACTACTAGGCAGAAGGAACAAACAAAACTAGCAAAGTTTCATAACATTTTGGCCTGTGAGGAAATCTATTGGAGGTAAAAATCAAGGGCTCTTTGGTTGAAATGTGGAGATTCAAATTCCAAGTTTTTTCACGTCACCACGCTTAGAAACAGAAGCAATAACAAGATAAAAATTAAAAAACAAAATAGATGGTTCTATTACTCAGGACTTAACAGAAATTAGAAAGGAGGCAGTAACTTATTTCAATTCTATCCTTGGTTAGGAATCGTAGTGCAATGAGGAGGCCAAAGATATTCTCTTGCAATCCATTCCTAGCATAATAAATGAGGATATAAACCTTAAGCTTCTAGCTCCCTTTTTTAATGAGGAAATTAAGGAAGCCTTGTTTAACATGGAGCCAGACAAAGCCCCGAGACCCGATGGCTTTCCCCCTCATTTCTATCAAGATTTTTGGGACATCGTAAGTGAGGATGTAATTTTTGCTATCATAGAATTCCAATCAAGCAATCATATCCCAAAAGTTATCAACTCTACTTTTATTTCTCTAATTCCTATGAAGCAAACCCATGAATCTATGGTTGACTTCAGGCCAATCAATATGTGCAATATTTCTTACAATATCCTAACTAAAGTCAATGCAAATAGAATGAGATATGTTTTGCCTCGCATCATAGATCCATGCCAAGGAAGCTCTATCTAGGGTAGGTCAATCTTGGATGGAGTTATCATAGTTCATGAAGCTCTACACTCTGCTCATAAGACTAATAGGTCTATTTTTGCCCTCAAGCTTGATATGAACAAAGCATTTGATAGGCTAAATTGGGACTTTATGATTGTTGTCCTCCTTAAGTTTGGTTTTCACCACCAATGGGTTAATTTGATCAAAGAATTTATTTCTAAAGCATGGTTCTCGATTCTGGTTAATGGAACAACTACTGGTTACTTTCAAAGTCATAGAGGAATTCGGTAGGGGGACCCTATCAGCCCCATGTTATTCATCATTGTGGTAGAATATTTAGGCAGAACCATAAAAAATACTTGCAATTCAAAACTAATATCAAGAATCAAGGTAACATCTCTCACTAGGGCTATTTCTCACCAAAAATTTGTTGATGAAAGGCGTCGGTGGTTGAGGCCAAAAGAATTAAATACATCCTACAACTCTATGAGGACACTGCTGGTCAGAAAGTTAATTTCAATAAAAACAAGTTATATTTATTGAACACCCCCATTCAGAGGAAATGAAGGATTGCAAAAATTTTAGGGTGTGATATAGCAAAACTCCCCACTTTGTATCTTGGTCTCTCTCTTTTAATTGGTTCTCCGAGAGAGTCAATGTGGGACAGGGTTATTTAAATAATTAAAAAAAAACTTTTTGGATGGAAAGGTCATCTTCTATCTCAAGCAGGAAAGCTGATCCTCACTAAGGCCTCTTTTCAGAGCATTCCATTCTATTTACTCTCCGTTTTCAAAGCCCTAGTGAAGATTTTATAGAAAATTGAGAAACTCCAAAAAGCATTTTTATGGACTGGATCAGAGGAGAAAAAAAGGATACACCTTGTAGGATGGACCAAAGTGTGCAGACCCAGGGAAAATGGGAGCTTAGGTATGAGGAGAATTGCTCATATGAATTTAGCTTTACTAGCTAAGCAGGTGTGGCACCTCATTTTTGGTGAAGAAAATGAATTGAAAGCTATCATCAAACAAAAGTATCTTCAAAATATAGAATTTCTTAGTGACTCGGTTCCAATCAAAGGTTTTGCTTTTTGGAAAGAAATTCTTAATTGTAATGAAATCATCAAAAAAGGTTTAAGATGGGTTTTAGGAAATGGTGAGAGGATAAATTGTTGGAATTACAGGTGGGATAAGGATGAACCACTGATGCAATATCCTAACTTAGCCCAAATTAGAGATATCATGAAAGAACTCATTGGCAGAAAAGTATTCGATTATATGGTTGAGGATAGAGGTAGAATGAAGTGGAAACAAATAAGGATTTAGGAATTTCAAGTAGAATAAAAAGATCTTTGTAACATTCTTGGGCAACAGTTTATCCCTGTGATACCCAAGGAATATCAAGTGACCTGGGATCCTATGAAAAAAGAGTAGTTCACTCTTAAATCAGATTACAAGCTTCTGCTTGATGACAAGGATTTTGTCCTCCAAAAGGATTTAGTTTAGATAAAAAAATTAATTCCAAAAATTATAGTCTTTTCATGGTTGGTTATCCAAGGAAGAATTCTAACTATTGATAATATAATACGTAAAGGTATTTGTATCACTAATCATTGTTATCTGTGTAGGGCTAATTGGGAGACCATTTATCACATTTTCCTTGAATGCCCATTTTCCTTGACTATCATAAGTGGGGTTTTGAAGGCCTTTAATATTTATTGGATTAAACCAGCCACTGTACTTGATTTTTTCATCTAGTGGCCTTGTGCATTTTCAGGCCAAAGACTTAGATACATGTGGAAAATTTGTCTCAGTCACTATCTTTGGCAGGTGTGGTTAGAAAGGAACCATAGAGTCTTTAATGAGTTTATCCATGATCATAAAACTATCATTGCTAGGATCATATCCTTTGCCAAAAATAATGTGAACCTTATCCTTTTTTATAGTCATAAACCTCATATGTAGGAGACCACGATTGCTCAATATTTAAGCTTAACCTTGTTAGATGAGTCTGTGCCTAGGGCAGTCAACCCCAAAGCCAATGTTAAGTGGTTGCCACCTCCTACGGGTTGGTTTAAGCTTAATTTTTATGGAGTGGCTAAGGACAATCTTGACAGAGTAGGCACTAGTGGCATTGTGCGAGATCATAATGGGAATATTATGCTTGAATTTTCTAAATATTTGGGAACAAGAACGAAGAATGAAGTTGAAGCTAGAGCTATGTGGAGAGGCCTTGAAATGACTCAATACTTATAAGGCATTTTGATCGTAGAAGGAGACTTTGTGCATGTTATAAATATCCTCAATAACTGGAAAACACCTCCTTGGAGGATTAAAAAAACTGTTGAAGAGTCTAGGATCCTTTTTAGGGAAGACAGGACAGAAAATCCCAATTTGTCATTTGGGAAGCTAACAAAATTGTTGATAAGCTGGCCAATTTGGGTGTCGATGGTGATGGACTTTTCAAATGGGAACATAGTGTCCCGAGTGAAGTAGAGGAGCTTATTCAACAAGAATGACAATAAATATAGTCAAATTTACCAATAGAGAAGGCATTATAAGTTCAAAGGCTAGGAGTATTCCCGTATCTTTTTTGAAATGGACTCACAATAAAAATTATTCGAGCTATCAGTCTTCATGGATGCTGCTTGGAAATTCCACAAAGACTAATGGGGACAATAACATGTCAGATAACATGGCTCCTAGTCGTATTAGTAATTTGAGGTTGGTTTATAATCATAGGGCAGGAAAGAAACAACAATATAAGACTTCAAAACAAAGCCATGTGGACCACCAGATAGCCACCGCCATAAATCTAGCCAGCAGGTTCACTTCTCCAAGGCTAATTGGCCAAGACGGGATGTGGTCCCAAAGCATGTCATATATAGAAGAAATCAATTACCAAATAATTATTAAGAGTAACTATCAATACAGAGCTTGTGGGAGTTTTTTTCAGTACTCTGCTATGTGTGTCTGTAGCTTTTTGTTTCTCCACTGTTTCAAGGAAGGGATCCGTGTCTATTTAATTTTTTGTAATTATGATGCAGGTGTGTTTTCTCAAGGTATACCCAAAATGTTGTACGGGAAGTTTATTTTTTATAACAGACTATGTGCCTTATCGGATGTAATGGATTTTGTGGCATGTAGATTTTACATATATAGGATCCTTAGTAAGGACATGTTCATAAAATACACTGGGCTGATTTTTGTAAAAGGTTTTGGGTCAACCTGTAAAACCCGGTATTAATGCTATTGAATCTTATCTACAAAAAAAAAAAAAAAATTAAATAAATTAAATAATAACCTTTAAAATATTCTCAGTGGATATATTTTTAATGATTCCTTGGACCTCATTTTTCTTTACCTCATCCTTTTGCCCGAAATATTATAATATTACTATTTATTTTTAAACCTACTTCAATATTTTTAGACCTATTTAGGCATATAATATTTAAAATAAATATTATATCATTTTTCCTTTAACTACTTGCTTGCATTTTGGAAAAACAACCTTATAACATTAATGACGATGAAACTGGACATCAAACATCTTGACATCAATGACAACAAAACTTGCTCAAATTTCCAATAAAAAGGTTTTACAACCAATAATATATAAGTTAAAGCACATAATATATAGACCTTATATAATTCTTCTAGTTGTAAGGCTCGATACTTTTTATTTGGATCTTCCAATTGAACTTGCCCTTCATGAATATGAAATAGCTAAAATTAAACAAACATATCAGTTGAGGGAGGACGAGGAGGTTTTTTTTACTTATTTTGAAGATTTCAATTTTAGATTTTTAACCACCCTTGGTAAGTGATACAAGGTTAATAATAACTAGAACTTAATTAAATAAATATAATATGAAATAAATATATTGCATATAACTTATAATTATGTAAATTTCGCAATTTCACGACACCTTTCCAAGTGTGGTGTTTTGCTCGTTCTTTGATCTTTAGTTCTTGGACCACCTCGGTCAATATGGAAATCATGTAAATATCTTGTACAAGGTTCAGGGACCTTTCAAAACCCTTTCGAACAATAAAAAAAAATAATTATGTAAATTTTAAAATCTATTTTCTTTTGATAATAAATCGTAAAACCTAAAAAGAAGCCTAAGACAAAATCTTAACACAAATTTAAAAGGTCTAAGCTTATCTTTGTCAACCCAATAAGTTGGTGAGAATGACCTAAACACATGGTTCTTTATCATATTTCTTTATTGAACATGGTAAAAACCTTTTAAAAATAAGATAGTGAAAAGTAAAATGCCATCTAAACCTTTATTAAACCAAGTGTCTTAGTTATATTTAAACTATAAATTATTGACATCTGTAATTAAAGTGACCTTTAAACAAAAACATGTAATTCAATTGTAAGACTTTTAAGGCCAGATACCTCTAAACCTTAGTTCAAATACAACAAGAAAGAGACTCTACTTATGCATTCTTAAAATTTTGATATGTCCTATTATAAATTCGAAGAACATTTTAGAATAATTCCTATAACAAAACATTTCAAATGTTTTGATATTTTTTAACAAAAAATAATTTTAATATCCCTTAATATTCAATAGATGCATTATATTTGAAGAACATTTTAGAATAACAAAACATTCGAAATGTTTTGATATTTTTTAACAATGAATAATATTAATATCCATTAATATTCAATATATGCACTATATTGGAACCATGTTGTTATGTTTTACGTTATGTTTTAGACTAAACATTGTCATATTATTTGTTTATTTAAAAATAAAATTAATACTTTGAGTTATTAGCCCTATTTCTACGAGATATCCTAATACAATACATATAAGTTTCGAATAAGATGAATATACAATATTATACCATACTATACTATGTCTAGTATAGTATAGTATATACCATACTATAATATGTATAATATAGTTTTTGGTAGTTTTGACACTTTGCCACATTTAAATTTTGTTAAAATTTTATTGACAATTTTTATTGTAAAAGAAACGAAATATAATTAAGAGGAAAGGAAAAACATACACGAAGATAAGAGGAACAACCATGGAAAGTATTTTTGTTGTGTTTTATGCTTTTTTATTTCTTTGTCATCTAGAGGAACAAGTACTTAATAATGTTGCTGTGGAAAAAAAAATATTTTATAAAAGATACATTGATGATGCCATTGGAGTTTGGAATGGCCATAAGGAGGATCTTAATATTTTTCTTGTTGCCTATGGTTCCTTCTATGATAATATTAAAATTACATCATTTGTTTCTGATTTTGAAGTAACACTTCTGGATACTACATTTTTTAAGGGACCTGATTTTGCTCAGATTGGAATGCTTTGCACCAAATTGTTTTAGAAGTCGATGAATGCCTACAAATACATCCTTGCTTCCTCCCATCATCAAGTTCATTAGAAAAAGGCCTTTACAATGAGTTAACTCAACACATTTTTGGTTAGAGAAAGCTCTAGGGATGGATTTATTTATGTTAAAAATAAATTTTGTAACAGACTCAGAGCTAGCGGATATCAAATTAATTTTATCTTGCCTTTGTTTGATAAAGTTAAATTTTATGGTAGACCTTCACTTTTAGCCAGAGTTTTGGAGTGAGCAGCACGCAGACATGGAACCAAAATAAAAATTATTCCTCTTATTTTGAAGCTGGAAAACTACAATTTTGTTAGAGATCTTCAAATCGACACAGATATTATTTCTCTAATGTTTGAAAAATGGAGAAAATATAGAGAGATCAAACACATTGCTCGAGGCATCATTTGTTGGAGGAAAAAATATCCTTGAGAGCTTATCTTTGTAAAAACAAAATTTCTTAAAACATGTTTTATCCACTATGTATCTTGCATTTTTAATGCATTTTTTAATGCATTTTAATGTAATTTTTAATACATTTTTTAATGCAAGTTTTTGAATTTGGGTGGGTAATTTTTCTTGGCGTATGAGCCTGGGTTTACTATTTGTTCTACAAACCTGCGGTCTTTACTATTTTTTATGGGTTTAAAAAATAATTTTTTTATCCCACATGTAATACATTATGGCTCCCCCACTAGATTTAGGACTTTGTAAATAAGTGTTGTACTTATTCTAAACTCACACTCCACTGATGAGACCCATAGGTCAAAATGCGTTTAGAGTTTTGATGTTGTATTACTTCTTCTTTTCGAAATAAAATTCAATTTCATGTCTTTTGTTTCTTTCCTAACTCGTGTTAATAATTTTTTTTCTATTTTCTAAAATGTATTTTCACTTGCCATTTAATGTGATATGGTGAATCAGAAATCTTGCAGCACTAGGAGTATGATCTTCACTTGCGCATCTGCGATCTGGTGAATCAAAAACTAGTTTACATTTTTAGAGTACTACTTCGCCATTTTTATTTATTTATTAATTATGGAATTTATAGCAAATCTAGGAGGATATATTTCCCTAGATTATTCACATTTGGAGATTCCTTTTAAGGGAAGGAGAATTCGAATCTATAATGAAAAACCTTCCACTTTTCACATAGAAAGACTTGAGGAAGAAGAGAAGTCCACAGGCATAGTTAATATGATGATGGAAGAAGTGCAAGAAGTGGACCTGATGGAGGAAGCTCTTGGTGAGCTCCACCTGGAAGATGAGTTCTCATTGATGGATTTCAATGCAATGGTGGAAACTGATATCGGTTGTTACACCATAACCAAACCTAAACAGATTGAAGCAAAGTTCTAGTTATGAACCTTGTATTTTGATCAGTTATGGAAGTTGTATTTTGATGGTGCAAGATGCAAGAATGGTGCAAGAGCTAGGATTGTTCTTGTTTCTCCTATAGGATTATAGAAAACCTACTCATATCGGTTAACTTGGAGCTGCATGAATAATGCCACCGAATATGAAGCATTGTGCCTTGGTCTGAAGAAAGCAAAGAAATTGGGAATCAAATAGTTGTAGATTTTTGGAGATTCTGAGCTTATCATCAATAGATTACAAAAAAATGTGTCAAAGCAACATTATTTAAAGGCCTACCAAAATAAGGTATGGGATTTGTTTGAGTCTTTTACAACACTAAATATTCAAGCGATTTTGTGGGAATAGAATAAGCATGCAGACATCTTGGCTTCCCTTGGTGCTAATTTCTCTCCCGTAGAGCAAGTGGTAAGGAGACCAAAGACCGTGAGGGTAATTTATAGACCTTTGGTCCCCAATAAAAACCTCTATTGGTAGGTGTTCGATAGTGATGAACAGATAGTTAATTTCTTGATTAAGGAAGTTGCTAGTACAGAAGAAAGAATATTGGTCAAGGAGGAAATGGAAGGGATGATTCAGTTAAAGAATAACCACATTCCTAGGGGACTAATTTTGCTTGAGAGCCTATTTGATCAAAATGATAGAGTAGAGAAACACAAGATCAAGGTCGATGCAAAGGAGTATAAGGAAATGCAGTTGGAGCCTGATAAAGTCATCAAATTTAGAATAGATTGTACTCCAAAAGAGCTTGAGGACATTAAGAATCTGTGTTACAAATTTCCTAACATTGTTGCATGGAGTTATCATGATCTAAAAGGATATGACAAAAATGTAATCCAGCACACCATTGAGTTGCAAGAAGGGGTGAAACCTTTTTGGTAGAAGCAGAGGCCTGTTAATCCTAATATTGAGGTGCTTATGAAGGTAGAGTTGCTAAAAATGCTAGAGGTAAAAATAATTTATCCTATCAAGCACTCAACATGGGTGGAAAATTTGGTTCCAGTTTGGAAGAAAAATGGAGATATTCACCTGTGTGTGGACTTTCAAAATCTGAACCAAGCATATCTAAAATATCACTATCCCTTGCCACAAATTGATCAAATCCTTCATGTTGTCGCTAGAGCATAGAGATTTTCATTGCTTGATGGTTTCTCCGACTACAACCAGATCTGGGTGAAGGATGAAGACCAGCACAAAATGACATTTACTACAAAGTGGGGCACTTTCACCTATCAAAGAATACCTTTCGACCTTTCAAATGCTGGTGCCACCTTTCAGAGAGCTATGGATGTCACCTTCGATGAGTTTTTGAATCGAATTATTGTAATTTACCTTGATGATATGACTATTTTCTCACATCACAGGGAAGAGCATGTCTCTCATTTGAGACAAGTGTTCAAAAAGTATCGAGAATTTGGTATCTCCATCAACCCGAAGAAATCCATTTTTGTTTTCAAAGAAGGAAAACTCTTGGGACATGTGATTTCATAGGAAGGGTTGGCCATTGATCTTGCGAGAGCTGAAGCTCTCTTAAAATTATTATTGCCAGTCAATAAGAAGGACCTACAGTCATTCTTTGGCCAAATTAACTTCATTCAAAAATTCATTACCGATTTTGCTTAGGTAGTAAAGCCAATGATTGAAATCTTGAAGAAAAATGTAAACTTCAAGTGGATAGAAAAGAGGAGATAGGCATTCCAAGAGATCAAGGAGAGAATCACCCAAGCACCAGTGTTGATTAATCCAGATTATTCGAAGGATTTTATCCTTTACGCAGTGGGTGAGCAGGAAAGTTATGTTGCTGTCCTCATGCAAAAGCAAGATGATGGGGATGAAAAACCGATTGCTTTTTTGAGCCAAGTCATTTCACCACACTAGGAAAAATATAATTTCATTGAGAAGCAGGTGTATGCAATCATGAAATCCCTAAAGAAATTTTGGCAGTTTATCTCACAGAGTAAGACAATCGTCTATGTCATTCATCTAGATGTCAAGAATTTCATCATTCAAGGAGAGATGGGTGATAAAAGAGTAGGCTAGGTTTCAAATATTCAGGAATATGATGTAGAAATTCGATCGACTAAATTGGTTTATGATCGGGCACTCTACCAAGAATTGGCTAAAAGTGCAACTTCTCAGTCGCTAGCACCATTACATGAGGAGGTTATCAATGAGAGTAATCTTGCCAACCAGGTACCAAGTGATCATGATTGGACAAAGGACCTTGTTGAGTTCTTCACATCTGGAAAGTGTCCATCACATCTTGATGCCTCACAAAGGCAAAGATTTAGATTACAAGACACTCAGGTATGTCCTATTGCCAAGTGGGTTATTCCACAAAAACATAGATGGAGTACTCCTCAGATGTGTGAAAGAGTCAAAAAAGTAGAATATCTTGGAGGAGTTCCACTCTGGCTTATCTGGTGGACATTATGCAGGAAGGCCTATGGCCTTGAAGATCATTCGAGTTGGATATTTTTGGCCTACTCTTTTCTATGATGCACACAAGGTGAGCCAAAGCTGTGATAACTATCAACGATACATGGGCAAGAGTAAGAAGGCATCTCTACCCCTACATCCGATCTAGGTAGAAGCTCCCTTTCAACAGTGGGGCTTAGATTTCATTGGAGTCATTGATCCTCATTCCTCCATCGAGCATAAATATATTCTAATAGTGACCGATTACTTTACTCGATGGGTAGAGGCCATTCCAACCAAGAAAGTAGACCAGACTATAGTCATCTCCTTCCTCGAAGGACTGATTACCCATTTTGGTGTACCAGATGCCATTGTGATAGATAATGAGACTCCATTTATTGGGGCAAAAATTACCAAATTTGCAAGTAGGTATGGGATTTATTTGAAGACTTCCTCCAATTATTACCCGTAGGGTAATGGTCTGGCAAAATCCACGAACAAGAATTTGCTTCGGATCTTGAAGAGAACGCTTGGAAGCAACAAAAGGAGTTGGCATCTATTGTTAAATCAAGCTCTATGGGTAGATCACATATCAGTTAAGAAGTCTATTAAAACTTCTCCTTACTCCCTAGTGTATGGAAAGGAAGCAATTTTACCCACCCACATCGAGCTCCCAGTTCTCCAGACCTTGTAGTTGTTTAAAGATGAAGATGACGAATCTGATCCCATGAGTGCAAGGTTGGCCCAACTTCTACAACTAGAAGAGGAGAGAGAAAATGCATATGTGGCTTTCACCAAACATGCTAAAATGATGCATAAGTGGTTCGACAAGAAGATGACAGAATGCAAGTTTCAAGTTGGAGATCTAGTCCTCAAATGGAATGAGAACAAAGCTAAGCCTGGAAAGCACCACAAGTTTGACGTGATCTAGGAAGGTCCATTTCAAGTCTTAAGGGTAAATTCAGCGAATGCATATCATCTCCAAGATATGGATGGTTGGGACCTTTCAATTCTAGTTAATGGCCTTCATCTGAAGGCCTATTTTTAGTGAACAGACCAAAATCAACAAGTATGTAAATATGTACAGATTTCATTTTCTGCAAGTATTTTTATTGCTTTATAAAATATATATATATATATATATATATATATATATATATATATATAAATAAAAAAAAGAGAGAAGAAAAGAAAAATCATTTTCACCCTTTCTTCCTCCGAAAGTCAGATTCACCCTAGAAAATTATTCTAAAAGTGATATTAAGTGATTTCAGTGAAATCAATTTAAATTATTTTTTCAGCAAAGGTTAAATTGCTTTATGTGCATCAATTGGATAAAAGGTTTTAAAATTATTATTTTACCCAAATTAAGAGTGCTGAAGAATAAAATAATTTAAAGATAAAAAGGAAAATTAAAGAGAAAGATGAAGATTTTATTTTTGCATGAGCTTTATTTTTATCAAAATAGGATGAGGGTGAAATTAAAACAAAGGAAAAAGAAAAAGCAAAGTTAAAGCTCTAATTTAGAAGATTTTTAAAGAAAATAAGATCCATTAAATGCTTTTTCTAAAATTGGGGCAAAATTAGAAAAGCATTGATTTATTTTAAAAGGAGGGTTTTGCATGAAAGACAAAACAAATAGGTTGAAGGCACTTTTGGGAGCAAGAGGAGAAGAAGCAAAGTGCATCTCGAAGTGATTTCACTTGCCAGATGGTTTTTTGGGCATGTGACAATTTTTTCAGCACAAGTAGAATTTTCCTCACGATTTCGGAGTGCCCCAAGCAAAACGCTTTCGCCCAGATTTTTTGAAAGCAATGTTTTGGTATTTTCAAGGAATAAAATCTCTTGGTCTTCTTGAAAAGGCATTGATTGGCTTATTTGTGGCAGAGTGATATTTTCAAAGTAGTCGTTAGGGAGCTAGGGCACATTGTTCGAGGGCATAACATGGTGAAAGCACACTTTTCAAAAAATATATTATGGCAAATGGAGGTTAATAACCGTTAAATCATGGAGAAAAGTGTTGAGTGAGTTGACCAAGGTACACATCCTTTCGAATCCATCAAAGAGATTTACCGCATTTACTATGGTAGTTGGAGGTGCGCTCTATAAATAGAATAGGTAAAATCATCCAAAGATTAAATTTTAAATTTGTCGATGCATTTTCAAGTTTTGCTTGTAGAAGTTGTAGAGCGCTCTCAGGGTTGCTAGAATTTACACGATGGGCAAGAAAAGTGTAGAAGTAAAAGATGTCGTAGAACCCAAGCAGTCAAAAAAGAAAGCAAAAGGTGGAAAAAAGTCCAAGAAATCCCGAAGAAATGAGAATGTGGACTTGGACCCGTACTCTGACACAATGGTAGAAGTCGAAGACTACATCATCACCAACAAGGGCATGGTTAAACTATGCCAAGATGTGGAATTCACCATCAAGTAGGGGTTGACGTCGGAGAGCCCTTTAACTATGTCATATTATGCGTAGTTATTCTGGTATCTGTGTACGCCCATACATGTCTACCTAGAGTTGGTGAAGATAATTGCCAAATTTTATAACCTTGCTACCAGGGTTGTTCGAAAGGTGAATGGGGAAGTGCTTTTCTCCATCTCTTCCAATGCAATGAGGGAAGCATTTTCTTGTGGGTTGAAGCCTCCCTCCAACATGATCTCCAAAAAATTGCACATCAATGAACAAGAGGAGAAATATGTGTCCATTGTGTCAATGCACCAATTCATGGAGATGCAGTTAATCAGAGAGCCATAGCTAGGGTAGTTGTCAAATCTATCAAAGCCACTTTCAGATTTTAAGAGTCTGGATATATACTCAATGCTGGCATGGATTTCTAGACTCCTTGTAGATTCCATGGTTCACAAGTGGCAGGTGACACTTGCGTAGTGCATATCACAGGTGGAGTTTTATGCTCTGACAACGATGAGGGTAGGTACAAACCCAATTTATTTTGATTAGGCCAATTTTATATCTCGAAAGATGCACATTCAGTTGGAAAAAATGAATACAGGAGAGGCGACTTCGTTCAAGCACACATCATTCCTCGTCTGGTATTTCTTTTTCCATTTACATCAACATTTTTCATTTATAGCTGTTAAACAAGTTGATGAGGCGAACAATGTTTTGCTGGTTTATATGTGGACTCCCACTCTATCAAGGAGGGAGTCATTTTATAATTTTAACCACTTATTTTTGGGCCCTGCAATTGAGTTGATTTGTGGCAAGAGTGAAAGGGTGTCATGGGCAATGAGAGAGGCGGTTGTCACAGTAGAAAAGGGTGATATCTTCTTGTTGACTCAAGGTATAGTTGTGCAAATTTTTGGCTTCACGGGCAAGCCATTCCTGCTCCCATATTTCACCACAGAGCATGTTTTTGCAATGGAGGTGGTGCACTAGAATGACTATGTTAATGATGTTTATGGAGCAGGGCATGGTAAAAGGACAACATGCACGATGCCTTTCAGATTTGGTAGTATAGAGGTGAGCCAAGTTGGTCAGAACAGATTGCTCACAGAGGCTCTCCAAGATCTAGGTCTAGTGGAACTACCTCAAAGATGGAGGTATGACCCATTGGGTCATTTTTTGGAATTAATTAAGGCCAAGTAGTTTCATTGTTTCCCACGACCTGATATTCAACAAAATCGTAACAATCTTGAGGGGCATGATTTGGAGTGGCATGTTGAAGCCATGATGTCACTTCCACCGTGGCATGATTTTTATGAGCAAGAGGCCGAATATAATCTCGTAGTGCATAGAGAGCATATTCCTCCTCTGGGATTATTTAATCAAATGAAAGATCAGTTGCCTACGTGGTCTAAGGAAAAGATCACAAACTGGTGGATTATGAGGGTCCACCGAGGAAAAATTACATCGACCTATGGGTTGAATATGGACGAAGCATTTTTTGATGCATATGATGAATTTGTCAACATCTATCAACCTATCACTTTCTCCAAGGTTGTACCTCGAAGTTTTTAGAAATCTAATAGTGAAGAAAGCATGGCCAAAAAAGATCACCCGATAGTCGAAGAAGCGACACATGAGGAAGAGGAACAACCATTTGTGTTTAAAAGAAGATCTCAACGGGTGAAGCGAAGCATAGAAGAGACATTTCCTTTTCTGAAGGCTGCAAAGAAGCCAAGAACTAGTGTAGTTTCTTCATCCACTATTGCAGTTTCCACGGTTGTAGTTGTTGCATCTACAGTAAATCCTCCTCTGGTAGTATCAACTTCTCAGGTTAGCATTTCCTAGGAACCACCATTAATTCAAGAGCAGCAGTTGGACCAACAAATGGAGATCATAGATCTCGAGGTAGAGGAAGAGAAGCAACAAGTGCAAGAGGAGCCTATCTCACAGCCACCTCCATCATCGGTTCACACAATGCCACCACTCGAAGGTACGTCTCCTTTTCCCTCTTCTTCCACTTAGGAGCAAGTAGTGGCTATCACTTCATTTCCTTCAGTTCCTACATCTGTTGCCCCTTCATTTGGCATACCTTCTATTTCCATTTCGCTCCCTACCTCTCATCCGCAAGTCACTACTACTCCTTCTTCTTCCCTTCTCTTTGGCCTCCCTTTCTTTTAGTTCATTTGCGTCAGGCCCAAATCCATTTTTGCATCCCTCACCTTCCATTCCTGTCACCTCTTCCAAAGTCGTAAGTACACAAGCTCCTCCATGAGTGAGTGTAACTACTTCTGTCCCTCGATACTTCCATCCATTCCACTATTTTGGTTCCCTCTCTATTTTTTTTTCCTCTTCTTCCTTCGAGCTAGACCGTTCACAGGCTCTATTCCCCTTCACCCTATTTTTGGAGTTGCAGGCATTGCCCAAGATCGAGGTGATGCCCGAATAACCAGCTGCAATGAAGATCAGTCGAGCTCATCTGAGTTCATCATAGTGGCTGAAGAGTCATAGGAGAAAGGAGGCACTCACTCTAGCTAAGCCACTCAAGAAAGTCACCTTCGATCCAGTTTCCATGGAGGCCCACACTACCAAGATGATTCCCCTGGTCCAAAAACCACAAGGAGAGATGACTCCGAGTGATTACGCTTACAAAGTCGTGATAGAGGACCTGACAAAAATTGACCCTACTAAGAATATGGGGAACATCCAAGTTGATATGAGCTCGATTTACTTGCATGATGAGCACTACAAGCAAATATTCTATGATATCGAGGCAAATATTGTCGAGCTTGAAGAAGCTTTGGTTGAAAGTAGAGCACAACAGGAGAAGATGACAAGGGAGATAGAACATTGGTGACAACAAGTGAAAGCTAATCAAAAATAAAAGGACATGATGGAGCTGTAGATGTAGGCAGTGAAGATACAACTTGACTCCATATAGAACCAAATGGTAGAGAAGGCTACACAGGCTATGGGTTTCTCTCAAAATACAATTAAGGAGGCCCACCTTCGGTTGGCTAAAAGTTGTGAGAAGTTGGCGATGAAAGCAGTCCTGGTTCTGCAATATCTCTACGAGGCCCAGATACAGATTCAATTGGGCCAGTAGTTAGTGGAGAGTATCAAGGAGATACTAGAGCCACATTTGGAGTTGGTAGTAAAGATCCAAGCCCTTGCTCAGTCTAATATGCGCATTCACCCCATGAGTGATATGGATCGAGCTTGGTCTACCACCAAGGTTATGCTACATAGTTATTTTCACAGGTTGGACCTAGTGAGAGAGGGCAAAAATTCTTAACGTGATTGAACGGGAGCATTCTGTTTCAATGGTTCATTTTGATGCTCTCGTTGACATGGGCTTCCCAAGTTTTATAGATGAATGGGGTGAGCCACTACCGAAGGAATAGTTAGAAGCAGCCTAGAAGAATTTTGTGTAGGACACCTCAGAAATTGATAGGTGGGAAGAGCCAATTATGGAAGAACAAGTGTTGCCACTCATGAAAAGGTTCACTCGCATGGAGTCATCCTTGTTTGAGTTAGCTTAGAGATCTAAGCGCATTAGCTTGGAGGATATCTAGAATCTATGGTACATTTATGAATCACTTAGTGTTCCTTCCCTTATTTACCATAGATGCTTGGGCTGAAGTAGTTATAGTTTATGAAGTCACCTGTGAAAGTTTGAAGGAATAGGAAGAACAAGCCATAGTAGAATAGGCCATAGAAGAGCAGGCAACAGTTGAGCAGGGGTAGGGAAAGACATATGAACCAGACATGCTAACTATTATAGCAAGCAATAAGAACCACTGAGAGCCCAATGGATAAAGGCCTAGGATCACTTGCATCCACGCGAGTTGGATACCCCGAGAGCCGCCAAAAATGTTGGCAGTTTTGACACTTTGCCACATTAAAATTTTGTTGAAATTTTATTGACAGTTTTTATTGTAAAAGAAGTGAAATATAATTAATGAAGAATGCAATAATTCTTGTCAGTATATTTTGTTGTAATTAATTTATGTTTTAATCTCCTTTTAATTCTCATGGACTAGGTGTCAAGAATGGTGAAGTTAAAAGTTTCTAGTAATGGTGCACCTATAATTAAAATAAGTTAAAATAATTTTACCATGATTTTGGGCAAGAAGCAGTAATCAGTTTTGATGGATGCACCCAAAAAGAGTTTGAAGACCTAGAGATGTGATGCACACAAATTTTTAAAAGGGTTGAGTATTTTCGCCCCAAGTGAGAGGCGAAGATCTCTATCACCCCTCCTTGGGGCGAAACATCTTTATTTTCGTTAAGAGTTGCAAAGGATGCCATGGTAGGACAAAGAAGTAGTCAAGGGTGCATTCGCCCCTAAGGAGGGGTGAAAGCTCCATTCACCCCTTTCTGAGGTGAACATCATTTAAAAGGAAGGCACTGAAACTCAAAAGAAAATGTCCATAGACGTTGACAAGTCAAAGAGACTTTCACCCCAAAAGAGGGGCGAAAATCCCTTTCGCCCTTAGTGGGGCGAAACCACAATACAAAGCAAAGAGTGCATAGCCTAATTCCAAAATCATGGAACACTGGAACTAAAAGTGCTTTCATCCCAAGTGAGGGGTGAAAGTCCCATTCACCCCTCCTTGGGGCGAACGTATTTTAAAAAGAAATGAAAAAATAATAAAAATCACCAAGATAGCATGGTTGAAAATTCAAGAGGAGTTTCACCCCAAGTGAGGGGTGACACTCTCTTTCACCCCTCCTTGGGGTGACAACACATTGCAAAGGTGTCCAAAAGCACATTATGTGCCCACACGTAAAAGAAGGTTTTAAAAGAGTTTCACCCCAAAGGTGGGGTGAAAGCTCCATGCACCTCTCTTTGAGGGTGAATGCCATTTCGAATGAAAGACGTCCCGTGGCAGTCAAAGGTGAAGACAAACAATGGAGCGTTCACCCTAAGTGTGGGGTGAACCTCCTAGTCACCCCTCTCCGAGGTGAAAGCACAGATTAAAGGCATCCAAAGATGCAAGGTAAATGCAAAGCCAATGTTGTTTGGGAATAGAAGTGCACACCAAAAAAGGGTGAAAGTCATGAGACATCCTAAGGAAGGAGTTGAAATGAGAAATGAAATTGTGTCTCCCGTCTTGGAGGTGAAACTTAGTAAAAAATGTAATTTCACCCTTTTGAGAGGCGAAATTTGTAAGACATGTGATGAGAAGGTTTAAAGGGATAAGTAAGATGCTTTCACCCCAAAAGAGGGGTGAAACTCCTTTTCACCCCTCTTTGGGGTGAAAGTCCATATTTTATGAATTTTCAAAGGTAAAAGATGTGGGGCCCTCCTTTGTCACCTTTGGTGATTTCAGCCACGATGGAGTGAAAGTAAAAGAATAACACCAAGCATGAAGCTAAAATTGTAGTCAAAGTCAAAGGCATCCCTATTGAGAGGCACCATGTAGTTTCACCTCTCCAAGGGGGTGAAGTGGGGTTTTAAAATCAAATTCAAGTGAAGGAAATATTGTAATGCACACTACCATGAAGCAAAATCTTCCAAGGTAAAGTCACCTCCCAAAAGGGGAAAAAATCCTTGTTGACTCTAAAAGGGGTGAAATTAGCTAAACCTTGCAGAATTTAAATTGAAGGATTTTTTTGGAGCAAAAACACCAGAACATTGAGCAGATCCCTATAGTCACCCATTCATCACCCAAAAAGGATTTTTACCTTATTCTTGGGTGAAATTCATTTACTCCCACAAGCATTGCTTTCCAATGCGCCATTTTTGTAGATTCTCTCGATAAGGATAAAAGAATTATGGAATTTACTTTTTGAAGCAATTAAGGCTACATTTCTAGAATTTCTACTTCAGATTTGCAATATTAGATGCCATTCTTGTTTATTTTCAATGCACCACCAACTGACTGTGCTATTTTTAAAAATGGCATTAATACATGGTGGAATTTATAGGTAAAAGTGGGGTTCTAAGGCGTAAGGGTGAAGCAAATTCAAAGACCAAATTCCTCTTGTTGGTTCTTGATCTAGGGATATTTTTTCTTTTGTGTATTAAATGGACAGAGGCAAAAACCTTTATAAATACTAAACATTTTGATGTAAAAAAAGAGGATAGACACTCTGTAAAAAAACACTTCAAGTTTTTTGCGTAAATAGAAGGAATCTGGCTTTTGATTATGCGAATGATTTTTCTATGTGATTTATTTCTAATTTAATCATTTCTATTTTATATTCATATTTGTTATCTACTAAGTTTAAATTCTATGTCTAGATTTGAACACTACTGGTGAGGGAGTGAGTATTGGAATGCAACTCTGGAAGTTATCTCCATGAAATCATAAGTGGATTTTTTGCCTTATTTTTGTTCTATGTTGCTATAACACTTGATTTGAATTCCTACTGCTAGTTTGTCCCCAATCCTACATCTTCTAGCCTATGGCTATATTTCCCATTTCTTTCCATTATTTTCATTTCTTTCCCACAACTCTAAGCTTAAAATCGGTGTAGGAATAGTAAGGGAGCTAGCCCTCTCTGGAGATTGGCTCGAAGGACATTTCTCTCCTTCGACATTTCAATGTTGGTCATGTCTAGGGTGCACAAATTCATATTTTGTATTTTAGGTAGATATTTGACCAAAAATAGTATATCCATCTTATTTGAAAGATGTATGTATTGTATTAGGAGATTTGTTTTAAAAAGTACGGTTAACAAATTTAATTTTATATTATATTTTTTAGATAAACAAATAATGCACGTATATGATTTATTTAAGCATGGTTGTTCAATATAAAGCATTATAACCTAGTCTAAATATAGTGCATCTTAATACATATTAATACTATACTAAAATATATCAAAACATTTGAAGTATTTTAGAAATTATTATTATTTTTTAAGTGAAAACCCCTTGCAAGGCCACTTTGGCATGAGAGACCATGACAGAGGGTTCTACACTTACAAAGTCACCTAAGAGTCATGCCCGAACCTTCCCACACAAAAATTACCAATTGTATTTTTGGCACCCGATTCAAATTTTTGGTAGGTTGGATATTCGAACCTGGGACCTCCCTTGGAGGATTATCCTCTCCTCTCCAACTCACCTACAACACCTAAGTATTTTAGAAATTATTATAACAAATCAAATGGTGTTTGAATTTGTAATGGGACTTATCATAATTTTAAGAATGCATATGTAGGATCTCTTTTCTAAAATTTATTGTAATTGGACTAAGGTTTAAGGTTTAGAGGGAGCTGGTCTTAGGAATCTTACATTTGAATTGGACACGTTGTTAGTTTAAAGGTCAAATTAACTCTCTAGGTTAATGGTTTTGATAATGATGGTTTGAAGGTTAGTTTAACTAGAGAGCTCAATGGTTTTGACAAAGGTTTAGATGGCATTAATGCTTTATAATATTATTTTTTAAAATATTTTAATATGCTTGGTATGGAAATATGATGAAGAACCATGTGTTTAGGTCATTCCTACCAACTAATTTGGGTTGAATTTGAATTTTTATTATATGGGGTTCATTGGGTTTATCTAATGAGGAGGAGGAAGTGAAAGCACGAGGATACGGAAGCAAAAAGGAAACACCAAGATGCGATGCAAGTGAACCAAAAGATAACGCTAAATCCTACGAATTGAAAATGCATGAAAGGAGAGAAACATAAACGAATTGAAACAAGATAGAAAACAAATGTGGAATACAACCCTTTTTATTAATTTGCTTTAAATATCGGTTACAATACGTCTCCTCCCTTTTCAGGGGCTAGGAGCGTTAAATATGGCTTCGTTACACCATGGATTGGTATGCCTTCTTCCGCGTGCCCACATGTAAAATGGGCGGACCAAATGTCACCACCGCTTGCATGAATGAGTCCTTGATTCCTTGCCACTCCTCCGGTGTCGAGATCCTACATTCAAGGAAATAGAAAACAATCAGTAGCACCTACGGATGAAATGAAACATGCGATCCCCAAAGCCTATGATTAGTGCATGCATAAAATAATTAAAATGATAACTAAAATAGATCAAAATAAGCTAAAAATTTGACAGAGGCATGAGAACATTACCAGGAAGGCACTGCAAAAGGAACAGTCAGGAAATTCCCCATGGATTTCTAATCGCTCCAGGGTGGGACGATTAGACCTGCAACAAAATGTCAAAAGGCACCCTCCAAAATGTCCCATCTAGGAGGCTCCAAATCACCTACAAAGTTGGGGGTTAGGTAAAATGGGGTATTTTGGAAAGACCTAGAAGGTCAGATTTTGCCAATTCGGCCTCTATCACCGGGAATTTGATGATGCTACCTGCATGTTAGTGAAAGCGAGAAATAATAAAAACATGATCAAAACTACTCAGAATCACATGAAATTTGAATGCAAGCCTATCTAAGCAACCTAGAATCAAATGCAAAAATAATAGAAATGAAATCTACTACAGATTTCTAATCACTCCGGGGTGGGGTGATTAGGACTATAGCAGTGTGGGGGCACCCGAGGGCAGGACGCCCACCATTTGGGGCCTAGTTTCGGCACCAATCCACTTGGGATGGGTCCAAAACCTCTTGTGGGGTGTTGTCGGAAAATTTGGGTGGGATACTGTGGCCAAATGTTGGGTTTGGGGTCCGGATTGTGCTTCCAATAATCACCCAATGACCTCCCTTCCAAAAGAGAGATCAAGGATGTGAAAGGCACAATCAAAAGTGAGGATGTAAATCGGCAGCACTTCGTTGCTCAAAATGCTCCTTCTCTATATATTTTTGGGTGAGAAGACTCACCATTTTATAGACCTAATGGTCTCTATGTATGAGCATGCAGAGGCGCCACTTGGCAATCATGCCTTCCCAGGAGGGAGAAGATTCCTCCCTGATTAAGGACTCCATGACTGCCCTTGTGACTGCCTCTTTGGGCTCAAAAATGCTCACTCGCACTCCCATGCAATGAAGGAAGAGTTAAGTGGTGGATCTGAGCTACCATTTGTCAAGATTTGACCTTTTTCCCATCAAACCTGCTATTCGCCCCACCCTGGAGCGAATACTGCTAATCGTCCCAGGGTGGGATGAATACCAGTTTGTAATCGTCCCTGGGTGGAACGAATAGAGAGCAGAGTGCCTGAAAGGTGCCAAATTGACCTCTGACCTTCCAAAACTATTGTGAGAGTGGTTAGGACCACTGTTTAACCTCTAGGGGCTGCCCTTGGGGTTGTGTGTGTCAATGCGATCAGTGTTTGTAGTCACATAATCAGATTGGTGTTGTTTTGGTGTCTATAGATGCCCCTTTTTGGGATGCATTGTGCGTGGCGTAGTGCTGAGCAAAAATAGATAACCAAAGCACTAATGATTAGGGTTTCTCAGTAACCTAACCAATTTTTGATGCCCCAAGTATGGAAAGGGCATGCATTCTTGAATCCTTGCTTCTGATGAGCTAAGGAACTTAATTCAAGTGTTAACCTTTTTTTGGTGAGGTGTTACTTGAGCTTGGACATTGATCAGTCATGAATAGGCAAAGGGCACAACCTTTTGTCTGTGGGAACCTTGAGTTCATGATTCACGAATGCCAAGTGTTTGATCAGCTTGTGATTATTGCTTGTTTGCTGCCCCAAGCAGGAGCATGATTATCTTTGTCAATGATTCTTTGAATGCGTGCCATTTCCTTGATTGGGTGTGTATTTGTTGATTGGTGACTAAGTGTGACTACCCCCTCAAGCGACGAATCGATGAGGGAATGACCTACATGAGAAAAGCGATGAGTCGCTTGACCCAAGATGACTTAGGTAAGGGTGCCTTCAATTGTTTTTATTTGAATGCTTATGCAGTTTCCCAACATTTAGACCTATTTTTGGTGGGTTTGAACCCTTTTTGGGACGCCATTTGGGGTTGAAATTGTCGAAAATTCGTCCTCCCGTGGAGCGGTCCAGCTATGGTAGCCTTCTTAGGGAGTAGGATAGTGACAATTTGTGACCCCGACGTCAGTTTTGCATGCCAAGAATGTCAGGCACGAAGGCACCTTTGTTCGGCAATTTTATTGCTATTTTTGGTTGGGTTTTGACCCTTTTTGTGACACCTTTTGGGGGTGAAATTGGCAAAAATCCGTCCTCCCGTGGAGCGGTTCGGCTATGGTAGCCTTCTTAGGGAGTAGGATAGTGACAATTTGTGACCCCGACATCAGTTTTTTATGCCAATAATGTCAAGTGCAAAGGCACTCTTATTCGGCAACTTTATTGCATTTTTTTGGTGTGTTTTTTGTTGTTTTTTTATTTTCTTGCTCTGTAATCGTCCTAGGGTGGGATGAATACCAGTTTAGTAATCGTCCATAGGTGGTATGAGCACTAACTAGAGTGCTCATCCTAGGGTGGAACGATTACAGGCCTAAAAGCCTATTTAAGGGCCAAAACTAGGGTTTGGGCTCATTTGCATTCGATTTTCCTGGCGATTTGGAGCTCTGAGGAGGAGGAGGTCGAGTCTGCGAAGCGAAGCGCTGCCGAATTTTTTTGGACACCATGAGTTCATGGACCGGGTCATCAAGTGGTGGAGCTGAAGTGAGACCGGTGAGTGCTCCTCTTCTTTGTGTTGTTTGTTTTATTTAACAGTTTAAAAAAACTTGATAATTTATTTTTTGTGTTTTGCTTTCTTTGATTTAAACTAAAATAAAACCCTAGGTTAAATTTATTTTTTGTAATGACTTTATCTTGAAATTTGTTTACCGTGGTAAAACTCTAGGCTAAAATAATCGACAAAAACTAAAACTATAACCCTAGGTTAAACTGAAACCCTAGGTTTTTTCGTTCTTTTTGTTTTGTTTTTAATTTTTTGTTGTTAAACTAAAACCCTAGGGTAAACTGAACGCAAAACCCTAGTTTAGAAAAATTGTTTTAATTTAAATTTTTGTTTTTAAACTGAAATCCTAGGGTAAACTGAGAGCAAAACCCTAGTTTTGAAAATTGCTATTTTTTTTGCATTTTTTAGTTTAAACTACATTTAGAAACCCTAGTTTAATGAAACTGTTATTTTGGTTTTGTTTTGTTTTTATTTATCAGTTTAAACGTAGAGTTAAAAACCCTAGGTACTGACAAACTATTTTTTTTAAATTTGATTTTTTTTTAGTTTAAACGTAGATTTAAAAACCTTAGGTACTGAAAAATTGTTATTTGTTTTGTTTTTATTTATTAGTTTAAACGTAGAGTTAAAAACCCTAGGTACTGACAAATTTTTTTTTTTTTTTTTTGAATTTGTTTTTGTTTTTATTTATCAGTTTAAACGTAGAGTTAAAAACCCTAGGTACTAACAAATTGTTTTTGAATTTGTTGTTTAATTTTGAACTGTTTTTAGCTGTACATTTGTTAGATGTTGTTATTTATTTTTTTTTTTTGTTTTGTTGTTTGTTTTTCTTTCATGTTTTTAATGTTTTTATGTTTTTGTGTTTTTCAGGTGGTGAAGAGCCGGTACCGTCAGTCGACGGTGTTCTCTGATGCCCGAGAGGCTTTGACTTTGGTTGACTGGGAGTGGCTTGATGCCCTTGGGCTCAAGCATGTGACTCGCCTAGAGCCTGTAGTGGGGGATCGGGCCTATCTGACGGCCTTGATCAACTTGTGGGATCCCCGCACTAATACCTTCCATCTCCCAATAGGGGAGATGATGGTGATGCTCGAGGATGTCTATCAAATTTTGTGGATTTTGATAGATGGGTTACCTATCAGGACTACGCCATGTGATCAGCGGATAGCAGTGCTAACCCGATGCTTCGGGCATGGGGAGGAGGTGGGTGTGGATAGCCCGATGGAGAGGGCAGAGGGTGACTGCCTGATTGGTGGCATTTTGGTATGGTGGTGGTTAGAGAGGGGCATGTTGGGAGTGAGGCATGCATTGCTGATGAGCCTCATCTCCAACATGTTGTTGCCTGACTCTTTAGGCACGAGGTTCCCGTGGAACCTGCTGGAGGTGGTCTTCAGGTTGGTGGAGTGTCCGACTACAAAGCCCCTGATTATGAGATGGGGTCAGACACTACTTGCACAACTCTATGATGAGCTATACGAGGTCCACTGCTAGAGGCAAAAGGGTATTGGGTGCAGTTACCTATTGCAGTGTTGGGCTTGGCAGCACATAGCGGTGGATCGGCCACTTGGTTTACCATGGATGACTCGAGTGGAGATGGTCGATAGAGAGATAGGGTATGCGGCACTATGGCATAGGTCAGAGGAGCGGGGGCACAGTCGGTGGTGGGAAGGTGACGTTGGTCACTACACCGAGGCCTTCTTGTGGCTTGCTCCTGGGGATGTGGTCTGGCGGCCATATCAAGATTGTCCCACTTGGCCTGAGGCTGGGGAGTGGCTCTGGTGGGTTCGTAGGGGGAGGTGGTTGATCGGGTAGCATGGGACCGAGTAGGAGTACTTCCCATATGTTTGGGTGACACGATAGTTTGGGGTGCACTAGGGGTTTCCTGGTGAGCCCTTGATCTATCGACGTCGGGGGGACGAGAGGACCTTGGCTTGGCCGATCATCGAGCCACTAGGGGAGGAGGCAGATACAGTTATTGATGCCCCTGATGTGGACAACGTCGGGGTGACGGTTGAGTATGAGCAGTGGTGGACGCTATGGCGATGGTGGGGAGAGGGGCCTCTAGGAGGGGCAGATGCAGCAGTAGCAGGTGACGGTGGGTAGGGAGGGTGTAGAGGCACCAGGAGAGGGTTGGGGGGCTCCGTTGGAGGATGCAGACATGGTGGAGGTTGATGATGTGGGTGAGGATTTTGGGGTTCTGGAGCAGTCGAAGATGCAGGACATCCCAGAGTAGTGGGAGCCGGAGCAGCCTGCTGGAGATGTCGATGCCTCAGGCAATCCTGAAGGGTGTGGAGGCAGGGGATCATGCTGAGATAGCACGATTGGAGGGGCTACTCCGGAGATGGGATGAGGAGCTCGGGGATGCACTATGGGAGAGGGATCTCCTACGAACGTAGCTGGCGAAGCGGGAGAACGCATTGGCTACCGTACCATCGGTGGGATGGGGACACCGATGCTACGTGGGAGAGGGATCTCCTACGGGTGCAAGCGGCACAGCATGACGATAATTTGGTGATGTACCATCAGTGGGAGATGGACTTGGTTCGACATCGATTGGAGCTGGAGGCGAAGATTATCCACCTCGGTGGGTGGGTCCCTACGCTTTCTAGAGGCGGATCATCACGTCGCTCGAGAGGGAGTGATACTGAGCAGTCAACATCCTCTCGGCGTAGGTGGCTGGATGAGGGGGGTGCTAGTGGGCATGATGCGGGGGCTAGTAGTAGCCGCCCTGAGAGGTCCCATAGGACCCACACCATGGGGGGTAGTTCCCGTCGCACCGATCTTGCGTGATCATGGTGGCCGACGCCCTAGGCTTGGGGGTTTTTGAGCTTTTGCCTTTTTGCGAGGTCAGAGGACCGGTTTATTGTAGCCTGAGGGCATTTTTGATGATATATATACATATGACTTTCTTTTATTTATACACTTGTCATGATTTGATTTTATGCACATTGATTGATGTTGATGGATGCATGTTAATTTACATTGATGTATGCATATGTTGCGATGAATGCTAATGTTTCTACTTTATATGATATGCATATGGAATGGATGAATTGAATTTGTGATTTTTGGCGGTGGCACCATAGACTGTACAGGACTTATGGCTTTGTGTTCTAGGCGATTGTTGTGGTAAATGACTTTTCATGTATATATGTTGTTTTTTGTATTTTTTTGATGGCGATGCAAGAATGAAAGATATCACAGTTGGTTTAGAATGTAGTTAAGGTTTTCTGAGACTCAGATGTTTTAACTAACTAGCCAAGACTGTACTTTTATCTTACAAGACTTTTGAACAAGGTATGAATCCGACTTGACTTTGACCAAGTTATTTCACATCCCTGTGTGTGCAATTGAGTTTGTTTATGTGGTATTTGTCAAGATACCGCCAGTGCCAGATAGGCTGTCAACCAAACCTGTACTGAGGATCACCTAATTAGCTCCACTAACTCCTTTGTTGTATTTAGTCAGATTAATCTATGGTGCTATCTAGGATACCATAAGCTAGCTCATCCACATGCAAACATTGATCTGCACACAATTTAATGTGACAGATATATCATCATGCGGGAGGTTTGCCACCAGTGACCGATAGGCTATCCACCAAACCGGTACTGAGGTTCACCTCATGACCTTCTGAATGTTGAGAGTTCCAGGGATTCAAGTTTGACTCCCTTCTTTTCTTCAATTGTATTGGGATACTTGCTCTTCTATAGTGATAAAAATCACTGTTTATTTTTGTTTTTTCTTTTGAGCAAGGGATTTGAATTTTGAGTGATGAGAATCACTATTGCCTGTGCTTTTTGATGTATGCACTTTGTGGGATTTGATGTCAAACTTTGTAGTATTGACTTTTGCAAATTTTGTGATGTTTTGCAACCTTTTGAGAACTTGGGATTCTTGGGGAATTGGGTAGGGAAGATTCTTGTCCTTTTGCCAACTCTCAGCATTCTTGGGGTCATTCGCACAGGGGGATGAGCGAGATAACCTTTTTCACTATATGGTATCCTGGACTGCTTTGCAGGTTTCATCTTTCGTTCACACAACTTGGGAATTTTTTTATGTGTTTTAACTTGTGTTGGGATGCTACGTAACAAGGTGTGATCCAAGTAGAACTCTACCTTTGTAAAATCTTCTTGACTTTGTACAGTATTTGGCTAGAAATCTAATGACAGCTGAATGACGAAAACTCTAGATACATTAGAAGACAACTGACTTATGATATGGTGGATGGTGTGAATGACGTTTATTTTTGCTGGATTATTGACAAAATGGAAAATGTGGAAAATGATGAAATTGCCAAGTGATTACAGTCTATGGTGCTTCTGACCTGTATGATCAACAAATATGCAATGTATGGATGCGATGTCTAATGTAGCTATGTTTTTTTGTATTTTTGATTTTTGAAGTATGCATGAAAGTGAGATGCAAATTTTTTTGTGAATTTTGATTATTTTGTTGTTTTTGAATTTTCTTGATGGTTGGTTTATTCCGCATGAGTGCGGACCAAGTGATTCTTGCGGATCCTTGGAGGTTTTGACCAAAGGGATTATGGGTACCTTTGGGGCATTTTGGGGTTGACCAAGCGATTGTGGGAATCCTTGGAGCTTTTGGTTGACCAAGCGATTGTGGGAATCCTTGGGGCTTTTGGTTTGACCAAAGGGTTTATGGGCACCTTTGGGATGTTTTGGGGTTGACCAAGTGATTATGGGAATCCTTGGAGCTTTTGGGTTTGACCAAAGGGTTTATGGGAACCTTGGGGATTTTTAGGGTTGACCAAGCGATTATGGGAATCCTTGGAGCTTTTGGTTTGACCAAAGGGTTTATGGGCACCTTTGGGGCATTTTAGGGTTGACCAAGCGATTATGGGAATCCTTGGAGCTTTTGGTTTGACCAAAGGGTTTATGGGCACCTTTGGGGCATTTTTAGGGTTGACCAAGTGATTGTGGGAATCCTTGGAGCTTTTGGTTTGGGCTATGGCTCTTTTAGATATGGAATGGCCTCAAATGACTGATGTTCAAGGGTTCTAGTTCCTTGATTCCATCGAGAGAGGCTAGCTGGTATGTCCTAGGTCCTATTTTACTATCAATCACATAAGGACCTAACCATTTTGCCATGAACTTGTCCCTTAGATGGGGCGGCAAGTTAGAATTCTGTTGGTTCTCTTTTAAGACCAGGTCACCAACCTGAAAGTCCCTCAGGTGAACTCTCATGTTGTATGCTCTCTTAAGTCGCTCTTGGTAGATACGCAAATGCTCGAGAGCATTGACGCATCGTTCATCAAGCAACGTAAGTTGGTCTAACCGGGCCTACCACACAGTGTCATCATCGATGAACTCTTGCATTGATATGCGTAGGGAAGGAATTTCCAACTCAAGAGGCATGACTACCTCAGAGCCATACACCAGTAAAAATGGAGTTGCCCTAGTGGGCATCCGAATGCTAGTGCGATAAGCCCAAAGGGCAAGTGGGATTTGAATGTGCCAATCCTTATGATTATCTACGACTATCTTTTTGAGGATGGCAACTAGCATTTTGTTTGACGCCTCTGCTTGCCCATTTGCCTACGGATAATAGGGTGTTGAAAAACTATGCTAAATTTTGTACTTTGTGGTCAAAGCATGCACGTCTTTGTTCTTGAATGACGTCCCATTATCCGAGATTATCTTGGATGGAATACCAAAATGACATATGATGTTATGTAAAATGAACTCCGCAATGCGGGATCCAGTCATAGAGGTAAGCGAAATTGCTTCCACCCACTTGGTGAAGTACTCTGTGGCTGTTATGATGAACGTGTGATGGCCTGATGACGTAGGGGAGATCTTTTCGATTAGATCTAAGCCCCACTACAAAAATGGCCAAGCCGATTGGATCGGTTGCAAGGCCTGAGAAGGTACATGTGTCAAATTAGCATGGTGTTGACACTTCACGCACTTCTTTACATAAGCACAACAATCTCGCTCTAAAGATGGCCAATAATAGCCCATGCAAAGAATGCGCTTTGCGATGGCCATACCGCTGAAGTGGCCACCACATGTACCATCGTGCGCTTGGGTGATCACCCAAGTGGACTCCTGCTGGTCCAAGCAATGAAGGAGGATTCCTTCATAGCTTCAATGGTACAAAATGTCTCCTAGCAAGACATGTTTTGCCGCTTTCTATTTGAATGATCTTTTCGTGGCATGCGACAATCCAAGTGGGAGGTTACCTAGCTTGAGGTAATCTCTGATGGGTGTATACCAATCCTACTGATCTGAAACCTCGATGGTATGAACAACCAATCCCTCTTGAAGTTCATCCCTAGCAAAAGCTGAGTGGGAAAGAATCTGCAAGAATAGCGTTGTGTTGCTATTAATGGGAGTAGGGGAGAACAAGGACCCCTAGTTGGCATGGTTCAAACAATCATGGATTCGAGAGAACTTATCCGGAGATGGTTCAATCTGGATCAAGTGGATTCCTGGCGTTAAGTCAGAGCTTGCACGCTCCATCATGGATTGTGATAGTGTTTTGACTTGAATGGTTGTCATATCACCAGAAAGGTCTTGTAGGATTAGTGACCCCAAGGAGGCCATAGTGTCCGCAAAATGATTCGATGATCGAGGGAGTGCCTCGATGTCGTACCATTCAAGATTTTCTAGGAATTTGTCCACAAGGGCTTTGTAGGCCTATAGAACTGGGCATTTACATTGGAATACCCCTTTCACTTGGTTGACGATTAACAACGAATCACCAAAGATGTTCAAGCGTTTGATGTTCATGGTGATGGTTGTTTGAAGACCTATGAGCAAGGCTTCATATTCGGCATTGTTATTGGTGCATGGGAAATCAAGTTTAAATGATAGGGGTATTGGAGCCCCTTGCGGTGTGAAGAATACGATTCCCATGCCACCTCCTTGCTCACATTTAGAACCATCAAAAAATAGGGTTATGTCGGCCTATGACTCAGGCTCATCAGAATCTGGCGATTCTGAGACATGGAAGACCCCATCATCGGGTAGCTCTATGGTCAGAGGCTGATCGTCTTCGAGAGGAGCCTCTGCTAGTTGATCGATGATGACTTGACCTTTGATGGACTTCTGTCCAATGAATTCTATGTCAAACTCCATCAACAACATGATCCATTTCATCGTGCGACTACTATGATAAGTACGACTCATCATGTATCACAATGGATTCTCCTTAGACACAACATACGTCATGTTGCTCAACATGTAATGGCATAGCTTTTTGGTAGCAAACACCACTGCCAAGCAGAGCTTCTCGACGTATGCATAGTTAAGTTCATAACTGACCAGGGTGTGGCTAAGATAGTAAGTAGCCTATTCTTTGTGAAATTCATTCTTCTAGGCTAGCATGGCGCCCAGTGCCACCTCAGTAGCTGAGATGTATAAGTAGAATGACACTCCTGGTCTAGGTGGTGCCAATACTAGTGGTGAAGCCAAGTATTGTTTAATGTCATCGAAGGCTGACTGGCACTCGTCATCCCAGTGAAATGCTACCCCCTTGTGCAATAATTTATTCATGGGTCAGCACTTGTCAGATAACTGTGCTATGAAGCGCTTGATTGACGTGACCTTTCCCTGTAGGCTTCTGAGCTGCTTGATGGTAGTTGGGGGAAGCATTTCAAGGATTGCCTTGACTTTGTTTGGGTCCACCTCGATGCCTCGCTTTGAGACTATGAAACCCAAGAGTTTTCTAGATGTGACGCCAAATACACACTTCTTGGGGTTTAGTCTGACTTTGTGTTCGATGAGGCGATCGAGGATCTTGCTTAAGTCATCGAGATGATCTGGGCGCAAAAGAGACTTGGCCAACAAATCATCCATGTAATCTTCCAAAGTTTTGTGCATGTGATCATGGAAGATGTATGTCATGGCACGTTGGTAGGTGGCGCCAACATTTTTAAGGCCAAAAGGCATGACCTTATAACAAAATGTCCCCCAAGGCATTGTGAATGCCATTTTTAGTTGGTCCTCGGGATTGATACGAATTTGATTGTATCCCGAGAAACCATCCATGAGGGAAAGCATTTTGTGGCCCGCTATAGCGTCTACCAATGCGTCGATGCTAGGCAAGGGGAAATCATCCTTAGGACTCACTTTGTTTAGATCTCAAAAATTAGTGCATATGCGAATCCTCCCATCAGGCTTCTTGACGGGCACCATGTTGGACAACCATGGTGGGTAATCCACATAGATGACAAACTGTGCATCCAACAACTTTTGTAATTCGTCTTTGACCATTAAGGCCACTTTTGGGTGCATCTTACGTAGTTTTTGCTTTACTGGCTTGACTGTCGGATCAAGCGTTAGATTATGCATGACTAGCTATGGATCTAGCCCCGACATGTCTTTGTAGGACCATGCAAAAACCTCCTTCTTCTCTTTAAGAAGGGCAATGTAGTCGGCTTGCTCTTCGAGGGATAAACTTACCCCCAGCTTGATGATCTGTGGATTCATTGGGTCAGAGCCGATGTCTACGTCAGTCGTCTCCTCGACTGACATGTGGGACCCATCCTCCAACTGGTGTGGAGTTGGGATCAAGTGGATATCATTTGCTGAATTGAGATCTACGTTGGGAACCTTGGGTTCCTCTTCAGCATGGAAGATATCCTGAGTTGGTCTTGGGGTGAAATGAAGCATCTCACCGAAAGGCTAGTACTCTAATGGGGATGGTGGTGAATTAGCATGATCCCAGCCTATGGCATCTAGGTCTAGATACAATGGCCATGTTGGATCGGCTGGATTGCGGATGGGGGTGGTTAAGTCAATGGAGATCATGTTGATGAAATGATTTTGGTCTCCATTACCATGGGTGTGGTATCTCAGACTTCCTTGATGATCTTTGTGCTCCGGATCTGGCTCTGGAGGTATTGGCACAAATGGATCAGCCCTATGTGTGGATAGGAGGATAGGGTCTGCCCTCGGCACTGATAACTCTATAGGGTCTTTGGGCGGAAGGTGCTCTCTATATGCCCAAAGTGGTGGATGCAACACTTGGCCTAGCTACGTTGGGTTTAGGTGCCACCTATGCCTTGGCCCCATGTTTAGGTGTTCAAACATGTCATCAATATCCATGGGGTATTGTTGCTACCGCATATGATTGAGATAGGCCATCTCAGTTTCATCTTCATAATCACTGTCGGAGATCCATAGGCCTTCGTTGGCTCCAACAACTATTTGTGACATGTGAGGCTCATCTTGCTCGAGCAAATTGATATGGTCCCATCGAGGTTGTTCCGCTCTCTGTGGGGGGACCTGATTTTCTTGAGGTGGCACTTGCTCGATTGGAGCATCCAAGGGGAACATTGCCAAGAGGCTTTCTTGATAATCATCCATGGGGGTCACTTGTGAATGATTGCTATCAGATTCGAAAGGGTCCCATGGTGCTACTTCATATTCTGACTCATCTTCGGAAGATCCTTCCTGACCTTGTCTATATCCCTCTTGTAGGTGAGTTCTCAAACTTTCTCCTCTCTCGATCGAAGGGAAAGGGTTGTTGAGGCCAACAAGGTTGGTTGTCAACAATGGGAGATAATCCCCCAATGTATATGTCGTGTTAGGATTGGCATATGGATCTAATGCCAACCCATCCTTGTTGCCTATCCCTAGGCCTTGCATGTTCTCTACCAAGATGTCCAAGGGCAGAGGGTGGTTGAACCCTACTCCCGATTTGTCGTATGGCATCTGATATCTTGGTTGGCAAAGAACGCGCACTCCTTGCTCATATCTACCCAACCCATATCCATGCCAATTGCATTGGCCAAGATATCTCAAAGCGAATTTTGGGTTGGACAAATAGTTGACATCTTTCGCAAAGGGCTCTTCATCTTCTTCCTCTTGCATGTAAGGTTCAATGCCATTATCGAGGCCCCCATATACAAAGTTTGTCTGGTTTGGTGGGTAGCCTAGAGGAACAATAGTACCGATGGGGAGGCGAGGTCTCCCCATGTCCTGCATGGACTCAAGTGTGGGTGTTGCTACAATGTTCCACACCAGATACTCCCCCAGGCCCGTATTGGCCATTTCAACGGTGATTGTTGGCGATTGAGGGGGAGGGAATGGAAGTTCTTCCTGAGTCCACTCCATGTCGGGTGAACTAGGCATCTCGACTTCCATTCTACTAGGCATCTCCTCGGTAGAGATGGTTGAGACTGATGGCGGTGCTTCTTCCAGGGGTTTCTTCCCTTTGTCCTTCATTGTGGCCACCGTAGGTGGCATCGTTGGTGAAGGACCAGACGATGAAGATGGACCCGGTTGGGGATCTGAGGGACTTGACAGTGGGGATGCCTACATAATTGGACCCTGTTTAGATGGATTCAACTAAAAATCTAGATGTGTCGATGGAAGGGTCGATTGCGGCATCAACTACACCATATTGCAATACTTGAAGGGCTCCAAGTCTACCGAGACTACATGCACCTGCCCTTCGAATGTATACTTTAAGCACTGATGAGCTATTGAAGGGACACACTTCATGTCCCTGATCCATGGCCGACCCAACAAGATGTTATAGGCCATCTCACCCTCCAATATGTGGCACAATGTAGGAATAGTCTTTTGTCCCACTTGGATGGGTAGGACAATTGTGCCAACTATCGAGCATATCGCATCATTGAATGCTCGCAGAGTATAGGTGGAAGCCACGATGTGAGATGCCGGCAACTTGAGGTGCTTCAATGCCATTGTTGTAATGATATTACTGGATGAGCCAGTGTCCACCAATACCCTCTTATATGGAATCCCGTTGACCCGCACGATGACGTGCAGGGGTGGATCCGCCATGTCACCAGTCACTGATTTCAATTCGTCCTCTCTAAAGGTGATGACTGGCTCGGTGCATCATTTGACATGTCCCATGAAGTTGTTGAAAGAATTTGCCTCATGGGGCTGCAACTCGATGGCTTTTAGTATCTCCATTAGAGCCTCCCGATGGGGCGATGATTGTTGTATGAGCTCATAAATGGAGAGCCTAGCCGACGTGGTCCTCAAACTTTGGGTAAGTTTGGTCCGAATCATGGCCACTGGTCTAGGTGGAGGAGGTTGCGTAGGGTGCTGTTGAGGTTGTGACATTGTTGGCACCTCTCCTATAGCTACCATGGGGGTAGCTGTGCTCGGATACCTCTTGTTCCGAGTCACTATACTTATCATCCCTACATACCCCTACATGGGGCAGTTCTGTGTCACCTCATTGACTTGTAGGGTCTTTGCCTGCGCATCATGGGTGGGCAAGGGGTCCTTGAAGACCTCCATCTATTGGTTGCCTGGTGCCATGGGATTATCCACCGCTAATGTCTTGTTGTCTATTAGGTCTTGCACCAAGCCTTTAAACTTCCAACATGCATTAAGATCATGTCCCTTCTATCTGTGAAACCTACAGTACAAGTCTTCCCTATAACCCTTTGGTTTTGGTGCATTGGGGTCTATGGGTCGACTCTCTGGTAGGTTGATCAAGTTTGCCACTGACAAGCGGTCAAACAAGGAGTCTTTGGACTCTGTGTAAGGTGTGAATTGTCGCCTAGGGCGACGCTGCTGATTTTGCTCTTGCCTATTATTTTCTCTTTCATAACTATTAAGAGGCACCACCTGATAGTTAGCCTTTGGGGGCTGTGTTGCTTGTATAGGCTTAGGTATGTTGATAGCAACCTGATTAACCGCAATCGGGTTTTGGTTGCATTGTCCCTATCTTGGCGTTCTTAGACCACTCTTTCTTCTTTGGCTTGGCAATCTCGCCATCCTGAATCTTGATCTCCTCAATGATTCTGGCTTGCACCAGAGCTTCCTCTAAAGTGGCATATTGTTGCAGCTGTAATAGCACGGAGATCGATCTCAAATAGCTTTTTGAGAACATTTGGGTAAGGTCAGCCATAGGAGGGAGGTAGGGCAGCTTTGAAAGCAAAGTCCTCCACCGGTTCCCATAGGCCGCCATGGTTTCTTCCTCATACTACTTGAGGTTGGCTAGGTCACTTAGTGATGCCTTCTTCTTGGTGTTGAAGGTGAAGCATTCGAGGAACGCATCCACTAGCTGATCTAAGTTACTGATGTTGTGCTTTGGCAATTGAGTGAACCAATCCGAGGTAGGGCCTACGAACATGGTTATGAATGTTCTTAGCAGCAAAGCATCATTGTCCTAAATGCCAAAGCATTGGCTCAGGAATCTAGTCACATGCTCTTGGGCATCCTCCTCCCCTCTAAATATTTCCAACTAGGGTAGTTTAAAGTGTTCAGGGTAAGGGGGTGTCGGCACTGACGGATGCATAGGGTGACTACGGAGTTGGCATAAAGTGGGCTTTTGGGGCCCAGAAGTCTTGGTCTCCATAGACTCCAAGTGCTCTAGTAGCACTTTATATGCATCGAAAGACTTAATCTCTTCCTCCTTAGTTTGTTCCCATTGCGGGTTGCGGGGAACTTGAGGCCTATAGAGGGGTGGCCGAATAGCACCCCCTCTACCTTGGTAGGGCATTTCAGCCCACTCTTCTTCTTGCTCATACTCCTCATAAGCTTCTTGAGGAGTTCTCGGGTGAGACCTATGAACATGGGTGGGTGCCCATGGAGGGTACCCATCATTGTTCCTAGGAGTGGCCTCCCGCTCAGGTCTAGGAGGTCTCAGAGGTAGCACTTGGTAAGGTCTTGGAGACTTGTCTTGCACTAAGGGGTTGTGCCTCTCATACCTCTCTACCCTCTATGTGCAAGGGGTTGGAACCCTCTCAGGCATAGTGTTGTGGAGTAGCTCATCTGTTTGACATCGAATGCGCTCTTTGCTAAGGTGATATAGATGCTCTAGCTGTTGTTGGTCTTGCTCAAGCTGCATGATTTGCGCTTGGCGGGTGACATGTCTAGCAAATGCCAGGTCGATCTGCTCTACCGTCTTGAGTCTAGGAGGCCTAGATGCCTCCCCTATACATCTATCTCGGTCATGGTGATCCGAGATTTCTATAGGTCGCTTCCCTCTATCGAGGTTAGCGGCATTCACCCGAGGCTCTGGCCTTAGTGGGTGATCCTGATAAATAGCAGGTGCGGAGGTGCATTGCTCCCATGTTGTATATTGCTCTTGAGGAATGTAGTGGTCTTCCTCGTGCTCCCTTTCATAAATGTGAAAGGGACGGGAAAAGTTGGCTCGCCCTGCCTGAAGAGCCTTGTGCTCTGGATTTGTCCTATTGTTTTTGACAATAAGAGGGGGTAGAGGAGGGATGATGTAATCATGTGGCCCCTCCTTATGGACCCTATGTTGTCCTAGCACTTCATCATGCGGTGGCCACTCATAGCGAGCGTCTAAGGGAGCTTTCCCATCTATGTTGAGTGCCACGTGTATGGACTCCTCCTGAAAGGGGCTATGCTAAGTGGGCGTGCCCCTCGAAGGGGTGCCTCTATAGTCCCATTCCATCAAGGTACGATGTGGACTATCTTGTGGGTCAGGCCACCAAGGTGGAATGACCAAGTCCTTGGGGCTGTAGCGGAGGTGACTTGTGCCCCCTTGTACACTCTCCATAGCTTTCACCCATGATTGGGCTTGGCTACGGGTGTACACCATGGTGGTGTCTCTCTACAAGATGCGTAGATTTTTTTTATCTTTTTTATGATTTTTTTATTTTATTCTACACTAAACAAAAGGAACCACACAATCAAAAGTGATTATCTCATTTATAGATTAAAGGTGTGCCCTAAACCTGGTTTAGTGTGTTTTGATTTTTGTTTTGACAGTTTTGTAAAAGAAAGTGTTGTAGTATATGCAATATGATGGCTCTTATGTCTCCCAAAAATGGTCGCCCCTTTGATATACCATTGCCAGGCCATTATACCAAACCTCTCTATATACCCGCCCTTATGTGAGGGAAACTATTGGTACGTGAGAGGAGAATGGTACGTGGAACATAGGCGGTACGGAAGGGGGATCACCCTATTTTTGACACCTACCATAGAAGACTTATCCTCATGCACTGGGAATCACCCTAGCTACACTTGGTCAGCTTTCATCAGGATTTACGTCTAGCAATAGTAGCGATCGGGGTTATGGATGCAAAAATTCAAGCCAAGGTGGTGATGAAATCCACCGTTGGTCTTGATCAAGGGCTGGGGTTTTACGACCAGCTCCTTGGTGTTTAAATTACCACGTGGTGTGTGGGGTTATTTTTATTTGCATAAATGAAGAAAACATGCATTAAAACTCTCCTATGCAAGCAAAGAAACTAGAAAATACAGAGACAAAAAATAGAAAATGACAAAGGTTGTTCAGGAACCCCTACCTCTTCTCTGCCCAAATCGGATGCCTCTGAGTTTCTACTCTAAAAGTGCATAGAGAGCTATTCATCCCTGGGTGGGATGAATAACATAATTGTATTCATCACAGGGTGGGATGAATGCCCATTCGCCCTTGGGTGACATGAATTCCAGCTCTGTACTCGTCACAGACTGGAATGAACAATAGTCCAACGTTTGAAAAATTGGTACCTGCAAGAAAAAACAAGCAACTTTTGATCAAAAATTTGATCTCAAAATTAGAGGATAGAGTCCCACTATGATCGCCACTAAAAGCATGAGGATACAGAAGCAAAAAGGAAATGCCAAGTGTGATGCATGCAAAACAAAACGTAATGCTAAGTCCTACGAACTGAAATGCATGAAAGGAAGGAAAAGCAAACGAATTGAAACAAGATAGAAAGCAAATGTGGAATACAGCCCTTTTTATTAATTTGCTTTAAATCCCGGTTACAATACGTCTCCTCCCTTTTCAGGGGCTAGGAGCGTTAAAGATGTCTTCATTACACCATGGATTGGTATGCCTTCTTCCGCGTGCCCACATGTAAAATGGGTGGACCAAATGTCATCGCCACTTGCATGAATGAGTCTTGACTCCTTGCTGCTCCTCTAATGTCGAGATCCTACATTCAAGGAAACAAAAAACAATCAGTAGCACCTGCGGATGAAATGAAACATGCGATCCCCAAAGCCTACGATTAGTGCATGCATAAAATGAATAAAATGATAACTAAAATAGATCAAAATAAGCTAAAAACTTGACAGAGGCATGAGAACATCACCAGGAAGGCACTACAAAAGGAATAGTCAGGAAATTCTCCACGGATTTCTAATCACTCCAGGGTGGGACGATTAGACCTACAACAAAATGTCAAAAAGCACCCTCCTAAATGTCCCATCTAGGAGGCTCCAAATCACCTGCAAAGTTGGGGGTTAGGTAAAACGGGGTATTTTGGAAAGACCCAGAAGGTCATATTTTGCCAATTCGGCCTCTATCACCTAGGAATCTGATGATGCTACCTACATGTTAGTGAAAGCGAGAAATAACAAAAACATGATCAAAACTGCTCAGAATCACATGAAATTTGAATGCAAGCCTATCTGAACAACCTAGAATAAAATGCAAAAATAATAGAAATGAAATCTACTATAGATTTCTAATCACTCCGGGGTGGGGCGATTAGGACTGCAGCAGTGCGAGGGGCACCCGGGGGCAGGACGCCCACCGTTTGGGGCCTAGTTTTGGCACCAATCCACTTGGGATGGGTCCAAAACCTCTTGTGGGGTATTGTCGACAAATTTGGGTGGGATACTATGGCCAAATGTCAGGTTTTGGGTCCGGATTGCGCTTCCAATAATCACCCACTAACCTCCCTTCCAAAAGAGAGATCAAGGATGTGAAAGGCACAATCAAAAGTGAGGATGTAAATTGGTAGCACTTCGTTGCTCAAAATGCTCCTTCTCTGTATATTTTTGGGGTGAGAAGACTCACCATTTTATAGACCTGACGGTCTCTATGTATGAGCATGCAGAGGCACCACTTGGCAATCATGCCTTCCCAGGAGGGAGAAGATTCCTCCCTGATTAAGGACTCCATGACTGCCTCTGTGACTACCTCTTTGAGCTCAAAAATGCTCACTCGCACTCCCATGCAATGAAGGAGGAGTTAAGTGGCGGATCTGAGCTGCCATTTGTCAAGATTTGACCTTTTTCCCATCAAACCTGCTATTCGCCCCACCCTGGAGTGAATACTGCTAATCGTCCCAGGGTGGGATGAATACCAGTTTGTAATCATCCCTGGGTGGAACGAATAGAGAGCAGAGTGCCTAAAAGGTGCCAAATTGACCTCTGACCTTCCAAAACTGTTGTGAGAGTGGTTAGGACCACTGTTTAACCTCTAGGGGCTGCCCTGGGGGTTGTGTGTGTCAATGCGATCAGTGTTTGTAGTCACATAATCGGATTGGTGCTGTTTTGGTGTCTACAGGAAGATAAGGTTAAAATTTCTAAATTTGTGTTAGGGTTGTTTGTTAAATTTGTGTTAAGGTTTTTTGTTATGCTTATTTTAGGTTCTCTGGAGTAAATTTTAGAAAACCTAAAATAATATACCATTTTAGTTATTACTTTAAAATTTATTGACTTTAAAATTTCTTTATTTAGTATATGTTTACTTAATAGAATTTTGTTCATAATAATATGTTATATATTCTTATTTTTGTTGAAATTAAATCTTATATATTTCATTTTAATTGAATAACATGTGGTTATACTGAGAGGGGGGGTTAACAGTATATAATTAAACTTTTTGCTTTTTAATCCAAGTAATATCATGAGTAGCATTAAAGTAGTAAACATTACATAAAGCATCACATACATGAGAGATATAATTTTATGTGGTTCACCAAATATGGCTACTTCCATGGAGAAAATATTTCTTATAAATGTTTCTCAAATAAATTCTCTTCAGAATCCTTTCCCTACAATCTTTATAGAAATTTGTCCAAAGGAGACACCAATCCCCTAAATCAAGTTCATGGATCTCAATCCATAGGAGAACTCATTCTCTCTGCTTTGGCTGGTGATCCTCTAGAATACAACTACCTCCACTGCACTGGCTTATGGATCTCTCTACTGAAGACTCTTGTCCCCACTCAGAATACCTATCCTCACTGCCCTGGCTAATGGATCTCTATCCACAAGAGACTACTATCCTCTTTGCTCTGCCACCTTCAATGCTTTATCTCAAATATGTACTAAACACAGTCCTTCGGTCTAGTACAACTCTACTCAATATCTGTCTCTAATTTAGCACAAACCTATCCTCAAATCTACACCAAACTCTATCCACATGTCCTCTCTAGAACTTGCTCAAATCTTCTCAACAAGTCCTCTATAGAACTTGTCCAATTCTGCTCAATAATTCCTCTCAAGAAATTATCCAAATTTGTATTGTAAGCTTCCATAAAATCTCACACAAAATCAGTCCACAAGTCTCCTCAAATACTTGCCTCAAATTTACTCAACAAGTCCACACAGAACTTATCCAATCTCATATAAACATAAAGATAATTTTTAGAGACTCAATATGCTTCACATTCAATTCAATGCTCAATCACTTTCTCAACTCAATTCATAATATAGAATAGTTTTAATGGAACTTGAACAATCACTTCACACATCCACTTGACTAGGCTCAACCAACTCTACTCAACCAAACACTCAATGCAAAACCCCTTTCTCACAAATCCTAGTTCAAGCATATAAACACCAACTCAAAATGTTTACAACAATGCTTAACAACCAATATCACATAACAATGATACTCATGATATTTTCAAACCCTAGTTCAAGTTCTTTTCTCAAGAACTCACTTCAAAAACCATGCTTATAAAATAATCTTCACATAGCAATGATATTCAAAACCTAACTCAAGTTCTTCACTCAACCAATGGCTTCAAAAACAATGCTTATCAAACAAAGTATTAACAACAATTATTTATTCTATAAAAACTTGAAGCATTAATTCAACACATTCAATAGGAAACCCTAATCATATCCTTTTCACTCCACACTTATTTTCCATAAAACCAATAAATCAACTCAATTATGGAAGAATGTGCTCATACCTTTTTCTTGTTGATGAAGGGATCTCATAAATCTGCCACAACAAAAAACACATATTTGCCAAGTTCAAAGAGGTTAGAAGATAAATATTTCTTACAATATAATGCAAAAACTCAATTACACCTTATCACTCCACCTTTCAAAACAACCATCAACATACATAAATTTTTATCTAGTAACACCTTATAAACTCCCAACTAAAAATAAATTCAACATCCACAAAAATAACTCAAAACGTCTTTTAATCATATTTAATGACAAAAATAACTTTGGCAAGAATAAAATCCACTTTCCTTATAACTCCAATAACATAAATCAATTATCAATAAAACAACCTTTCATAAACCCTTATAACTCCAAATAACATAAATCAATTATCAATCAAACAACCTCTCATAAACCCTTATAACTCCAAATAACACTTTATAGAAAATATTAGGAAAATAAAATTTTAATTAAAAATACCTTTACCACTAGTGGGATTCGAACCCATAATATTTTCCTCTACGAGTGCTCTAGCCACAGGCTTGACCACTACATGTGCTAGGTGCACGTTTGAGAGCTTATGAGCACTTTGTGCTCTTTCTCCTAATTCTAGCACTCAAAACGAGTGTGTGCCAAAAACTTTCCCATTGGCACTCAAGACAAATATGCCAACTCCACGTGAATTTATCATGGTCTCTTCCAATCCCAATGCTCTTAAAAAATGCATTCTTCCAATGGATCACCATGTGCAATGGGAGTGATACCTTCTCCTACCTTTTTGTCTTTTCCCTGGTGCTAAAAGACAACACGAGTTTATATTTTTCCTCAATGATTGCACGGATTATCTCTCTTTTTGGTTGCATGAAATTAAATCGAAGAAGGTAAGAATTAATGTTCTTTGGATTGGTATTTATACATGATTTCCCCATTTTTTTGATAGATGTCAGTGCTCCAACTTTTAATGATGTGGTAATTTCTTTAAAATATTTTATAATTTATAAATTATTTAAATTCTAAAGGAATTTAAATTTTATAAATTATATTTATAAACATTTGACTTTAATAAAAATTAAAGCCTTCCTTGGAATAAAATTTAAACATTTAATTTGTACTCCACTAATTTGATGAATATTATTCTTCCACCATGGGTTTGATAAAAACCTTAATTCTCCCATCAATATGTTTGAACAAAAATCCTTATGGAATAATATTTGATAACTTTTTCTTCAACTCTCCACATTGCTCTTGGTGTTAATGATGGTGTACTCCATGGTATTAATAACGGCTTCATGTGTTCACTTTGGCATTAATGACAACTTATCACCTTGAAATCAATGACAATTGAATGAGCTCAAAATTTCCAACAATCTCCCCTTTTGTCATTGATGGCAACCCAACTTATTTTTATTAAAACCTGAAATTTCCTTTGTTTTGCTCCCCCTGGGATATTGCTCCCCTCACTCAATGTTATCTCCTATTTTCTCAAATACGAAATCTCTCCCCATTACTAAAATCTCTCCCCCTTTGACATCAATGGAAAAGGGTCACCTTTGGGGCTTGGGGCTAAGAATGAGCATCTTAGCTTAGCACCTCCCCCACATTATTTTAATATGGTTAATTCTGGGGTGGGAGTCTCACTCCCAATTTTCCTTGAATATGCTCAAAGGTTTCCTTTGAAAGTGGCTTTGTGAAAATATTTGCTATCTATTCCTTTGTAGTAATATATTCCAACCTGACTTGTTTACCTATCACCTGTTCTCTCATAAAGTAGTACTTAATCATAATGTGGTTTGTCCTAGAGTGCATCACTAGATTACTTATAGCACTTGTATTATCACATAGTATTGGAATAGGATGGTCATGCTTTATCTTGAAGTCTTACAGAGTTCTCTTCATCCATAACACCAATGTATTCTACTTCTATTATAGATAAGAATATTGATATATGCTTCTTACTTAGCCAAGATACTAAGAAGTCTCCAAGAAGGAATGCTCCTCCTCTTGTGCTTTCTTAGTCATCAATGTTGCCAGCCCAATCTACATAAGTATATGTTGTTAGTGTGAAACTATCACTTTTTGGATACCAAAGCCCAAAATCCATATTCCATTTTAGATACCTGAAAATTCTTTTTACTGTTGCCACATGTGTTTCCTTAGGTGCTACCTAGAACCTTGTCACTAATCCCAATGATTGTACTATGTTTGGTCTTGTAGTTGTAACATACAATAAGCTACCAATCATAGATATATATAATCTCTGATCTACCTCTATAGATTAATCATCCTTGATCAACTTGCATCCTGTGACCATGGGGGTACTTACCAGTTTACAATCTTCTAACCTGATTTTCTTTAACATTTCTTTTATATACTTGGATTGTGAGAGAAAAACCCCTCTTTCTGATTGTGAGATCTAAAGTCCAATAAAGAAGGACAATTCACCAACCATAGACATATCAAATTTATTTTGCATTTTCTTAGCAAATTATTTACACATCTTATAATTTTTTCCCCAAAAAATTATGTCATCAACATAGAAAACCACTATTAGTATATCACTCCCTTCATTTCTATTATATAAATTATTGTCTACTATTCATTTTATGAATCCTTGTTCTTGAATATACTTATCCAATCTTGAGTACCATGCTCTTGGAGCTTGCTTTAAACCATACAGTGCCTTTTTCAATCTACATACATAATTTGGTTTATCTGCTAGTATGAATCCCTTTGTCTATTCAATATAAAATTCTTCTTCTAGAACACCATTTAGAAATGCTGACTTGACATCCATCTGATATACCTTGAAGTTATTGAAACCTGAGAAGGCTAAAAACATCCTTATAGCTTCAAGCCATGCAACTGGAGAAAATGTCTCATCAAATTCAATTCCTTCTACTTGTGCATAACCTTTGCATACTAACCTTGCTTTATTTTTGACCACTTGTCCATCTTCATTTAACTTTTTTTTGAATACCCATTTTGTGTCGATCATATTTTTGTCCTTTGGTTGTGGAAAAAGTTCCAAATTTTTCTTTTCTCTATATGATATAATTCTTAATCCATTACATTAATGCAAAATTTATCCTCACTTGCCTGAGTGAAGTATTTTGGCTCAATATTATATAGCAAATAAAAATTTGCTTGTTTATATGGTTTTATTATTCTTATCCTTGTCTATATTTCATCTGGATTCCCTATGATATTCGCTTTTGGATGATGCTTTTGTACATACTTGGATGGAGTTTTGGGAAGAATTCTTTGTGTTTCTTCTTCTTATTTATTTGATTCCTCAAAAAATTCTTCTTGAAAACATCCATCTTCTTGATACACAATTTATTGAACTGGTTCTCTTGAATTTATCTTCTCATAAATTGTTACATTTATACATTCCACCATAGTACATGTTATTTTTTTGAATAATCTATAGGCTTTATTCCTTTTTGAATAAGCAAAAAAAAATTCCTCATCACATATTGGATCAAACTTACCTAAGTTTTGATCTTCCCATCTTATGTAACATTTGCTTCCAAAAATTCTGAAGTGTTTTACAGTGGCAAGTCTACATTCCCAAATCTCTTATGGATTCTTGTGATGATTTATCCTCATTTGAGACCTAGTTATTATGTATACTGATATATTTATATATTCTCTCCAAAAATCATCTAATATCTTAGATTCATTTAACATAGCTCTAGCCATATTATCAATGGTCATATTTTTCCTTTCAACTAAACCATTTTGTTGAGGAGTTCTTGTTGTTCAGTACTCTTTTTTTATCCCATGTTGTTCACAAAACTCTACAAATTCATTTGAAGTAAATTCTCCTCCTCTATTAGATCTCAAACACTTAATCCTTTTTCTAGTTTCATTTTCTACCAGTTCCTTAAATGATTTGAATTTTTTAAAGACCTCTGACTTCTATTTTAGGAAGGCTACCCAAACCATTCTGGAATAATAAGATATAAACAATATAAGGTAGCTATCACCCTAAATTATTTGTGTTTTGGTAGGACCACATAGATAAATATATATCAAGCTCAATGAATTAGATGACATATATCCTTTTGACCTAAAGGTTGTCCTAATTTGCTTTCCATGTTGACAGGATGCACAAATTGTGTTTTGAGGTCTTCTTATTTTGGGTAAATATGTGAATGCCTATTTATTTCTTATGTTGACTATGTTGTCAAAATTCAAGTGACACAATATTCTATGCCATAAACAACACTCATATTCTTGTGATAGAAAGCCCTTTTCTCCTTTGATCTCATTGAGCATGTATAAGTTGTTTGGGGTTCTTCTTCCATTGGCAATAATTTTTCTACTTTCTATTTTTCTTATCTCACATATATCTGGATGGAAATTAACCATGTAACCTTGATCACAAAGTTGAATTATACTCAACAGATTGTTTTTTAACCCTTTAACATATAGTATATTTTCTATTTTTGTTTTTCCATTATCTAAACTTATAGTTCCTCTTCCACCAATCCTTGTTGATCCATTATCACCAAAAATTATTGATCCTATATTTGTTTATTTTAGTATAATGAATTTGTCTTTGTCTCATGTCATGTGACTAGAACAACCACTATCAATATATCATTGTTCTTCTTTATCCTAAGCATGAAGGGTTGTTTGAACTAACATTTATCTAGCCTTAACATTTTCCCTTTCATATTTCCTAGTTGTTGAAATTTTTTTTCTAGACTCCAGAAGCATCATTTTACACCATATAGCCTTGTGCCCAAAATTATTACATTTGTAACATATGATATCATCATCCATGGTGCAAAGGAATTGAAATTTCTATTGACATTGTTTCTTGCATGATGAATATAGTGTACAACTCTATGACCATATTTATTACAATAAAAGCAATAACCATGGAAGAAATTATGTAACCTATTTGTATGTGTTGGAGTTTGTGGTAAATTAATATTCCTCTTGTCATTAAATCTTATCCATGGTTCTAGTTTTCTTTCTTCCTTTATTATATCCTTTGCTTGCTTATCCTTGTTTGAGGTTTCTAATTTTGAATACTTGATTCCCCTTTTCGTTTCTCATATTCTACATCTTGTAGTATCTTAGTACTTTGAAATTAATTCCTTAGGTAGACAATTTCTACTTCCAATATTTCAAATTCTATTTCCTTTGCTCTCAATAGATATGTCATGTCTTGCTCAATATTCTATCCTTATTCCACCCTAATCTTGAGTTCTGTGAGATTTTGTATAAGTTCCATCCTTGCTTCTTCATATTCTTGAGCTTGTCCCTTCAAAATTGAATTCTTCTCTCTAAGTCTTTCCAATTATTTTAGAGCAGCAAATAATTCTTCTTTTATGTCAAATATAGTATATTCTTCATTTTTTGAAGTCATGTGTGCTACTGATGGGTCCTACTCCAATTTATTAGTCTTTTTACAAAAGGACCTGCTCTGATACGAATTGAAGAACATGTGATTATACTAATAAGGGGGTGCATATTATATAATAATTTGTTTTCTTTTTAATCCAAGTAATAGCATCAGTAGCATTAAAGAAGTACTTATTACAAAAAGAATTACATATATGAGAGACATGATTTTACGTGGTTCACCCAAATATGACTACTTCCATGGAGAAAATATTTCTTATAAATTTTTATTAAATAAATTCTCTTGGGAATCCTTTACCTACAATATTTATGGACCTTTGTCCAAAGGAGACACCAATCCCCTAAATCAATTTCATGGATATCAATCCATAGGAGAACTCCTTATCCTCTACTTTGGTTGGTGATCCTATAGAAGACTACTACCTCCATTGCACTAGCTTGTGGATCTCTCTCTACTGAAGACTTTTATCCCCACTTAGAAGACCTATCCTCACAACTTTGGTTGATGGATCTCTATCCACTGGAGACTATTGTCCTCTCTACTCTATCACCTTCAAAGATTTATCTCAAATTTACACTAAATATAGTCCTTTAGTTTAGTACAACTTTGATCAATATCTATGTATGATTTGGCACAAACCTATCCTCAAATATACACCAAAATCTATCTATAAGTCCTCTTTATAATATGCTCAACAAGTCCTCTATAAAATTTTTCCAATTCTATTAAATAAGTCCTCTCAAGAACTTATCCAAATCTGTATTCTAAGCTTCCACAAAATCTCACACAAAATTAGTCCACAAGTCTCCTCAAAGACTTGACTCAAATATTCTCAGCAAGTCCACATAGAACTTGTCCAATCTCATAGAAACATAAAGAGAATTTTTAGAGACTCAATATGCTTCACATTCAATTCAATGCTCAATCACTTTCTCAAATTAATTCACAATATATAATAGTTTATTTTATGGAACTTGAACAATCACTTCACACATCCACTTGACTAGGCTCAACCAACTCTACTCAACCAAACACTCAATGCAACACCTCTTTATCACAAACCCTAGTTCAAGTATATAAACACCAACTCCAAATATTTCCAATAATGCTCAACAACCGATCTCACATAACAATGATACTCATGATCTGTTCAAACCCTAGTTCAAGTTATTTTCTCAACAAGTCACTTCAATAACAATGCTTATAAAACAATCTTCACATAGCAATGATACTCAAACCCTAACTCAAGTTCTTCACTCAACCAAAGGCTTCAAAAATAATGCTTATGAAACAAGGTATTAACAACAATTATTTATTTTAGAAAACCTTGAAGCATTAACTCAACACACTCAATAGGAAACCCTAATCAAGTCCTTTTCACTCCAAACTTATTTTCCAGAAAACCAATCAATCAACTCAACCATGGAATAATGTGCTCATACCTTTTTATTGATGATGAAGGGATCTCATATATCTGCCACAACCACAAATACTTCTTTGCAAAGCTCAAAGAGGTTAGAAGATAAATATTTCACATAATGTAATACAAAAACTCAATTACACCTTATCACTCCACCTTTCAAAACAAACATCAACATACATAAAATATTTATCCAATAACACCTTATAAACTGCCAACTAAAAATAATTTCAACATCCACCAAAATAACTCAAAACCTCTTTTAATCATATTTAATGGCAAAAATAACTTTGGCAAAAATCAAATCCACTTTCATTATAACTCAAATAACATAAATCAATTATCAATAAAACAACCTTTATAACTCCACGTAACATAAATCAATTATCAATCAAACAACATCTCATAAATCCTTATAGCTCCAAATTACATAAAACAATTATCAATAAATCAACCTCTCATAATTACTTATAACTCCAATAACACTTTATAGAAAACATTAGGAAAATAAAATTTTAATTAAAAATACCTTTGCCACTAGTGGTATTAGAACCCACAATCTCTGCCTTTGTGATCACTCTAGCTACAGGTTTTACCACCACATGTGCTAGATTCACATTTTAGATCTTAGGAGGACTTCGTGCTCTTTCTCTATGTTTGGTGCTCAAAATGAGTGCATGCCAAAAACTTTCCCCTTGGCTCAAGATAAACATGTCAACTCCATGTGAATCGATCATGGTCTCTTCCAATCCCAATGCTCTTATGAAACATGTGTTGTCAATGGACCACCATTTCCAATTGGAGTGATACCTTCTCCTCCATTTTCGTCTTTTCCTTGGTGCTAAAAGACAACATGATTTTATCTTCTTCCTCAACGATTGCATGAATTATCTTTCTCTTTGGTCACATGAAATTAAATCAAATAAGGTAAGGATTAATTTTCTTTGGTTTGGTATTTATACACAAGTTCCCCCTTTTTGTCATGGATGTCGGTGCTTCCACTTTTAATTACATCAATGCTTTCTTTAAAACCTTTTATAATTTATAAATTATTTAAATTCTAAAAGAATTTAAATTTTATAAATTATATTTATAAACCTTTGACTTTAATAAAAATTAAAGCCTTCCTTGGGATAAAATTTAAACCTTTAATTTGTAATCCACTTATTTGATGAGATTATTCTGCCAACATGGGTTTAATAAAAACCTTAATTCTACCATCAAGATGTCTAAAAAAAAACCCTTATGGAATAATAATTGATAACTTTTTCTTCAACTCTCCGCATTGCTCTTGGTGTTAATGATGGTGTACTCCATGGTATTAATGATGACTTCATGTGTCCACTTTGGCATCAATGACAACTTCTCACCTTGACATCAATGATGAATTAATGAGCTCAAAATTCCCAACATTAATTAAGTCATATATTATTTATATAATTTATTAGGTTTGAGGTTTGACCATATATTAAAAGGATATTTAATTGCTTATTTTAAAGAATATATAATAGTTTATATGTAATTTGTTATTGGGTTGACTTTTAATTTAGAAGAAGAAGAAAAAGAGGTTGTTCTCAGGTCTCCTACCCTTGTCAAATCACAACTCTCTTATTTAAAACTTTGATATTTTTTAAATCTCAATTGAGATGCTATAGTTAGAAACCTACATCATTTTTAATAAAATGACAGAATTCTTGATTTTTATTTTCTAGATTTATTCAATTTTTTGTGTGAATACAAATATTCCAAAATTCAACATCCTTCTTGAAATTTTCCTATACTAGCCTTCACAATACCAAAAATTTGCATGGAATATCCATGCATTGCATCTTAGTAGAGTAATATTTCCAAAACATTGCACTATTGTAGTCTGCTTTACTAAGTATGGATTGCTAGTTTCCTTCCTAAAGTACAAGTACAACCACAAAATTATAATAAATAGTTTATATGAAAACACATTAATGTTATAAAATAAAGTAGATATTACCATGTTAAATATTAAATTAACTCTTAATCATTATTTGATTCAGGCAGTCAATATTTTCTTGTCAACTTTAGCTAAACTTACTACTTCCCCTAACCATTGAAAAGAGAATTTAACTTGAAGTTCCTCCATTAAAACCCTTATTTTATCTAACGTATATGGAGATTTGTTTTCTTTCCTTAATGTATGTGTAAACCTAATTTCTTCAAACTCTTTAGCAAGATATTGAATTTCAATAATCATCTCTTGTATGTTCCATGAAGCCTTTGCTTTCTTCAAAATTGTATTTATTACTATGAGTGAATCATATTGCATCCATACTCTATTCCATTTCATTTGTATGAATATTTTAAACTCTTCTAAAGCCACCCAAGGTTCAACTTCATTATTTGTCTTAAATCCACTATTGAAAGCATAATGAGATAATATATCTCCCCTTTTATTTCTAATTATTTCTAATCTCTTGTTGGTCCTGGATTTCCTTTAGATGCTCCATGAAAATTTAACTTGACCAACTTCATATTTGGTGGTTTCCACTTTATATTATTTACCTTATTTTAATTTCGTGTGTTCCTAACATCATAATTCCATTTGATGACTTGAATAAATCTATCAAGGATCTCTAATTCTAGATTAAGAATTGGATGAGTTGATAGGTTTGGATTAGACTCTTTTATAGACAAACATTTTTTTCTTTTCATTACCTTTAAACTACTTTCTCTTATTTTAAATATTTGTCTATTCCTTTCTAGCCAAAATTTCCAAAGCAATGTACCTTTTGATATATCCTAGATTATTTATAAAGCATCACTTTTTAAAGTGTTCTACCTGTTGGCATTTTTTTCAGTTTACAAAATTGAATTTTGTCAAATTTGAATGGAAAATTTTGATAAGTTTATTAAAGGAAAGTGCTACAGTTTTCTACTTTATTTTACTATAATTTTATTTTTTCCTATTTAAAATAATATTGTTGTAAATAAAATGGAAGTCATGAATGCAACGAAGAACTTTGTTGAAAAATGTTAAAGGGACAAAAGCATTGGCAAGAGATCAATTTTAAAGGCAGAAGCACCTCAGAATAAAGAAACAACTTGTTTCGTCCATTGTCGAAGGTGAATATCCTTTTCAGATTTTGTAGAGGTGAAGCACAACACAAGAATGGTTTCACCCAAGACAAAGAAAAGGTGGTGGAAGAATTCTTATTTTTAAATTGGTGATATAATTATGAGGGAGGGCAATGAATTTAGGTGCTTTCGCTCCAAAATTCACTTGAAAAGGAATTTTGCCTTAGCAAGCAATGAAATCATGATTTAATTGAATAGTAAGTTTAAGGGAGTAATAAGATGAGTTTCACACTAATTGAGGGGTGAATATCCCTTTCACCATTCTTGGAGGTGAAACATAATTTAAAAATGGTAAATTCACAAAACATAAGGAAGAAGGAGAAGGTCACAAATTTTAAATAGAGGAGCATAATGCTTTCACCCTAGTTGAGGGGTGAAAAATCTTGTTGCCCCTATTTGGGATGAACATCATTTAAAGTGCAAGTGGCTACATCAACGAAAGGAAAGGTTGAGAGGGATTTCATCCCAAGTGAGGGGCAAAACTCCCTATCACCCCTATTTGGGGTGAAACACAATGTAAGGAAGATCTTTTAAAAAATGGCATGGTGTGGGCTCGACGTGTATGAATTGAAGTAAATTTTAAAGAGGGATTTAACCCCAAGTGAGGGGTGAAACTCATTATCATCCCTATTTGGGGAAAATATATAATATTGAATTTTTTAGAGGCAAAAGATACGATTGCTGATGTGGGGCACATTTCAAATATATTTGGTGTTTTTGACCACATTGGAAATATAAGGTGCAAATCAAAGGTGCCCCTTTTGAGAGGCACCATGTTATTTTACCTCTCTAAGAGACGAATGAGTTTTTTAACTCAATTCTGGGTGAAAGCGTTGCAATACACGCTATGTCTAATTAAAATAATTAAAAGTGGTGTTGCCTCCACAAAGGGGCAAAAATACTTGTCGCCCTCCTATAAGGTGAAATTAAAGAAGATGGTTTAAAGAAGAAGCAGTTAATGGATGAAATTGCCAAGACGTCAGTCAAAATACCAGCTAGCTGCGTTGTCACCCATTGTGGCCCTAAAAAGGTTGTTTCACCCTGTTTTTAGATGAAATCAAATTTTTTGCATTTATTCTCAAGGGAATTGCTTCCAAAGATGTGATTTTGCATATTATCTTGGGAAGGAGCAAGGAAGGATAAAATTTAATTTTTGAAGCAATGCAAGTAGTGCTTCTAGGATTTTTGCTTCAATGTTGCAAGATTATAGGCCTCTCTTATTTATTTCCTACGCATAACCCATTAAAATTGTAGATTTTCATAATAGATTTAATGATTAGTGGATTTTATTGGTTAAGATAGAGTTACAAAGTGTAAATATGAGACAAATTCAATGACCAAGCTCCCAATTTCCAAGGTATTTTATTGTGTTCCAATGCATCGATGCTCAAGGCCACTTCCTACGATTTAATCATACTAATTTCTCCATGTGATTCCCCACCAAATCTAAATTATGGCTATCATGAAGAATATTTTTGAAGAACATGTGCTTATACTGAGAGGGGGGTGAACAATATAACATAAAACTTTTTCCCAAATAGTAGAATCAGGATTAATAAAACAGTAAACAACACACAAAGCATCACACACATGAGAAACATCATTTTTAATGTGATTCACCCAATGTGGGCTACCTCCATAGAGAAAATATTTATTCTAAATATTTATCAAATAATATTTTGGGAATCCTTCCAAATTACAATGTTTATAGACCTCTGTCCAAAGGAGATGTTGATCCTCTAATCTCAAGTTCGTGGATCTTTGCCATAGGATAACTCCTTCCCCTTCTGCTTTGGCTAGTGATCTTCTAGAAGACTCTATCTCTATGCTACACTGACTGGTATATCTTTCTACACTTGAATACTCCTCACTCAAAAGATCTATATTTAATTGTACTGGTTGCTAGATATTTATCCATTGAGACTTTGTCCTTTATACTCTGTCATCTCCAAATCTCTGTCAATAGGTTCACTCAGAACCTGATCAAATCTAATTAACATGTCCACACAAAACTATCCAAATATGCTTAATAGGTCCACACAAAACCTGCTAAAATTTTCTCAACAGGTCCACATAGAACTTACTCAAATCTGCTCAATAATTCCTCTTTAGGACTTGCTCAAATCTGCATTGCAATCTTCTACAAAAGCTTCCACAAAATGAGTCCACAAGCCTTCTCAAAGACTTTTCTGAATCACATAGAATAATAAAGAGAATTGTTAGAGACTCAATATGGTCTATACTCAATGCTCAATCAATATCTCAACTCAATATCATAGAAGCATAAAGAGAATTGTTATAGACTCAATATGTTTTATTCTCAAATCCCAATCTCAACTCAAATTAATCTCATAGAAGCATAAAGATAATTGTTAGAGACTCAATATGTTCTATTCTCAAATCCCAATCTCAACTCAAATCAATCTCATAGAAGCATAAAGAGAATTTTTAGAGACTCTATATGTTCTATTCTCAAATATCAATATCAAATCAAATCAATATCATAGAAGCATAAAGAGAATTGTTAGAGACTCTAAATATTTTATTCTCAAATCTCAATATCAACTCAAATCAGAATATATATTAGTTTGCTTCATGGAATTTGAACAACCACTTCACACAAACACTTGACTAGGCTCAATCAACTCTAGTCAACCAATCACCTCAGCGATAAATTCTTTATCACAAACCCTAGTCAAAGTATGTATCAACCAACTCAAAATGTTTCAAACAATGCTCAACAATAAATCTCACATAATAATGATACTCAAGTTCAAGTTCTTTGCACAACCAATGGGCTTCAACAATAATGCTTATAAACAAGGTTTAATCACAAATCTCAATTCAGAAAACCTTGAAGCATTAACCAACAACTCTCAAAAAGGCAACCACAATCAATCCTTTTCTCTCCAAATATATTTTTAGAAATCAATCACCCACATAAGTCAATGAAGAATATTGCCCATACCTTTTTGATGCCTTATGAGTTATCCACTAAATATGCCACACTCAACACACTTTCTTTTTCCAATCTAAAAAAGGTTTAGAGATCATGAGTAATAACACACTAATCAAAATAATATCTCAATAACACATTATTAATACTACTCAATAAAATGCACCAAACTCTCTTATACAAGAATTAAACCCTCAAAAGAATGAATCAAACTTACTTTTGTAACTCCTTGAATAAATAAAAAATATCTCCACACACACCTTATTTGTCCATTTAATATGTCTAAAAAAGTAGCTCTCAAAAAGTCCTTTCCAATGATATATAATATGACATACTTCCAAAAATGAAAACAACACAAATCTCAATCTTTTCTAGGGCATACTATTTCCTTATTTCTCCTTAGACAACCTTGGTAGAAATAAAAATATTAAACCAAAAATTAATTTTACTTGCCTTGCCCTCACCAGTATTCGATCCCCTATCACTGCCCATGCACCACTCTAACCGGGGTTCCACTAACCACGTGATCCAATCGTGCACATGAGGCGGTGAGTTTAGCCACGACACTTTGACTTGCTCCAATCATGCCCAAAATGACATGTGTGCCACAAAGCTGCTCTCCCCTTCATGCTTTGTAAAAAATAGCGTTAGCAATATTTGAACTTTAGATATCCTGGTGATCAAAGACTTTTATTGTCTCCCTCTTGCCGCTAGGCTACAAGTGCCTACATGGCATATAAGGGTCCTTCCTTCTTCAACTCACTCTTTTCACATGTTTTTTATTGCGCTCAAATTCCTTTTCACTCTCTCTTGAACGAAATGCCTGATCACTTGATTTTATTACCAAATGAACTTTGGAAATATTATTTATACACATTGCATTTAATTATCATATGTCGGCCCTCCAATAGAATTTGATGATGTCGGTGAGAATTTCCAAATTGGAAATTTAAATTTTAAAATATTAAAATTTAAACTTAAACTTCAAATCTGAAAAACTTTGTCACCGGGGCTCCTTTTTTGATGAAACAAAATGCTAACATGGGTTTCACGGAAAACCCATCACAAATATACCATATGTGGTTTTGAATAAAACATTTTATTTTTCTTTCCTTGGTTTTGATGAAAACCATGCCTTCCTTGGTTTTAATAAGAACCTTTCCTTGTACTTTCACACTGATGGGGCTTTTTTCTGGATGACTTGGGTGACTTTATTTCTTGCCAAATTCCTTAATAAGAGTGATAACTCTATCAGGTGATATTAATGAAAACTTTGACTTAGAGGACTTAAAATATCCAACAATATTCCCCTTTTTCATTGATGGCAACCCACATCCTTTTACTGAAACTTGAACTTATTTTTTGTTCCCCCTAGGACTTTTCTCCACCTGGCTCAATGCTCTTTCAAATATTAAAAATCTCCCCAAATCAAATATCTCCCCAATATACATAAATATCTCCCCCTTTGACATCAATGGCAAAGGGTCACCTTTGGGTCTTGGGGCTAAGAATGAGCCTCTTAGCTTAGCTCCTCCCCCATCTCCACATGAGGTGGTTAATTCTAGGGTGGGAGTATTTCTACTCACCGAAAGCAATGTTCTCTGCCTTTATATTTCTTTCTTCTTTTATGAGTTTCTAAATCTTCTAACTCTTTATTTCCAAGTCATCGTCCCTATTTCTATCATCACTTTTTTTCTTGTTGCTATTATTATTCTTATCCATGTTTCTATACCTGTTTCTATTCCTATTATCATTCTTTTTGGAGTCTCTATTCCTGTTCATATTTTTGTTTCTACTCATGTTATTGTTCCTATTCATATTATTGTTCCTATTCATATTCTTGTCCTTGTTCATGCCTATTTATAGAATATTTTCTCTACACCATCTTATTATGTGACCATCATTATTGCACTTATAACAGTTAATGTTAATGTTCCTTGGAAGTGCAATTGACTTACGATTTCTCCTAGTGAAGCCATATCTTATTCTTTTGTCAGGAATCCTACAATTCATTGCCTTGTGACCAAACTCATTACATGAATAACAATATCCTTGGAAAACCTGTCCTTTTCCATATTCCTATCTTTGATGTGTCCTGCACTGTGAAGCCATGTGCCCAAACCTGTTACATGAAAAACATCTTCCATTGAAGCTTCCTTGTCTTGACGTCATTGGTCTCCTCTTTTGATTGTTATTCCATCTGTATCTTCTTTGCCCATTGTTTCTTTTCCTGTCGGACTCACTTTAATCTGACTCATCCTTAAAAGTTTGAATTTCAATTTTGCTTTCATCTAAGAATCCCTCTTATGAAGTGTCTTATTCTGAACTTCCTTCATTTTCAAGACTTAAGGTATACTTTGGTTCCCATTTATTTTAAACTTATTTAGAACCAATACCTATTTTGTTTTATGCTCCTCTTTGTATCTTGACTATTTTATCCATACTCTTTGCACTGTTTTACATACTTGTATATCTTATTCTTGGAATCGTCTAGATCTTATTTTAATAGGGCCACTTCTTGCGTTAACTTTTCCAATTCCAAGATCTTTGCTTCTAACTTATATTTGAACTTGTTTGTCTTAGCCTTTGAATTTTCTAGATCCTCTATGAGAAATAATATTTCTTCATCACATTCTTAAAACTATCTTTCAATCTTAGAGTGTTGCTTTCTTACCTTCTTTACTGTGTCAATGGCATAGATAAGTTCTCCCTTGAGATCATAACCATTCTCTATTGAATACTCATCTATTTGTTTACCTTTTTCCATATCATTGCTTCATTTTGGCTTGTCTTCTATAGGATCACTCACTTCTTATTTATCTTCCAAAGCCATTAGAAGATTCTCATTTGGTACCAATCTTATATGTTGAACCTAAATATCATTTTCTTTGGATAAGATACATTTTTACTTTTTGATCTCATTGAGTACATAAATATTTCTTTCTCTTATAGCACTAGCTACTAGTTTACCAGATTCAGATTTTCCTACTTCACATCTATTTTGATGAAAAGTTACCATATGGCCTTGATCACAAAGTTGACTAATGCTCAAAAGATTATGTTTTAGACCTTCCACATATAGAAAATTTTCACCTTTTGCTTTCCCATTGCCTATACTTAGATTTCCTTTTCAAAAAATATTTTTTGAACCATTGTCCCCAAAATTTACTGACCCTCTATTTCTTCTTTCAAAACTATAAACTTGTTCTTTTCTCCTGTCATGTGTCTAGAGAATCCGCTAACACCTTTTAGTTGTATGCCCAAAATTATTGCATTTGTAACACTTAACATAATCATCCATATGTGGGGAAACAGACTCCATACTACTACTATCATTGTCTCTTCTAGTACATTGCATAGCTCTATGACCATATTTATTGCAAGAAAAACAATGTCCATGGAAGGAACTTTGTAACCTATTTTGATGAGGGCTCGATCTTGTATTCTTCCTTTTGTGGTCTTCTTTCCTTGATATATGGAAATATACCTCCTTTTTTCTTGATGTTCCTAGATCTTGCTGTAATATCTTATTTATTTTAGTTTTGCATCTTAGCATAACAATTTCTACTACCACTTTCTCCAGTCCTGCTTCTTTGGCTTCCAACATGTCTCTTAACTGGTGTTAAATATCTCTTATTTCTTACACTTCTATTTTGAGTTATATTAGCCTTTGTAGAATCTAAATTCTTTCCAATTCATCATTTCGAATTTGTTCCTTTAGTTGTGCATTCTCATCTTGAATCATTTCAAGATCTTGGAGACAGTTAAAGAGTGCTTCCTCAAAATCTATACTTTCTTCACTCTCTAATGTTATGTGTGCTAACAAAGGATCCTCTTCCAAGATTTTAGACTCTTCATGGAGAGACCCGCTCTGATACCAATTTAAGAACATGTGCTTATACTGAGAGGAGGGGTAAACAGTATAACATAAAAAATTTTCCCAAATAGTAGCATCAACATTAATAAAATAGTAAACATCACACAAAGAATCACACACATGAGAGACATCATTTTTAAAATGGTTCACCCAATGTGGGTTACCTCCATAAATAAAATATTTCTTATAAATATTTCTCAAATAATATTTTGGGAATACTTCCCAATTACAATATTTATGGACCTCTGTCCAAAGGAGATGATGATCCCCTAATCCCAAGTTTATGGATATCTTCCACAGGAGAAATATTTCCCCTTCTAATATGGATAGTGATCTTCTAGAAGACTCTATCTCTATGATACACTGACTGGTGGATCTCTCTCCACTTGAAGACTCCTCACTCAGAATATCTATCTTCAATTGTTCTAGCTACTGGATATCTATCCACTAAGACTCTGCCCTCTATACTCTATCACCTCAAAATATTTGGAAATAGGTTCACTCAGAACCTTCTCAAATATGCTCAATAGGTTCAATCATAACTTGCTCAAATATACTCAATAGGTCCGCATAGAACCTATTCAAATATTCTTAGCAGGTCCACAAAGAACCTGCTCAAATCTGCTCAATACGTCCACATAGAACCTACTCAAATCTGCTCAATAAGTCCTCTCTAGGACTTGCTCGAATATATATTGCAAGCTTCCACAAAATCTTCCACAAAATCTTCCACAAAATCAGTCCACAAGCCTTATCAAAGACTTGCCTCAATCACATAGAGTCATAAAGAGAATTGTTAGAGAATCAATATGTTCTATACTCAATGCTCAATCAATATCTCAACTCAATCTCATAGAAGCATAAAGAGAATTGTTAGAGAATCAATATTTTTTACTATCAAATCCCAATATCAACTCAAATCAATCTCATAGAAGCATAAAGAGAATTGTTAGAGACTCAATATGTTCTATTCTCAAATACCAATCTCAACTCAAATCAATATCATAAAAGCATAAAGAGAATTTTTAGAGACTCTATATGTTCTATTCTCAAATATCAATCTCAACTCAAATAAATCTCATAGAAGCACAAAGAGAATTGCTAGAGACTCCATATGTTCTATTCTCAAATCTCAATCTCAACTCAAATCAGAATATTGATTGTTTTATTTCATGGAACTTGAACAACCACTTCACACAAACACTTGACTAGGCTCAATTAAATCTACTCAACCAATCACCTAAATGATCAATTATTTCTCACAAACCCTAGTCAAAGTATGTATCAACCAACTCAAAATGTTCCCAAAAATTCTCAACAACAATCTCACATAAAAATGATACTCAAGTTCAAGTTATTTGCGCAACCAATGGGCTTCAACAACAATGCTTATAAACAAGGTTTAATCACAACTCTCAATTCAAAAAACCTTGAAGCATTAACCAACAACTCTCAAAAAGGCAACCACAATCAATAATTTTCTCTCCAAATATATTTTTAGAAATCAATCACCCACATAATTCAATGTAGAATATTGCCCATACCTTTTTGATGCCTTATGAGTTATCCACTAAATCTGTCACACTCAACACACTTTATTTTTACAATATAAACAAGGTTTAGAGATCATGAGTAATAACACACTAATAAAAATAATATCTCAATAACACCTTATTACTACTACTCAATAAAATGCACCAAACACTCTTATGCAAGAATGAAACCCTCAAAATAATGAATCAAACTTACTTTTAGAACTCCTTGAATAAATCAAAAATATCTCCACACACACACCTTATTTATCCCTTTAAGACATCTAAACAAGAGCTATTGAAAAGACATTTCAAATGATATATAATATAATATACTTCCAAAAATAAAAATAGTAGAAATCTCAATCTTTTCTAGGGCATACTATTTCCTTATTTCTCCTTAGGCAACCTTGGCAGAAAAAAAATATTAAACCAAAAATTTATTTGACTTGCCTTGCCCTCGGTGGGATTCAATCTCCTGTCACTGCCCATGCACCACTCTAACCAGGACACCACTAACCACATGATCCAACTGCTCACATAATATGGTGAGCGCAAGCATGACACTTTGACTTGCTCCAATTGTGCCTAGAATAACACATGCGCTAAAAAGGTGCGTTCCCCTTCATGCTTCGCAAAAACCAGCACTTGAGGGATTATAACCTCAGATATCCTAGTTCTCAAAGACTTTGACTCCCTTCCTCTTGCTGCTAGACCTCATGCGCCTACGATGCATAGAATGGGCCTTCCTTCCTTCTTCAACTCACTCTTTTTTGCATGTTTTCGATTGTGCTCAAATTCCTTTTCACTCTCTCTTGAACGAAATGCCTGATCACTTTATTTTCTTATGAAATAAAATTTAGAAATTTTATTTATACAACTTGCCTTTAATTATCATATGTCAGCCCTCCAATCGAATTTTATGACATTTGCAAGAATTTCCAAATTGGAAATTTAAATTTAAATTTATATTTTAAAATATTAAAATTTAAACATAAACTTCAAAGTTGAATAACTTTGTCATCGGGGCTCCTTTTTCGACGAAACAAAATGATAACTTAGGTTTCATAAAAAACCCATCTCAAATATGCCATCCATGGTTTTGAATAAAACCTTTTATTTTTCCTACCTTGGTTTTGATGAAAACCATTTATTTTGCCTTCCTTGGTTTTAATAAGAACCTTTCCTTGTACTTTCGCACTGATGAAGCTTTTTCCTAGATGACTTGGGTTAATTTATTTCTTTTTGAATTTCTTAATAAGAGTGATAACTCTATCAGGTGACATCAATGACAAATTTGACTTAGAGGACTCAAAATGCCCAACAATTTTGACCAAAACATCATTGATGTCGAGGAGGAAATTGTTCTCGCTGGTTTTTTATTTGTCAACATTTTGTTTTTAAGTGCATTAATTTAAAGAGGTGCAACCCTATTTAAATAATAGTTATTTTAATGTAAAAAAAATAGGATGGACACTCTATATAAAAACACTTTAAGTTTTCTTCATCAATAGAAACGCTTTGGAGTTTGTCACTACATAACTGCTAGAAGTTTTTGTGCTTGTGTTGTTGTTGTATGTTGCTAATTACTTCTTGATGGAATTTTAATTGTTAGTCTATAACAGTCCTATATTATCATCTTATAGCCATATTTCACTATTTCTATCCTGCTACCCTAACCTTTCAACCAAATTAGATTAGGAAGGGAGCCAACCCTCTCTAGATATTGTCCTAAAGGACATTTCTCTCCTCTAGCCTTTCAATGTTGGTCAGGTCTAGGGTGCAAAAAGCATAGATTTTGTAACTAGGGAGATTCATGACCGATAGTTTTTGGCACACCTGATGAGACTATAAAAAGGTTCCACTTTCAATATTAAGGTTTGATGTTCACCTTGTTCTATATTATTAAAATATGTAGTGACTTAGCTCTACCTAGAAACCTCTAAACATGAAGTGAGTAGAATATTTATTTATGATCACGAGATCAAAGGCCAAAAGTTATGAAGACCCTATTGAGTTTTATGCATTTGACATTCAAGAGCTAGGAGAACATCCTAGGCTAGTTACTCCACTTGTCCCATAAAATACAACATCTTCTCAGTTATATGGTGTGTTTTCTATTCCTTTGAATTTTGCTAGTACAACCATTAGTTTTCCACCTCCCCAACCACACACACCATTCCACATGTATTAGTATCCACCATATTAGTAGCCACCACCAAGGTAGTTATAATATGAAACAATTCTATACCTTTAAATATGTAAGCTTAGAACTTGATCTCACAAGCAAAAATAAAGGATTTACCAACATACAATAGTACAAGAAATATAGCATATAAGCATGTTCAAGATGTAGCTACTTTGATGATAATTCATGGCATCACAGAAGAGGACATAATGGTAATATTACTTGTTCTTTATCTTTGAGGAAAATTTATTTACTGGTACCAATCATTACAACCTACAACCATCACTATCTAGGATTAGTTAGCTGAATTGCTAATAAAAGAGTTCAATGAACAAGAATGTCCATTCTCTTTGTTGCATAAATTCACGACTATTTAGAGGCATATATAGGAGGAAATCATGGACTTCAATATCAAGTTCACTCAAACTTGGCATAGGGTTCCTGATGGTCTCTAGATGACTACCAGAAAAGCAATATTTTACTACCTTCAAGCTTTCAACTCCAACATAAGTATGGCCATTTGATATTCCAATGCCAATACATTACCTAAGTTGTATTCCATAGCACAAAAGGCTAAAGCTAATATGATCACTATTAGTAATATTCCACAAAAAATGGCCATGCCTATTTTTCCTAAACTTTTTTAGTATTTCTATGCCAATGTATATTCTCAGTCTTTGCCCATGTCACCCATGTATCTAATTCCTTCATGGAATTTGAGCACATCCTAAACCACGGTGATAGTTTTTGTCCCTTAACTCCCTTATCCAACCATTCCATAGTTACCATCTCTAGTTCTATTCCCAAAACTACCAACTCCACCTATGCCCTTACCATTACCAACTTCCCTAGTACCCTCAAACCTTGATCTATAAGATAAGATGTTGAAAGAGTTACATTCTATGAATTCTGCTATAAAAGTTATGGGTAACAAAATTATAGTGATTAAAAGAAATTAATACAAATTTTATTTTAGACTAAGGATATTTCAATCATCACCAATCACCAAAGAGCAAGTAGCTATTCATAGCAAAGATCTCGAAAGGAGTACTATTGTGATTGAAAATGAAGAAGTTGCTTTGTCAAAGAGAAAATTTTGGTGTTCTACCTATAATGATCCACACAGTAAAGATACCTGCATGGTTCATTTGAACTATGTACAAAATTTGGTAGATAGCTCTTATGGTGGTCAAGTTAACATGATGACAAAGATAAATCATAACTTCATGGTCCCATATGTTGAGTAAGTTTTGATCCTCATGAGATCTGGAAATAAACCTATCACTATAGATCCATACAAAATGGAGCCATTAAAGGTACTTTATGAGAAGAATATGCAGGATGAAAAGAGGCATTCTCAAGCAAAAGTGCCTGCACCATCATCTAAAGTAGATGAGCCTATATTACAAAAGGATCATTTGCCTACCTCAACGAAGGATATATTGCAAGCAAAAGCATCAAGTTCACAACATTCCAATACACAACCATAGATAGAAATGAAATAGTAGGTGAAGGAGACGCTCAAATACCTATCCTTGACAAAGTGTTAGAGGGTAGAAGCTATACAACAATACTAAAGAAAATATGAAGATACTGGTGAATCAAGGGAGCCTAACACACAATCATACAACATTATCAAATAACTGAAGAGGATTCCTTCCAAGGTGAACCTCTATAATGTGTTACAACTTCTTTGACAAGTGGATCTATTGCAAGAATTATTAAAATTCATGAAGTATAAGAAGATAAACCCTACACAAACAATGCTAGCTCAAACACTACCCAATTCAACCACAAGAAAAAATAGACCTCCTCCATTATATTTGTATTTTAATATGGAGGTTTGGATCATACACAATTGTATGATCAACTCTGGTGAAACAAAAACTATCATGCTAAAGGTAGTTTGTGAAATCATAGGTATGTAATGTACAAGAAGTAGCCCAGGGGTCTTACAGTTGGATGGCACTCCTATAAAAATAGTAGGGGTGATCAAGGATATTCCAATTATATTACATAATATGCCTCAAATTACTATCATTCAATAAGTGGTGGTAGTTGATTTGGAATCATACTCCAACATGTGCCTATCAAGGGAATTTACAACCAAGTTAGGAGGCTACTTATCTTTGGACTATTCTCACTGGGAGATTCCATTCAAATGAAGGAGAATACACATTTATAATGAGAAGCCCTCTACATATAATATTGAAAATATTAAAGAGAAATAAAAGGTTTTATACTCAATCAACATGGTTACTAAGGAGGATATAAATATGATGGAGGAAACATTGGATGAGCTTCAATTGGAGGACGAGTTCTCAATGCTTGATTTAAATGGAATGATGGAAACTGAAATTGGTTATTACACCATAAATAAGACTGAAAAGGTTGAAGTGAAAGTCTCTAATTATTTTTCCCCTAACCAGTTATGGATAATATACTTCGATGATGCCATATGTAAGAATGGTGCTAGATCTAGAGTAGTATGCATATCACCTTTGAGAATCCAAAAAATATACTCATATCGGTTGACCTAGAGCTATAAGAAAAATGTTTCCAAGTATGAATAAATATTAGGTCTAAAGAAAGAAAAAAATCTTGGTATTAAATATAAAATCTCAGGATCATCAACCAGGTAACCAACAAGTGCATTTCAAAGTAGCACTACCTAAAGGTATACTGCAACAAGGTATAGGATTTTTTTGAGTCATTTGACACATTGAATGTTCAAGAAATTTTGTGAGAAGAAAATAAACATGTAGATATCCTAGAATAAATTTGTGTGAACTTCTCTCCTATTGAGAATGTGGTGTGAAAGACCAATATTTTAAGGTTAATCTATAGACTTTCAATCCCCAACAAAAATATCTCCTGGCAAGTTTTTGACAATGATGAACAAATCATAAACTTTTATATTGAATAAGTCTGTAGCATGGAGGGAAGGACACTGGATGAAGATGAAGCTGAAGGTTTAATACAACTTAGAAATAATCACATATTGAAAGTATTTATTACATTAGAGAGCCTCTTTGATTAGAATGATAGAGCACATAAGCACAAGATTAAAATAAAAAATTATAATAGACTGTACTTCAAAAGAGCTCGAATAAATTAAGAAACTATGCTATGAGTTACCTTACATTGTCACATGGAGTTATCATGATTTGAAAGGGTATGACAAAAATGTGATTCAGAACACCATAAAATTGTAGGAAGGGATAAAATCCTCTTAGAAGAAACAATGGCCTGTTAATACAAAAATTGAAAGCAGAACTGTTGAAGATGTTGGAGGTAAAAATAATTTACCCCATCAAAAGCTTGACTTGGGTAGTGAATTTGGTTCCAGTATGAAATAAGAATGGATATATTCACCTATGTATAGATTTTTGTAACTTAAACTAGGCATCCTTGAAAGACCATTATCCCTTGCCATAGATTGACTAGATCCTCCATGTTGTTGCTGGAGCACAAATATTTTTGTTGCTTGATGGTTTCTTTGGCTATAATAATATCTTGTTAAATGATGAGGACCAGCATAAAATAATATTTACTACCATGTGGGGCACCTTTGCTTATCAAAGAATCCATTTTGGTCTTTCGAATGCTAGCACCACTTTTCAAAGAGCAATATATGTAGCCTTTGATAAATTGTTGAAATAAATAATTGTGATATACCTTGACGATATGACTATTTTTCACATCACATGGAAGAGCATGGATCTCATATAAGATAGGTATTTGAAAATTTTCAAGAGTTTAGTATCTCCATCAACCAAAAGAAATCTATCTTTGCTATCAAGGTGGGAAAGCTCTTGGGACATGTTATTTCAAAGGAAGGGTTAGCCATTGATCCTATGAGATCTAAAAATATCTGAAAATTTCTATTTATAGACAATAAGGACTTGAAATAATTTTTCATCAAATAAATTTTGTCTAAAAATTCATTGCCGACTTCGCTTAGGTAGTGAAGCCGATGACTAAACTCCTACAAAAAAATACATACTTAAAATGGATAGAGAAAAGGAAGCAGGCATTCTAGAAAATTAAAGAGAGAATAGTTCAAGCACCAATGCTGATCAATCTGGACTATTATAAGGATTTTATCCTTTATGCAGTGGGTGAGCAGGAAAGTTATGTCATTGTTATTATGCAAAAGTGAGACAACAGGGACGAATAGCCAATCACTTTTATAAGCCAAGTTATTCAGCCACACTAAGAGAAATATAATTTTACTAAAAACCATATTTATGTGGTTATGAAGTCTTTGAATAGATTTTGACATTTCATCTCATAAAGCAAGATAATTATCTATGTTATTCATCCAAATGTCAAGAATTTTATAATTCAAGGATATCTTGGTGATAAAAGAGTAGGTTGGACCTCCAAGATCTAGGAGTACGATGTAGAGATTCGAGCTAACAAATTGGTTTGCGATTGGGCACTCTATCAAGAGTTGGCTAAGAGTGCAACTTATCAATCACTAGTACCATTAAATGATGAGAATATCAGTAATAGTAATCTTGGTAACCAAGAAATAGATGATCGTGAATGGACAGAGGACCTTATCAAGTTTTTTTCATTCATAAGGTGTCCTCCTCACCTCAAATCCTCATAGAGGTTAAGGTTTAGGCTACATGCCTTCAGATATGTCTTGCTATCGAGTGGTTTATTCCACAAAGATATAGATGGAGTACTCCTAAGGTACATTAAAAAGTCTTAAAAATATAATATTTTGGAGGAGTTCCACTCTGTCTTGTCTGGTGGACACTATACAGGAGGCCTGTGACCTTGAAAATAATCTGTGATGGATATTTTGGGCCCACTATTTTTGTAGATACATACAAAGTGAGTCAAAGCTATGATAATTGTTAGTGATATATCGGGAGGAATAAGAAGGCATCATTGCCTCTACATACGATTCAGGTAGAATATCCATTTCAATAGTGGGGTTTAGACTTTATTGGGGTCATCGATCCTCATTCTTCTACTGAAAATAAATATATTTTGATAGTAACTTACTACTTTACTTGGTGGACGGAGGACATCCCAAAAAAGAAAGCAAATCAAGCGATAGTCATATATTTCCTTGAGGATACGATTACCCATTTTAGTATACTAGATGCCATTTTGATTGATAATGGGATTCCCTTCAATGGATCAAAGATCACTGATTTTATGGGTAGGTATGGAATTTACCTCAAAATATCTTCTAATTATTACTCATAGGGAAATGGTTTATCCGAGTCTACAAACAAGAACTTTATTTAGATTTTGAAGAGAACACATAGAAGCAATAAAAAGGATTGACATCTACTACTGAACCAAGCTTTGTGGGCAGATATTATATCAATCAAGAAGTCCATTAAAGCTTCTCCCTACTCCTTGGTGTATGGAAAGGAAGTATTTTTTCCTACCCACATTGAAATTCCAGTTCTCTAAACCTTACAGATGCTTAGTGATGAGGATGATGAATCTAACCCCATGAGCGTAAGGTTAGCCCAAATCCTACAACTTGAGGAAGAAATGGAGAAGGCGTATGGTGGTTTTACTAAACATGCAAAGATGATGCAGAAGTGGTTTGGAAAAAAGAAAACTGCACACAAATTTAAAGTTGGATATTTGGTGCTTAAGTGGAATGAAAACAAAGCCAAGCCTAAAAAACACCACAAATTTGAGGTAATTTTGAAAATTCCATTTTATATTTTAGGGGTGAATTCAGTTAATGCTTATTATCTTCAGGACCTAGATGGCCGAGAGTTGTCAATTTCGATAAATTATCTTCATATAAAGGATTACTATCATTGAAATTTTTGGGCACAAGTATGTATATATGTACATATTTCCCTTTTATTTTTCAAGTATGTTATACTTATATAAAAATATATATAATAAAAAACAAAAAACAAAAAAATAGAGAAAAAATACTTTCGCCCCAAGTAAGGGGTGAAAGTCATGTTTGCCCCCTTTTAAGGTAAACAGAATAAAATATAAAAATAAAAAAAGGCAACAACATTTTTAAATTTTGCCTAGGTTTATTCTACCATGCAGTTTTATTTGGAGGAGGGCGAAAATCTATTTCAGGGCAAAAACCCTAGAGTGAAAGAATAAAAAGAAAAAAAAAATCATGCAGTTTAAAACGACCAGTTCAAAAGTTTACATCCAACAAAGCAGGGTGAAACAGATTTATTTTGCTTTTCCAAGAAAAAGTAGTGGCAGTTAAATTTTTTTTTCTATTTTTAACAAAGGCATTTTTTGAGGATAAATCAAAGAAGAGGAATATTTTAAAAGGTATTCAAGCTTATGAATTTTTCAAGCAAACAGGAAGGATAATTTTTGAAGTGCAGATTGTTGGAGGAAGCAAGTTGCAGATTATTTTTACCCAAGGAATATTTTTAGTGAAGGAAGCATGCCATTAGATGCTTTTTTTGGGTGAGAATAATTTTGGAGCACCCTCTAAATTTTTTGAAAAAATAAGTGCACCTAAAAAAAATTAAATTCACCTAATTCAGCCCAGGTTGATGTTATGAATATTTAAAGTAGTAGAATTTATTTATTTTCATCTTGAGGGGTGTCTTTCATCAACACATGTCATTTTTCATTCCTGGGGCTAGCTGTTGATATCCTTGGTGCATTTTTAAATATTGAGGGTGATCAAAGAATGAGTTTCAAGGAATATTTTGGGAAAGAGGAGGTTAAAAATAGTTAAAGAAATTATTAAAAATTATACCTGGTGCAAGGATCAAGATGCACATCTTCCCAAATTATTTTAAAAATCGGCACATTCATTTAATCCAGTTGATGAAGGTGTAATTATAAATTTGGTGCACTCGCAAAGAGGAGATAAAAGTTTTTGTTTTTTGGAAGTATTACTATGTCTAGTTAATTGAGTGCAAGAATTACAGGGCATTTGAGCATTGTTGAAGATAGGTAAAAGAGTTGCTAAATCAAAGAGTGCTATAGAATTATGAAGGTAAAAAAGAATATCAAGGGAGGAAATAAGTCTAAGAAGGTCAAGCAAAATAAAAATGTCGACCTGGATCCATATTCAAATATGCTAGCTCAAGTGGGAGACTGCATTACTACAAATAATAGCATTGATAAATTACACCAAGATGTAGACGTTGCAGTTCAACAAGGTTTGACACTGAAAAGTCCTCTAACTATTGCATACCATGCTTATCTTTTCTAGTTTTTGTGCACACCAGTGCACTATTACCTTGAGCAAGTGGAAGCTATTTTGAAGTTTTATAATCCTAACACTAGGGTAGTGGAGAATGCAAAAGGAGATGTGTTGTTCATTATCTCATCTGGATATGTTCACGCAACATTTGCTTATGGAATTGCACCTCGTTCGGACTTTGTTTTTAAGAAACTACACATTGGAAAACAAGAGGAAAAATATCAATCGATAGTGATGTTGCACTATTTTATTAAGACCTAGTTGATAAAAATACCCCAACATGGTGAACTACAAATTTTTCTGAAACCATTAATAGATTTTAAGAGCCTAGATTTGTTTTCTATGGTGGCTTGGGTTGTGGGTCTTTTGAATGATTCAAAAATACACAAGTGGTAGGAGGTATTGGTGTAGTGCATCTCCTAGGTCAAATTTTATGTCCCAATTACTATGATGGTGAGAACGAACCCCATTTCTGTGATTGGACCAACTATATTTCCAGAAGAATGCACATCCAATTGGAGAAAACACAGAGTGAAGGAACTATGGTGTTCAAGCACACATCCTTTTTAATATGATATTTTTTTTTCACATGTACAAGAAATTTTCCTTCATTGTAGTTAGCAAAGTCAACATAAATAATAGGAAATTGCCAGTATATTTGTGGACCTCTAGCTTGTAAAGGAAGGACTATTTTTATAACTTGAACTGTATGCTTGTGGGTCCTGCCCTAGAGTTAATTTTTTGCAAAAGTAAATGTACCAAGGGCAATTAGAGAGAAAATAGTATCAGAGGAGAGAGGCAATATATTGTTTTTGATATAGGGTATTGTTCCATGTATTTTTGGCTATATTAGCAATCTAATTATTATTCCATATTTTACCATAGGTCACATTTTTTCTTTGGAGGTCATTCATTGACATGATTTTATAAATGATGTGTATGGGACAAGACGAGAAAAAAGAACCATGTGTGCTATGCCTTTTCACTTTTGAGATATTGAGGTGAGCTAGGTGGGCCATAATCAATTAATAACTAAGACCTTTTATAATATTGGGATGGTGGAGTTGCCACAACGATGAAAGTATGACCCTTTTGGGTTGCTTCATGGAGAAAATCAAATCCAAGAGTTTTCATTTTTATCCTAGGCCAAATATTGAGAAGCATCAAAATAATCTAGAAGGGCATGAATTAGAATGGCATGTTGAGAATATGATGTCACTCCCACCATGGAATGATTTCTATGAGATGGAGGCTGAGTATAACCTTGCAGTATATAAACATCGGATTCCTCCTCTAGGGTTATTTAGTTAGATGAAAGAGTATCTCCCAGGTTGGTTAGAAAAAGAAATTGCAAATTGGTGGATTATAGGGGCTAATAAAGGGAAAGTTGGGTTGCCATATGATCTGGTGATGGATGAAACACTTTTGGACACTGATGATGAGTTTTACACCAGTTATCAACTAATCACTTTTACTAGAATTGTACCTTGAAGTTTACAAAAAATCCAATAGTGAGGAGAGCATGGCAAAATAAGAGCATCATATGACCCAAGAAGTTCCACTTATAGGAGAGGAAGAAGGACAAGTGACATAGGAGCCACAAAAGTGTAATGTGAAAGGCAAACGAAAAAATCTATCCATTATAAAGATATTAAAGAAGTGGAGAACTAGTGCAATTGCATCAAATCTTCCTCTTGTAGTTTTAACTCAATAGACAAAAGTGTTAGAAGCTATTCCCTTGGTCCAGATAGAGCCATTGGTCCAAAGTGCTAAAATTATATATCATGAGGAAGATACTAGGGTGGAGCCAAAGTACTGAGTGGAGAAGGATCCAGTGCCACAATAACCTTCATCCTCGCTGGCTCAAATGGTTCTAGATCCCAAATGTACATTTTCTCCCCCTTTACTATTCCTAAGAAATTGGTGACTATTGTTTCCCTCTTATGGTTTCTATATTTGTATCACCTCCATTTAGCATACCCTCCACTTTAGTTATGCTTCCTATTTTCTAACTTCTGGTCACCAACGCTCCCTCTTCTTCTCTTCCCATTTCTTCTAATTCCCTTTCTTTTAGTTCTTTCACATTCATCCCAAATACATTTTTGCTTCCTATATCTAACATTATTGTAACCTCCACTATGACTATAAGCACACAATATCCTCCTTGACTGAGTGTGACCATTTATGAACCCCTTACTTTTGATCCTGCCACTATTTCCACTAAGCAAGTTTCCACTTCCCTCAAGTTGAATCTATACTAGGATTATTTCTCTTTCACTCAATTTTTAGAGTTGTAGGTATTGTCCGAGTTAGATATGGAGGCTATAACATAATAGTCTATTAGAATAAATATCAACCAAGATTTCTTGAATTCATTATAGTGATTGAAGAGTTGGAAAATAAGAAAGGCTCTAGCATTAAAAAAATCATTAAAGAAGGTTTCGTTTGATCCCAATGCCATGAAGGCGCATACAGTGAAAATGTTTCCCTAGGTTCAAAATCCATAAGGATATATGACTCTGAGTGACTATACTTATGATATCATGACCAAGGACCTTATAAATATTGAAACTATAGAGACAAATGGGAAAATTCAGGTAGATTTGAGTTCTTTGTATCTACATAGCAAGCATTATAAGTAGTGATTTTTCAAGGTTGACGCTAAAATCATCGAATTCGGGGAGTCTATGGTAAAAATTCAAGTACAGTTGTAATCTACATAGTCAGAGGTAAATCATTGGTATAAAAGAGTGAAAGAGTTGGAGAAGATAATTCAAAAGCACCAGGAAGCCAAGGGAGGAGTAGAAAAATAGGTTGAGGTGTTGAATGACCAACTCCAACATTTGTAGGATTAGCTAGCCATGAAAGCAACACAAATGACTGTTATGATGAAATAAAAAGTTAAGGAAGCACACAACCACTTGCTTTTTTATTGTAAGACCATGGTAGTGAAGGAAAAATAGGTTGTTATGTACCTTTAGGAGATACAAACAATCATATCATATGGTTGGCACGTAGTGGAGTATAGAAAAGATCACTTGGAGCTCCTCCTAGTAAAGGCAACATAAATATAGGCACTGGCTAGATCAGATATTAGGTTCCACCCCATGAGTGACTTGGATTGAGCTTGGATAAATGCTAAGGTTATACTTCACCATTATTTTCCTAAGCTGGATTAGGTTAATTAGGCTTGCAATCTACTTTATGTGTTTAATAAGGAGATAAGAGTTTTAGCACTCTAATTTAATATAATAGCTAAAAATGGTTTCCTTAGTTTCACTAATGATGAAGTAAACATTCTACCAAAGGGGTAATTCAAATTAGTTTGGGTGATATTTATTGATGATGTTAGAATTTCCCAAGAGTAGAGCTACAAAGTATCACAATATTTGAGAAGACAAATAGAAATGATTGATTTATTCCATGGATCAAATTTGTATAAATAGCAAATTTGATCATTGAGAGCCATTGGATTACAACAACTCATCAAATCTAATCTAGACTATACTGAGAGTTCACTTGACTCATGGAGGAGTGGAAACTCAAGTATGTCTATCCTAGTAGAACTTAAGATAATAATTACTTATTCTAACACCCCCCTTAAGTGATACTAGGGGTGTATGATACAAATGAGTCCCGACAATAGGGCCTGATGAGGTACTCATGTACAATGATCTTATTTGATGAGATGGTAAAAAACCACATGGGAAAAACCATCTATCAAAAAAAAAAAGATAGAGGCATGTCTTCGGATGGCGAAGATTGTCCTCATTGACAAAAAAAATGATGAGTCCCGAAAACATTGCCTAATGAGGTACTCATTTACAATATATAGATGGTGAAAAAACCTCTTGGAAAAAAAAACCATTTGTCAAAAAATAAATATAGAGGTATTTCTTCGGATGGCGAAGATTGTCCTCATGAAAAAAAAATAATGAGTCCTAGAAACTTGGCCTAATGAGGTACTCATGTACAATTTATACTTTAGGAGATATGATAAAAAAACCACATGGGAAAAAACCATCCTCCAAAGAATACAACAATAAGAAAAATGGAGAGGTGAAAGACCTCTATTGTTTTAATGTAGTTGTTTTACCCCAAGTTTCTCTCACAACTAAATGTAATGTGGAGAAGGAAATGACTTGGTGAAGATGTCTGCAATTTGATTTTCAGTGGGAATATAGTCCAAGTATATTTCCCCTCTTTGAATATGTTGTCGAATGAAGTGCATGTGAATCTCAATGTGCTTGGTGCGTTGATGCTCAACTGGATTGCATGTAATATGAATTGTGCTCTGATTTTTAAACCAAAGAGTAATAGGTTTGTCATGGGAAAAACCAAATTCTCTTAGTATCTGAAAAATCCAAAGAGCTTCTTGACTTGCCAAAAATGTTGCCCTGTATTCTGCATCTATAGATGATAAGGCCACTGCTTATTTTTTTTTGCATGACCAAGTAATTGGTGAAGAACCAAGATAAAAGACATAGCCAAAAGTTGAACATATGTCTTCTACTAAACCTGCCCAATTAAAATTCATGTAACCAATGATATCCATGAATTTTTCCTCATATAAGAGCCCAAAGTGATGAGATCCTTGCAAGTAGCAGAGGATTATTTTTGTTGCTTACCAATGACTAAAATGAGGTTGATGTGAGAATCTAGATATCAATCCAATAGTATATGAGATATCTGGGAGAGTATGAGTAAGGTATAATAGAATCCCTACAAGTTGATGGTATAGAGTTGCATCACATAGAGGGGATGAGCATGAAGTACTTAGAGTGACTCCAGACTGAAAAGGTGTAGAAGAAGGTTTTCAATCTGTCATATTAAACCTTTGAAGAAGGTCTAGAGTGTATTTTTGTTGACATAATGAAATTCCTGCATTTGTTTGATTTATTTGAATCCCAAGGAAGTAATGAGCTAAACCCAGATCAGCCATTTCAATTTTTTTAGAGAGGGAGTCCTTGATAGTATGAATGTGAGTGAATTCACTACCAATGATTAGTAGATCATAAACATATAGAACAAGTATGGTGATTTTTTATTCATCTCTACGAATGTAGACTATGGCATTAGACTCACAATGAGAAAAACCCAAGGAGAGAAGGAAGAGGAACTAAATCCTAAGTTTTGCTGTCCATTTATTCATGGGAGTCAAATTGCCATTCTGACATGGCATCATCCAATTGTTTGCAATAGTAGTTGCTTCTTCGCAAAAGGATTTGGAAGATCTCTTGAGTGGAGAATGGATGATTGTCATTTCCTGAGCCTATGTAGTTGCTCTCTACATTTTGCTAGGATGATGGGAGATATAATGTTGATGAATTATGCAATGGCTTCTTGAAAAATTGAAAAAAGTATCCCCCCTTTTCGTACAAATTTACTTTATTTTGCAAGAGGCCGATTTTGGCAACTAAGGGTAGGAGTATTTGGAGTGGTAAGGACTTTGATTTGGAGTTATAGGAGTCCCAAGTTATTCTAGATCATTAATCTATGAAGGTTTCTTAACTATATTTAGCTCCTTTTAACATGGGAGAAGGCTCAAGGAAGACATCAATGGATGGAACTATAGGGGGATAAGGCTTTGAGGACTACTTAGGTGGAAGGGATCTAGATGTTTCATTCCAATAGAACATTCCTATGAAATAAGACCTCAATAGAAGAGACTTGAGGGAATCATGGTACCATTTCATGCGTTTTCATCTCCTTTAGGTAGTATAACCGAGATGACCAAATATGAGTTAAATTTTGATTTTAAGATCTCCATGTGCAACAAAATAGGAGGCCCCTTCTAGATTTTTGAATCCTTTTAAGTGAAATAGGTGAGTGTTGTGATCAATATCTCCTTTGGCTATGAGAGAGTTGGGGTCTTGAAAGTCTCTTATCTCAACTCCTATTGGTGAGAAGAGAATTGTTTTCCCCTTTCCAGAAGTACAAATATGATAGATGAAGAGGAGATTTGTTGCAATGTTTGGAACATAGAGAACATTATTGATATGACCACCATAAATGGATATGTTACCTTTTTATTTGATTGGGATAAAGGATGAGTCACCAAATTCTATGCTACATGTTGAACTTGAGGAGATTGAAGTGAATGACTCATCTGAGGAAGTCATGTGATGAGTTGCTCCTGAATCTAGAACCTAGTATTTTGATGGAGTGTTTGTGGTCTTGCCTTGAAAATTTAGGGCTTTTCCTATCTGTTTCTTAGTGTCTATATTTTTATCCTTCATTGTTGCCTCTAGATGTTGAAGTCTTTTCCAACATTTGTTCATAGAATGACCATTCTTTTTGTAGTGTGTACAGGTTATGGGACTTCTTTATTTCTTTTTGAATTTTTCTTTAGTGGAGGTGGATGCTACTAAGGATTTTGAGGAAGAGGAAGAGATCTCATACTTTGCAAGTTTTGTTTCTTATCTAGTTAGTCTATCACAAAATTCTTCTAAGGAGGGAATTTTGAAACTTGCACCAAGAGCATATTTTGTAGATAGAAAGGTGGTTGCAAATATTTGAAATACACCATTTAATTTAGAAATAATTAGATAGATGCATTCTTCATCTATTTTATTCTTGCCACTACCTTTAAATTGAGTAAGGACTTCTTTAAATTTGGTGAGAAAGTCAACAATATTGCTAAAGTCTTAAGGAGATAATGTTGTTAATTCTACCTCTAATTGCATTGACCTTATTTGATCTACTTTCCCAAATAAGTTCTTAAGTTTCTACCAACTTTCATAAGGAGTTTTACATTCTGAAATGTGAAACCATAAGCTTTCATTTACATTAGTGCTTATAATACCCATTGTTTCATACATCTTCCCTTTATGAACAAATATTTCATATTATTTTTCAAATTTAGGTTGTTTCTCTTCTAGCAAGTGTGTGAGCCCTTTTTGAGAAATGAGATTTAAAATTTTGGGTTTCCATGTGTGATAGTTATGAGGGGTGAGAGGATCAATTGTATTCATTTTACTAAAGATATTTGAAGTGAACCAATATTGTTTCCCCCCTTAACTTCAAGTGCTTTAAGAGATTACAATTGAGATTTTAAAGAAGGATATAGAAGTCTGATTCTAATACCAGTATTCTCAATTTACCCACCCTAACTAGAGGGAAACTATAAGTAAATGAGTAGATTGATATAGTGAATTAGACAAATGTTTCAAAAAAATCCGGGTCTTTATACCTATTCTTCTCAAATACCTGCCCTTATGAGAGGGAAACTATAAGTATTGAGTAGAATTGATACGTGGAACATAGGTTTTTGATGAAGAGGTAATCAACTAGACCCTGATATTAGATTTTCTTAATAACCCGCCCTTACGAGAGGGAAACTATAAGTTATTGAGAAGTCTAATACTTTGATATAGGTGATTAGTTAGAGGTGTTCATAAAATGAATGATTAATATCTTTTATATGAATGCTGAGATTAATGAAAGCATTAAAAGTTTAATGATTATATCTCTTATATGAATGCTGAGATTAAAGAAAGCATTAAAATAAAAGATATATATATATTTTTATATATATATATATATATATATATATAATTAAACCTAGGTTCCAAAAAAAATTCCTATTTAGACTAAATAAGGAACTCTCTTATTTAAAAAAAAATTAGAACAAAGGTAAGTGAAAAAAAGGGAAAAGAGGCAATAACCAAAAAATATAACAACCCCCCTTTAGGTTTTAGAAAAGGTGCTTTAATAAATGGCACCTTAAAACCCCCCCCAAAAAAAAAAATTAATTACTATAGATTTTACAATATTTCTCCTTTTTTCTTTGTGGCCAATGAAAGGCACTAAGGAAGAAAAAGTAGAGAATATTTTAAGAGGGCTTACAATTGAAATTTTAAAGAGCAGATCTAAGTTTTGGACTGGTTTTTATAAAAACTAGTGGAAATAGAAGATCTGATTACAAACTAATTTCAATGGTTAATGAAGGAAAGGCTCAAAGGAGGGAATGAGGTCCCTAATATATGCCCACCACTTCCCAGATTTTAATGGGATACAAACTAAAAAAATGATGCCAAAGAGCTGCGAATAGGGGAGCTCCGAAAGCCACGAAAAATTTTTAATCTTCTCTGCACATTGGAGATTTTATGATTAATATAAAAAATAAAATGAAATAATATTAATCATACCTGAAGTGACGTGTGCAATGAGCAAGCGATTGATGGGCTTTGAAGGGCTCGATAGAGCATGCTGCGATGCTCGAAGGGCTCAAAAGAACACGTTACGAATGAGGGGCTTCAAAGTGCTTGAAGGAGCACATTGCTACGATCTTGGAAGAGCTCGAAAGAGCATGTTACGTAGGAGCTTCACTGAATTGCCGGATGAAGAACAAAGAACCAAATATATTAAAAATTTTAAAAATTACCTTGGCTACCTTCCTGAATATTATGGTGTGGAAGACGATAGGAAGGCTATGTTATTTCGAAGGACGTCAGAGAAGATGTGATCAGATAAGGCTTCGAAGATCGAGGCTACATCAGAGAAGGCGTTGAAGACACTAGGGAAGGCACAAAGAAGTTAAGGGAGCTTTCAACTGGTCGCAGCTGGATCACTAGCAGATTTCTACTTCGCTGCAAGAGATATTGAAGAAGGAGAAGTAATACAATACTTAAAAATCTTAAATAGCTTAAGCAAATGCAGAGAAGATATAAAAAAGAGATTCACTGAGGTGAATATAAAGAGATGAATCTGCTCTTAGAAGTGATAGAGACTGGTTAAATCGGTGAAGCTATGGACAACTGAAGATAGAATTTGAGTTCAACTTGCTTCACCAAAAAAAGTACTCCAATAATCATTTAAAAGACCCGTTTAGGGTTGACGTGATGAAGAATGTCGAGCGCCAATAAAGACGTTGGCAAGTTAGTTTTTTAAAATAACTTGCCATGTTTTACAAAATATTAAATGGACTTTGGTTTATATGACCAAAGGTCCATGAAATAAATGACACGAGAGACGCGAAATATGCTGCACCATATGGTTAATATCTCACGAAGATTATATAAAACAAATCAAATATGAGGAGATATATTAACTGTAATGATGTCATGACAAACACAAGAGAGAAGATCTCATGAATAGTAGTAATAAAAACCAAATATCATGAGATAAAGAAGGACCCACGAATCTCTTGTTTTCCACAAAATTGAATTATTGCCCATGAAACTTACTCTCTTACGCAGCGATGGTAGAAATAGAGCCAAGGCAAGAGCGCATTCATTAGAAATGAGGAGCATCTATATCAAAACATTCATCTGCAGAGAACAATATTAAGGCAGGAAAAAATATATGCCTATATTGCTATAGCAAGAAGGCCATTTTTTTTTAAATATCTCTATTTTAGAGCAAGAAGAAAAATAATATCTTTTGAAAAATAAGGAGAATCTATATATGGTAATCTATTTTAGTTAGTACCATAAACAATTTTTTTCAAAAAAAAATTGCATAAGTAAAAGAGCAGTCTACAATAGAAATGAAAAAACCTCCTTGTTAAAAACAAAAGATAAGAGATAATGAACCAGTTCATGAAACTTCCTTCAAGAGAGAATGCTAGCAGAATATATCCTACTCTGGTACCATGTTAGAATTTCCCAAGAGTAGAACTACAAAGCATCACAATATTTGAGAAGACAAATAGAACTGATTGATTTATTCCATGGATCAACTTTGTATAAATAGCAAAGTTGATCATTGAGAGCCATTGGATTACAAAAACTCATCAAATATGATCTAGACTATACTGAGAGTTCACCTGACTCATGGAGGAGTGGAAACTCAAGTATGTCTATCCTAGTAGAACTTAAGAGAATAATTACTTATTCTAACAAATGATGCCTTTGAAATTAATGATTGGAACAAACCTCTTACTAAATATCATGTGCTTCTTCTGATGATAAAAATGACACACATCATATATGGTTTTATGGAGCTCAGTAAGTGGGTGAATTACATTGATATGGACCAAGTGGAGACCTTCAAGTATCTTGTAGATTCACTTAACGACCCTAACTTGATCATTTTAGATGGTTTATTACAGTATTTGAAGCTATATTTGCGTATATTTTAGAGGAAGAAGTTGCAGTGAAGGAGATAGAGGAGCAGAATGGTGGAGTGAGCAGTAAGTAACCTTATGCACCAAGTGGAGCTGACTATTGAGCCCAATGGATGAAGGCCTGGGGTTTATTGCATCCATGCGAGATGGATACCCTACAAGTTGCCAAGAATGTTGGCAATTTTGTCACTTTACCACATTGAATTTTGTCAAATTTTATTGTAAAATTTTGATAAGTTTATTAAAGGAAGGCACTATAGTTTTGTTGTTTATTTTACTGTAATTTTGTTTTACCCTCTTTAAAATAATATTGCTGTAAATAAAATGGAAGTCATGAATGCAACAAAGAACTTTGAAAAATGTTAAAGGGGCAAAAGTGCTGGTGGAAGATCAATTTTAAAGGGAGAAGTTCCTAAAAAGAAAACAACTTATTTCACTTCTTGCCAGAGGTGAAAGTCCTTTTTGCATTTTTTAGAGGTGAAGCACAACACAAGATTGATTTCACCTGAGACAAAGCAAAGGCGATGGAAGAAAACTTGTTTTTAAAATGACAGCATAATTATGAGGGAGGGCAATCAATTTAGGTTCTTTTGCTCCAAACTTCACTTAAAAAGAAATTTTGCCTCAGGAAGCGATGAAAATCATGATTTAATCCAAGAGCAAGTTAAATGGAGGAAGAAGACAACTTTATCCCCAATTTAGCGACGAAGATCCCTTTCGCTCCTCTTGAAGGTGAAACATAATTAAAAGATGGTAAATTTTCCAAATAGAAGGAAGAAGGTGAAGGTCATGAATTTTAAATAGAGGAGAAAAATGATTTTTCCCAATTGAGGGGTGAAAACCCTTGTCACCCCTATTTGGGGTAAACATCATTTAAACCACAATTGGCTATAACAACGAAAGGAAAGGTTAAAAGGGCTTTTGCCCCAAGTGAAGGGTGAAACTCTCTATAGCCCCTCTTTGGGATGAAACACATCATAAGGAAGATTTTAAAAAATTACATGGCATAGGACTGATGTGGGTGAATTGAAGTAAATTTTAAAGAGGGATTTCATCCCAAGTGGGGGGCGAAACTCATTGTCTCTCCTTTTTTGGGGTGAAAATGTAATATTGAATGTTTTAGAGGCAAAAGAGATGATTGATGTGGGGGTCATTTCAAATACGTTTGGTGTTTTCACCCACTTTGGAAATAGAAGGTAGCACTTGGTGACAAGTTTGAAGCATAGAAAATCAAGGTGCCCCTATTGAGAGGCACCATGTTATTTTGCCTTACCAGGAGGTGAATGAGCTTTTAACTCAATTTTAGGAAAATGCATTGCAACATGCACTACATCGAATTAAAATAACTAAAAGTGATGTTGCCTCCCCAAAGGGGAAAAAATTCTTATCGCCCTTATTTGAGGCAAAATCAAATAATATGGTTAAAATAAGAAGCAGCTAATGGGTGAAATTGCCAAGATGTCAGTCAGAAGACCAGCCAGCTGTGTTGTCACCCATTGTGGCCCTGAAAAGGTTGTTTCACCACATTTTTAGGCCAAATAATTTTTTTGGTATTTATTCTCAAGGGCGTTGCTTCCAAAGGTTTGATTTTGTAGATTCTCTTGGGAAGGAGAAAGGAAGAATAAAATTTAATTTTTGAAGCAATGCAAGCAACGCTTCCAAGATTTTTTCTTCAATGTTGCAAGATTAGAGGCCCCTCTTGTTCATTTCCTATGAACCACCCATTGAACTTGTTGATTTTCAAAATAGGTAGAGTTATAAAGTGCAAAGGCGAGGTAAATTCAATGAACAAGATCCCAATTTATATGGGATTTCACTGCTTCCCAATGCACCGACACTCAAGGGTGCTTTCTACCATCTAATCATGCTGATTTATCCATGTGATTCCCCCACAAAATTCGCATCATGGCTTCTATGAAGAAATTTTTTACCAGAACATCATTGATGTCGAGGAGGAAATTGTTCTACAAGCATTTTTTGTAAGCACATTAATTGAAATAGGTGCAACCCTCTATAAATACTAGTCATTTTCATGTAAAAAAATGAGGATGGACACTTCATAGAAAAACCCTTCAAGTTTTTTGCATTAATAGAAATGCTTCAGATTTTGGTTCTTTGAGTGGTCTTGCACTTAATAGTTATTTGTGTGTCATTTTTGAATGCTTTCATTCCTATTACTTACTGTGTTTAAATTCTAATTCTAAATTTAACATTTCTGGTAAGGGAGTGAATGCTGAGATGTTTTTTGGAGGTTATCATTGCATAAATTCTAGAAGTTTATGTGCTTGTGTTGTTGTATGCTGCTAATTACTGCTTTGTGGAATTTTGGTTGTTAGTCTATCCCCATCCTATATTGTTTTCTTATAGTCATATTTCCCTATTTATTTTTTATTAACCTAACCTTTCAACCAAATTAGATTAGGAAGGGAGTCAACCCTCTCTACAGATTGGCCCAGAGGACATTTCTCTCCTTTGGCCTTTCAATGTTGTTTGGGTCTAGGGCGCACAAAGCATATATTTTGTAACTAGGTAGATTTGTGATCAACATTACCATTTTTTTAACCATTCTTCAATTCTTCCTTTAATCACCATGCATTTACCAAAAATACTAAGAATCCATTGCCATAGTTTCTAAATTATTGAGTAGTATCCCTAGAGATGGTCTATACTCTTCTCCTTCTTTTTACAAAGAATACATTTTGAGGGTCCATAAAAATTCCTTTTCATATAGTTATCTTAGGATAAAATTCTCTAAGTACCTACTAACAAAACAAACATTTTGACTTTAGGAATGCTTGGGCTATCTGAAATATATCTCCATATTCTTGTGATATTCATATTTTGTTGGTGTATTACATTATATCCACTCCTTGTTGTGTATTATATAGAGTTATTCAACTCCTAAATCAATTTATTCTTTGATCCCTTTAAAATAATTATTGTTTTTATATTTCTAGTCAACTACGTCCTAGCATCAATGTCTTGTATACTTGTAAAAAAATATAATTTTCATTTGTATCTTCCTTCATGATCCTTGTACAAAATATTTGAAACCCTACCACCATATGTGTCTTGAAGTAACTCATGTAAGGCTTAAAAATTGGATCTATATTAAGTATTTTTTATCACACCAAATATCCATCTAAATAGATATTTTTTCTCTAGTTCCCACTGCCCATATTAATCCTTTAATCATTAAATCAATTGATGCAGTAAAAATTTAGCTTGGGTCATTGGGCTCAACATACTTACAAGAAATATTTCCCATTATGTTTGACTCTTTTTGTACAATATATAGATTGGTTTTCCCCTAAGAGCTAAGTTTACATCCATAAGAACTCTTAAAATACGACCTTCCCTAGTTTCATCATCACACACCTTGTTTCATTTCACCAAAGAAAATTATCTTTTATTATGTAATCTTGACCACAAAAATGATTGTATAATATAGAATAAATATTTTTCTACTTATTTTGGCATAGTATACAATGACATATAATAAGTTGGAATCGCTTGTAAGATTTATTTAATTAGCTATAGTTTATCTACTAACGATAAACATCTACATTTCCATGTTGATAGTTTATTCTAAACTCTACCTATAAATGGATTCTATAATTTCATCCTCATTCTCCCCTCAAATATTGGCATTCCTAGATAATTTTCTAGCAAATTTGCCTCCTCCATTTGAAGTAACATGCATATCCCTACCTTGTTTTTAGTTGGAGTCTTTAAAAAGTAAAATTTGGATTTTTTGTTATTAACTTTTTGCCCTAATGGTATTTCATATTCCTTTAATAAGTTATTCAAATGTCTAGTATCATTTATCCTTGTCCTCCCAAAAATGGTTGCATCATCTTCAAATTGTTGATGGGTGATGTCATCAATGTTATTACTAGTATTATCTCCACTTATAAGCCCATCTTTGTTAGCCTTATTAAAGTTCCTACTCAAAGCCTCTACCATAATAATGAACAAATATGGTGATAGAGGATCTCTCTATATAAGATATATTTTGGATTTAAAATATTTTGTTACTAACCTATTCATCAAAACTGAATATGACACAAAATTTAATCCATCTAACCTATTTCTTCCCAAATCCAAAATTTTATAATACTACAAAAATAAAATCCCATTAAATTTTGTCATAGGATTTACTCATATAAAATTTTAAGATCATTGCTTTCTCTTTTGTTGAAGTTAGATTATTGTGTTTAGGTTTAATCATATATTGATTTCTTATTGAGAGAATTTAAATAAAAGTGGATGGTTTTATGTGCAGCTTGAATAGGCCAATGATAAGACATTGGAACTCTAAATAATAAGTTTAATCTTGAAATCCATTATTGGTAGAGTTATACACCATATTTGAGTAGCTAGAGTTTGGTTTGATAGACATATACTAGGAAAATAACATATTCTATGAGGGTTGGATCATATAATTTATGGTGTCATGGACATTAAAAACTACTTTAACTTTAGCTTTTACCTTTATATTAAAATATTATTTGATCAATCATTCTAAAGTGTATAATAGTTAATATGCAAGTTATTTTCCAAAGCAATTGAATTAAATAGAGAACATCCCAAGTATACCATTTTAGAAAAGGTCTCAGACATAATTTCTTGAAGACGTAAGTGTGATGTTTCTCCTGATTCCTATTTGAAAGGAATGATATTTTCATATTTTATTAAATCAATAGTTTTTACTTTTTATAGGAAGAAGAGGACATGAAAATATGCACAAAGCATCATATCTACGATGGGAAATATGTTGGTTTTGAATCCGAGCAAGACCATAAGGGTCAATGTTCTCATGATGATGATTACAAGATGCTTGACATCAAGGATGAAAATAAGTAATTAGTCTACAATTTTGTTCTCACAATGTTGATTGAGTAATTTTTTCAAATGTTAATTTCATAGCCCAGCCAACTAGTTTTGTTTAGTCACTCTAGATTCTACAAGATGCTTGATATCAAGGATGAAAATAAGTAATTATTCTACAGTTCTATTCTCACAATGTTGATTGAGTAATTTTTTCAAATGTTAATTTCATAGCCTAGCCAACCAGTTTTGTTTAGTCACTCTAGATTCTTCTCAGTTTTAAAATTTATGTGTGTATTACAAAGAGATATTATGGTATACAAAAGGGTAACACCTATTGGTAATAGTGATCCCATGGAAAAAATAAATCTTGTTGAAGATGGAGCATCCATTGTAGGTGTTAAAATATTTATTTAATTCTGATTTCTTTAGAAAATAAGGGTTGTAAATTAGTATTTGTTTGAATAATTTTAATCTAGTTCATCTATAAACATTTAAAAATATTTACAATAGGTTTTTTATGCACCTTAGACATTTCTTATAGAGATAATTTTTATTTTAAAAGTAGATATAAATGGAAATGTGAGTTCCAAGATGACACACAACAAACTTGGATGGTTAGATTGATAGGCTAATGATGCCAAAGTGAATTTCAGTTGCATTATATTTTGGAAAAAACTTCATTAAATGAAAGTGGTTGAACTATTGTAATGAGAAACTTTCACACCAATATATTCATTTTTTTGTTCTTAAACATTACTTATATAATGTGAATGTTTCTTTTAACTGTGTAAGTTACATTTATGAAATACTCCACTCAATAGATCTCATTTTTCTACATATGAAAGAGGTGGGCATTATATTTGAGAACAATGAATATGGGTGTAAATAATGATCAACCTTCTTGTTCTAGTTTTGGTGAAATGAATCTAAGATCCTATTTTGATTTCAGATAATTTGTATTACGTGATATGTGAGGTTAATACAATGGATATAGGTGTAAATAATGATGAACCTTCTTGTCCTAATTTTCGTGTCATGTATCTAGGACATTATTTTGATTTCAAAAAAATTATATTACCTGATATGTGAGGTTAATGGGCTTAAATACCATAGAAGTTTGATAATAAAAAGTAATAGCAAACGAAAGATTCATTTTTTTTGTCTTTTGCACTTTTTAAATTAATTTCAAATGAAGTTGCACCTTCCAACATCTTTCTTTCTTTATTTTATACTATTAGAGGTCATTTTTTTTATTTCGTATGCATTGATATATCTATATTGGTATATATGTCTCGTTTTGCCATAAAAATAAAGTATCATTAATTATTCTTGATATATAAAGAATTAGGCTTTAATTTCTATTGGTCATTATTAATCCAATGCAATGAAGGATACCATTGTATGTGCTTTAATTTAATCTAATTGGATGGATAAGCATATTGCAAATAGGTATCTCATCTCTCAAGGTCTTTTAGTAATAATATATATTGTACCAATGATGTAGTTATTAAAGTAGATAACTTATCTTTTCTTCCTTGTTTTCTCAAACAAACTTTCTTCATTTTCTAAATTTTTTAGGCTAAATCTATTTTCTTAAGGTATTAGGTTATCATCAAGGAGTCAATATTTTTATTGGGAAAAGAGTGACAATTTAATTATTTATGCGATCATCCAAAATGAGGGGCTTGAAACACCTATTATAGTTCATCCCCATGAGAAACAAATTATTTCAAATACCGCCACTAAAAAAAAAAGTATTGAACCTAGGTTTATTTAGTTTGGTGGTAGTAAATCTAGGATTTTGGAATCAATTTAGTTGTATAAAATTTCTCAAAATTGAGAGAGCACATAATTTTATGAGCTATAATAAATTATTTAGTCCATGTATTGCATGCATTTTAGTTAAATTTTCTACTGTTGTGGGTATTTAAAAAGTTATTCATCAAGAATTTTAACATGTTATGTCAAATAACATAGGCATTTAATGTAAATCCCTTTTGATGAAAATTTTAATGATTATATTGTGATTCAAGAGCATCTAGTGATAGCAGAGCAATCTTGCATCAACAAAAAAAAAATATATATATTTTCTAAGTGTTTTGCCTTTGTTTTTTTCGAATGCCAGTTGGGCAGGAAAGTAGAATTTAAAATTTTGTATGGGCGGGAAACTTAAATTTAAATTATTTTGCATGGACAGGAAAATTAAAAATCATGTAAAAGGGGGGGAAAATAGGATGGAAAAAAGGGATTTTGGATCTAGGAAAATGGTCTTCGATTGGGCTCCAAGATTGTATTATCTGGCATTGTAATTTCTGCCCCTTTGGCTGGGATTATTAAAATAATTATTTTTTATTATGATTTGGATCCTTGGATGGTTTTGTTCATGTTTTTTCATGCTCATCAAGTGATATACAAGCAGGAGTTACTAAGTGTGTAAGAAGATCGTCGAACATGAGGCAGTTTACACCAGGATATGTAGTTCAAGTTTGTAGAAGTCAGAGTAATATGCCCCCATAAAGGAACTGAGGTGTTTCTAGTAATGTCATGGTGCCAAAAGAGGATTTACATGCTTTGTAGAGGTAAGTCTAGGCATTACAAGAAGAGATACCTAGAGGGTTTGAGACAAGAAGAGAGGAAGCAAGCGAAGATAAAGCCGAAGAAGAGGAAGACTAGTTCAAGGAAGAAGAAGAGGTAGTAGATCCTGCCCAATAAAGGTTGTACAGAACCATATCCTAGATTGGGAAGAGGATGAAGATGGAGGTTTCCACATACTTGAGAAATATTAACTCGGAGTAGTTTATTGACTGGATCAATGACCTGAAAGAATATTTTAAATTTGAAGTAGGGTTATGCATAGCGGCTATTTATAGCCAATTGGCTAAAATTAGGATTTTCAAAATTTGGAATTGACTAATATTTGGGACCCTTGACCAAGGCCCATTAGCCAAAAAATTTTAGGTGCAATTTTTTTGGGGGGTTGATTCACCCCAATTTTATAATAATTTGACCAGTTTAAGTTTAAATTTCCAACATTACCCCTAATAATAGTTAAAATTCTACATGTTTTTCAATACTATTAATATAGATTTTGATACTAATTCACAAAATTTTTATAAATACATTTTGGGGCTGACCCCTTATGAATAACCTTGATTTGAAGAGGTGGAAGATCTTGACTGGGTCAAGTTTGTTAAGACCGAATTGAAGGGTTATGCTAGAATATGATGGAAATGAGTACAACTTGAAATAAATAAAAGGGGAAAAGAGAGGATCATAAAATGGGAACGAATGGTGGAAAATCTGAAGAGGCAGTTTATTTTGGTAGATTATGAATTGGATCTACTGACGAAGATGCAAAGTTTGAAACAGTCAAGAAATTCTGTCAAAGAATACGCCGAGGAGTTCTACAATATCTTGATCTAAAATGACCATTCTAAGGCTAAAAATAAGAAGGTAGCCCATTACATCAATGGGTTGAGAACCAGTATTCAAGAAGAGGTAAGTTTAATTATGATGAGCACCATTGAGGATGCTTACCAGTTTGCTCTAAAATTTGAAGAGAAACTAAACAAAATTTTTGAGGGTAAGCAAAAAGGAAGATGTCATGGAGAAATAATTGGTGGAAGAACAAATAGAGGATGAGGTGAGAAGAAATAATAAGCTATCAACAGTTAGGACCAAAAGGGAGATAATGCTTATAGATCTCATGGTTAGAATAAAAACTACCCAATAGGAAGAGGTAGATCTGGTCAAGGAAATAGAGGAGGAGGGTTTCATGGAACCTTCTTCAACTATTGAGAATAAGTACATTGAGCATATGAGTGTCCACAACATCAATAGAATCCAAATAGGAGACCAACAGGTAATGCCAGAGCTACTACTATAGATGAAGGAGCTAAATTAGAGTACTCTGAGGAGGCAAAGAGAGAAGTTATGGTCACAAGGAGAACCTTATTGAATGAGAAGGAACCAAATCGGAAGAAGAGCCTAAGGTGTAGATGTTCAGGTAAGGTCTGTAATGTTATTATAGATAATGGTAGTACTGATAACTTGGTCTCTGAAGAAATGGTTACTACATTATATCTAGAGAGGAGGAGACACCCGCATCCATACCAGATTGCATGGTTGCAAAAGTACCATAGGAAATTGATCAAAAAATAGTGCTTAGTCAAGTTTAATATTGGGAGATACCAGGATGAGGTCCTGTATTATATCCTGCCTATGGATGCTTGCCATATGTTTTTAGGAAGACCATGGAAATTTGATCACCGTGAAGTCCATGATGGACATACCAACACTTACTACCTAAAAAGGGAAGGAGTGCACCATAAACTAAAACCACTGAAGGAGATGGATGAAAAGGTATGTAACAATGCCAATATTTATTTTTTTTATGGTAGAAAATTTCTAGATGATTTTAAGCATGAGCATGTGTGCTATGCATTAATACCTAGATTTATGGAAGAGCCAAGAAAATATGTCCCTGTAGAAGTCTCAGGTATGTTTGAAGACTTCTCAGATATTATATCTAATAATGTGCCAGAGGGTTTTCCACCCATGAGAAATATTAGCCATCATATTGATTTGATACCAGGATCTAGTTTTCCAAACAAGGTTGCCTATAGGATGACTCATATGGATAATGAGGAACTAAACAGGAAATTTTTTGAGCTACTAGAGAAGGGACTGATTAGGGAAAGCCTAAGTCCATGTGCAATGCCTACAATATTAACACAAAATAAGGATGTAGAATGGAGAATGTGCATAGATTTTATATCTATTAACAAGATAACCATCAAGTATATTTTTCCATTGCCAAGGATGGATGACATAATGGATTGTTTGAGTGGGTCCAAGTATTTTATAAATATTGATTTGAAGAGTGGGTATCATCAGACTCACATCAGATAAGGATATGAATGGAAGACAACTTTCAAGACCAAAGAGGGTTTATATGAGTGGTTGGTCATGCCATTTGGGCTAACCAATGCACCCACCACATTCATGAGGCTTATGAATGAAGTATTGAAGGAGTTTATGGGAAATTTTATCATTGTATATTTGGATGACGTTTTAATTTTTAGCAAGACCTTAGAGGAACATCTGAGGCACATCAAAATAGTTTTGGTGAAGTTGAGGGAGGAACACCTACTGATAAATTTGAAGAAGTGCATTTTTATGAAGAAATAGTTGGTGTACTTGGGATTTGTCATCTCAAATTGAGGTCTGAATATGGATCTAGATAAGGTAAGGGCTATCAATTACTGACCTACCCCAAGGAGCATAACTAAGCATAGGAGTGTTAAGTCAAATATATTTGCATATGCCTTAATTAGAAGGCATATTTTGCTGATAGTAATGAGAGTCGAAGTTGTGGGGTTTGAAGAACTTAAGATTTTATACCCTGAAGATCCATATTTTCATAAAACTTGGAGAGCTTGTACAACACTAGTTACTCTAGATAGGACTAAGTGATTATATTTTATGATCCAATATGGAATTTTATTTAAGGGGAACCAGTTGTGCAATCCTAGGAATTCAATGAGGGAGAATTTGGTCAAAGATAAGCATACTGGAGGATTGGATGGACCTTTTGGTATAAAAAAGACCATTGCCTTGGTGAGTGATAACTACTATTGGTCATAGTTACTACAATATGTGAAGAAGTTTGTACAAAGTTGTAGAATATGCCAGATGGCCAAGGGTGTGAGGTAGAACATCGAGTTATATCAACCATTGCATGTACCAGAGAGACCCTACGAGGACATTAGCATGGAATTTGTTCTTGGTCTACCAAGTACACAAAGAGGAAATGAATCCATATTTATGGTAGTTGACAAGTTTTCAAACATGGCACATTTTATTCCCTGTTAGAAAACCAGTGATGCAGTTCATGTTGCTAGACTATTTTTCAAGGAAGTGGTATGACTTCACGGTCTACCAAAGAGTATAGTCTCTCATAAAGACACAAAGTTTATTGGGTATTTTTGGAAGACTTTATAGAATAAATGGAAGATATATTTGAAGTTCAGTTTTGCATACCATCGACAGACTAATGGACAGATAAAAGTGGTGAACAGGAGTTTGGGTAACCTACTGAGATGCCTGGTAGGAGATAAGCCCAAGGGATGGGATATGATTTTAACACAGTAAGAATTTTACTATAATAATTTTATCAATAGGAGTACTGGTAAATCACCATTTTAGAATGTATATGGGAGTAGTCTAAGAAATGCTTCTGAGTTGAGGAAGTTGGATAGGGGAGAAAATAATAGTGTTGAAGCTGAGAACTTTATAGAGCACCTAAAGGAGTTGCATGAAGAAGTAAAATAGCACATAAATAAGATGAACACTTAGTACAAGACAAAGGCTGATCAAAAAATGAGGTTTAAGGAGTTTCAGGTTGGTGATGAAGTCATGGTGCACTTAGTAAAACATATAATAAGCTAAAAATGAAGAATTTTGGACCATGCAGGATCATACATAAAAGAGATTTAGGAAATGCATATGAGGTGGTGTTGCTGAGTGGATTGAATATATCACATGTGTTCAATATTTTTGACTTGGTAGAGTATCATGAAGGTGACAGTTCTAAGAAACTAGTTACAGAGTTGTGGAGTGTTCCAGTATCGGCTCCAGTGAGAGAAGAGATAGAGGATATCATGGATACCTGCATCAACATAAGTACAAGAAACATGAAGTATGAAGAATATCTAGTGAAATGGAAGGAAATGCCTGTAGAAGAATCAACTTCGTTGTCCAATTCCAAGGTTGACAGCCTTGGTTTTCCTCCAATAGCAGGGAAGTGAGCTCACTTCTCAAACTTATCGGGGGTGTCTGATGTAGGAGCATCCAGTGGCAATAGAGCAATCTTACATCAACAAAAAAATATATAATTTTTTCTAAGTGTTTTACCTATGTGTTTGTCGGCCGCCAGGTGGGCGGGAAAGTAGAAATTAAAATTTTGCATGGGCAAAAAAGTTAAATTTAATTTTTTTTCATGGGTGGGAAACATAAAAATCATGTAAAACAGGGGGATAATAGGATGGAAAAGGGGATTTTGGATTTGGGAAAACGGTCTTCAATTGGGCTCCAATATTGTATGATATGGCATTGTAATTTATGCCCCTTTGACTTGCATTATTAAAATAATTATTTTTTATTGTGATTTGTCTCCTTGGATGGTTTTGTTCATGTTTGTTCATCCTCATTATATTGTAAACCACAAGAGCTTAAAATGCACTATAGTTTTGTCACATATTGCTCATAATGGTGCCTTTCAAACATCCTTATAGATAAACAATATATGTGAGCAAAGTCATTAGAATGTGAGAGACATTCAACACAATTTGTATGTGATTTCTTCCAACATATTACTAATAGCTTTAGAGCACACCCCAAGTGTACCATTTTAGGAAAGACCTCCTGAAGAACAATTTCTTGAAGATATAATATTGATATTTTTCCTGATTCCTATTTGAATGTAATAATGTAATGATATTTTTCTATTTGATTAAATCAATAGTTTTTACTTTTTACAGGAAGAAGAGGGCATGGAAATATTTTTAAAGTATCGTATATGGAAAGGGAAATATATTTGTTCAGAATCTGAGCAAGACCGAAAGGGTCCAAGTTCTCATGTTGAAAACAAATAATTAATCGATAGGTATTGTTTGACAATGTTGATTTAGTAATTTTTTTAAATGTTAATTTCATCGTCCAATAAAATATTTTTGTTTAGTGACATTGAATTCTTATCTATTTTGAAATTTATTTGTGTGTTAAAAAGATATATTATTGTATGCAGAAGTGTAACAACTATTCATACTGGTAATTCCATTGAAAATATAAAACTTCTTGAAGATAGAGCATAGACTGTAAGAATTTGAATATATATATATATATATATATATATATATATATATATATATATATATATATATATATATATAAACATGTGAATTATTTAATTCTAACAAAAAAATATATCCTTTCTTTATGGTATGGTCCACTAGTCCTTATTAGTCATCAACTCCTATTAGCACAATTGTAATTTCGTGGCATATTGACATCCATCTCTTATTGACTTAAACTTATGTCTTATTTATGGAATTTATATTTACTTTTATTGAAGTTTTATTTAATTTTGACATAAAAATTATCATTTATATTTGTAAATGATTGAAAATATTAGGAGTATAGTTTTTTTAATTTTAAAGTTTTAATTAAAGAACAAAAAATAATATGTTTCTTTAATTAAAAATTTAAATTAAAAAAAACTATATTCCTAATATTTTGAATCATTTACAACATAAATGACAATTTTTATCACAAAAGTAAATATAATTTTAATAAATTAAATATAAATTCCATAAGGAACACACAATTTCAACTCATTAAGAGGTGGATGTCCAATAAGCCATGAAAATACAATTGTACTAATATGAGTTGATGACTAGTAATGACTAGTGGACCATAAACAAAGGATTTATTTTTGTTAGAATTAAATAATTTGCATTGTTTATATATATATATATATATATATAAAAGAAATCATAATTAAATAAACATTGAAATACTTACAGTGGATGCTCTATCTTCAAGAAGTTTTATATTTTTTATTGAATCACTAGTACCAATATTTGTTACCCTTTTTGCATACAATAATATCTCTTTATAATACATAGATAAATTTAAAAATAGGGAAGAATCCAAAACTATTTGGTTGGGCTATGAAATTAACATTTGAAAAAATACTCAATCAACATTGTTAGAACATACCTATCAACTAATTACTTATTTTCATCCTTAATATTAGGTATCTTGTAATCATCGACATTAGAAATAAGACCATTTTGGTCTTACTCAGAATTTGAACCAACATATTCCCCTTTACAATGCTTTACAAGTATTTCCATGTCCTCTTCTTCCTCTAAAAGGTAAAAACTACTGATTTAATCAAATAGAAAAATATCACTACATTCAAATAGGATTCAAGGAAAACATCAAACTTACATCTTCAAGAAATTGTGTTTTCGATGGCCTTTCTTGAAATGGTACACTTAGGGTATTATCTATAGGTGTTAGTAATACGCTAGGAGAAATTACATTCTAAATTGGGTTGAATAATCATAAATACATGGAAAATATTACATGTATTTCTATGTATGTAATAAGTTTACGAGATGCCTGATCTCAAGGATGAAAATAAATAATTAGTGGATAGCTATATTATGAAAATGTTGATTTTATAAATTTTTCAAATGTTAATTTCATAACCCAACCAAATAGTTTTATTTTAGTCACTTTGGATTCTTCTCTTTTTTTAAATTTATGTGTATGTGTGACGAAGAGATATTATTGTATGCACAAGGGTAACAACTATTGGTTTTGGTAATGGTGATTGCATGGAAAATATAAAACTTCTTGAAGATGGAGCATCCAATGTAAGTATTTGAATGTTTATTTAATTATGATTTCTTTGATATATATAGGGTATATTGAGTTAAACTTGTGTTTTCCCTATCAAAATTCTATTTTTTTTTATTGAAGTTAAATTATTTTTGACATAAAAGTTGTCATCTATATAAATGATTCAAAATAGTAGAAATATATTCAAATTATTTAATTATAAAAATAAAATCCTTTGTTTATGGTCCCCTATTGGTTATTAGTCATCAACTCATGCCATGAAATTACAAATTTTCTAATATGAGTTGATGATTAATAACGATTGGTGAACCATAAACAAAGGACTATTTTGTTAGAATTAAATAATTTGAGTGTGTTTATATATAGCACAAAATACCTACAATGTATGCTCCATCTTCAAGAAGTTTTATATTTTCCATGAAATCATCATTACCAATAGTTGTTACCCTTCTAAATACAATAATATTATCATAATTGTGTGGTTGGGCTATGAAATTAACATTTGAAAAAATTACTCAATCAACATTGTCATAATATAGCTATATATATATATATATATATAACACATGTAAATTATTTAATTCTACAAAAAAAAATCCTTTGTTTATGGTCCACTAGTCGGTACTAGTCATCAACTCATTTGAAAAAATTACTCAATCAACATTGTCGGAACATATATATATATATATATATATATATATATATATATATATATATATAACACATGAAAATTATTTAATTCTAACAAAAATAAATCCTTTGTTTATGGTCCACTAGTCATTACTAGTCATCAACTCATATTAGTACAATTGTAATTTCATGGCATATTGGACATCCACCTCTTAGCTAGTTAAAAGTTGTGTCTTTGTTATGGAATTTATAATTAATTTTGATATAAAAACTACAATTTATACATGTTTTTTTTATTTTAAATTATTTTAGAGTTTTAATTAAAAAACATATATAAACACATTAAAATTATTTAAATATATGTTTATATATGTTTACTTATTTTCATGTGTTTATATATGTTTTTTTAATTAAAAATTTATATATATATATATATATATATATATATATATACATAGATATTCATTCCTAATATTTTGAATCATTACAATTATAAATAACAATTTTTATGTCAAAATTAAATATAAATTCCATAAGGAAGACACAATTTTAACTCACTAAGAGGTGGATGCCCAATATGCCACGAAATTATAATTGTGCTAATATAAGTTGATGACTAGTAACGAAGTGGACCATAAAAAAATGATTTTTTTTTTTTAGAATTAAATCATTTTGAATATATATATATATATATATATATATATATATATATATATATATATATATATATATATATATATATATATATATATATATATATATATATATATATATATATATATATATATATATATATATATATATCACGAAAAAAAAATCAGAATTAAATAAACATTCAAATACTTATAGTGGATGTTCCATATTTAAGAAGTTGTATGTTTTTCATGGAATCAAAAATACCAATAGTTTTTTTGTATTAATATTAAAAGAGGGCTTTTAAATGAGCCCCATAAATGTATACAACAAGTTAGCCCAAAGGCCAAATAAAGCACAAGACGACTTCCATAAGGGAGGGCCACCCAAAAGTATAGCAAGGTATTACAAATTGAGGCAAGCACCCCAAAGGAAGGGGAACCGAGGGAGTTCACACCATACCCACAAAGTCCAACAAGGGAGAAAACACCAAACAACTTGACCCAAAATAATAACAAGAGAATGCAGGGGGCCAAAAACTACCAACACGAATAAATGCATCATTTGAAATTTGAAAGTCAAAACATGCTGCAACATTCGACAAGCCCGAGCATAAGAAGGTGCGACATCACCAGGGGACTAGAAGGGACAGTATGGGAAGGCAAGAATGTACCGAGGGCATATCATAATAAAGGCTAGTACACACCATAAAGCACTTAAACCTATGACCACAAACTAGATCATCAAGATATTTGAAAGGAACCAAAATGTAACAAGAGTTAAGGAGACTCCTCCTTGATGCGAAGTATAATATCATTGGGAAAATCCCATTTCCAGATAGATAAGCCTTGAGAAAAAACTCCCAAGTTTACTAAGATATCAACCATTGAATTGCCTTCTCTAAAAATGTGGGAGAACTCCATGCTAGTAAAGGAATGAGTAAGCCAAGTTCCTTCATCAATTAAATTAGTTATTTTCTATTTCGGATGGGAAAATCCATAAAGCATGTTGATGATGGATAGGGAATCCCATTCAATAATTGTATTTCTAATGCCAAGGTTCTTAAACTTCTCCAATCCAATTAAGGTCGCTCTAGATTTAGCCACTATGGAAGATTGGACTCCAAGGCAGTCCACGTAAGCCATAATAATATCAACATTGATGTCTCTTATTACACTACCCGCACCAGCTAAGCCAGGGTTACCTTTAGAGGCATTGTCAAAGTTATGTTTGAACCACCCAATAGGTGGCAAATACCAATGAACCTCCCTCCTCGGGTTAGGAACAGGAGGAGGGTGGGCTAACGACACAAAACCAAACCATTCTTCCAAAAACTACTTGCTTGGGGAGAGCATTAAAATTAATTTTGAAGGATTCAAATTGTTGATAGCCCAAGACACATTTTTTAACACCTTCCACAGAATATTGAGGCTGATTTGGGTGATATTTTTTTCCACTTATTTGAATGCCCTTGAGTTCCTTTCCTTCTACACTCCCTAAAAGGAGCGTGGAAGGAGAAATTTCTAAAAATATTTAATATGAGAAGAAAGAAATGGTGACTTCTATTGGATGTCAGTCCATTAAGAAACTAGGAAACACCCATGCAACATCCAACCAAGAGAGAATGGAAGATAAAATATTCTACATACTATGATAGCTGAGCAAAATATGAGTCATCGATTCCCAATCATTATTGCATAAATAGCACCTATTGACCAAGCACATCCCCCTCTTGAGAAGATTATCGATCGAGAGGATTTTATTTTGCACAACCAACCAATAGAAAATGTTAATCTTCGATGTTAGATTTTTTAACCAAATTTGATTTGCAAGAAAAAAGTCTTCCTCCATTGATCTAAGAGCAACCTAGGTATATTTAACCGAATAGGACCCATCTGGGTCCCCCATCCACATCAATATATCACATTTTAAAATATTACATACCATAATATGTCTCAACTCCACCAACAAAGTGTACCATAATATTACATCTGCATCAGCGACCAGCTTTGGAAGGGAGGGAGACCAAAATCTACATCCATATGGATAGTTATAAAGTCTACCACATTTTCAAGCTTGTGGGTTCTAGAATTAGCAACAAGGGATGCATACCATAGATCATCCCCTAAGGGAATTTCCCTGGCCCAAATGTTATCCTATAAATTAACTGCCTCACCACTTCTAATAATCTAACTGCATCAAGACTTGAGGAACCTATGAGATTTTATGAGGCTATTCTAGAAGGCCGATCCTCCACTAGGAAAAAAATATGCTAAAAAAGAGTCAAAGCTATATTTAGCCTTAAGGATATTACACCAAATAATGTTAGAATTCGTAGCAACTTTCCACCCAAGTTTCACCACAAGAGTTTTGTTCATCACAATCACATTTTTGATATTGATACCCCCTTGCCTCTTCATCTTACAAATCTGCTCTGACAAGACAAGGTGGAATTTTTCTTTCAACTCAGGGTCCATCCATAGGAAGGATTTGCAAATGCTATCCAGTTTGGCAACCGCCATAGAGGGTAAATGAAAGAGAGATAAAAAAATAGATGGGTATGCTTTGTAAGGTGCTTTAGACCAACACCACCTTCTTCGCTTGACTAAGTAATACCCCTTTCCAAGATGCTAATTTGCGTTGGAATATTTCAACAATCAGGGTACAAAACTCATCCTTAATGTAGCCAACAAAAAGAGGGAGCCCAAATTAAGTGGTCAGGAGATAAGAAATGCAACAATTTAAAATTTTAGCTATTCTCATTTGCTGGGACTCTGGAGTACTAACAAAATAAAGGAATATTTTTCAAAATTTATTTGTTTCCCAATAGCCTTCTTGTAGCTTACCAAAATGGACTTCACATCCCTTGCATGGAACACCAATGTCTAACAAGAAAATAGGGTGTCATAATAAAAAAATTGGTGAGAGATTGATGGGTAGGAAAGTGTCGACCTTAGAACAAAATCAAAGCTCCAGTGGGAAATTGAATGACCAAACACATCTACCATGAGAATTTCAAGGAAAGGAGATAGAGGATCACCTTGTGTAGACCACGGTACGATTGAAAAAACCCTTCTTGAGAGCCATTAACCAAGACATAGAAGCAAGAAAAAGAAACACAAGCCTCTATGAGCCCCATCCATATTTCACTAAAAAAAAATTTCCTTAGGATTTGGAATAAAAATTTCCATTAGACCCTATTGTAAGCCTTGTTTACATCCAAATTGAGTAAGAATGTTTCCTACCCACTCTTTTTAACTTAGTGGAGGAGTTTGTGAACCACAATCACCCCATATAAAATTTGTTTCTCAGGGACAAAGGCACATTGGGCACTATCCATGAGAAGAGGTAGGATAACTTTCAACATGTTGGCTAAGGATTTAGAAATAATCTTATAGATAGTGTTGCACAAACTTATAGGTTGAAAGTCATTGAAAGAGGACACATTGTCTTTCTTTGGCACCAGGGCCAAAAGGATTGAATTCATTGATTTAGGTATGGCCATCAAAAGTATCGATAGTTGTTACCCTTCTATATTCAATAATATCTCTTTGTCAAGTTTGAGGTGTATACTAATTCGTTCCCCAAAACCCCATAAAGGGGTTAGATGTCTAAGGTTCATATATTAGGTCTCACCAGACTGAACCTTTTAGTGGTGTAAAAAGTTTAAGATGATCATGACATAATGGTTATCAGGTTTTACTGCATGGAGATCTATATGGTGGCTTTTGGGGTGGACAATGTAGAATACTATGACAATCATAAAAATTTGGATAGCTTTTGAGCATCATAAAATATCATAACAACCATAAAAATCCAGACAACCTACTAAGCTTCATGGTAGCAACCAATTCCACCATGTAAAATAAATAAAAATAAAAAAATAATATCTCTTTGTCATATACAAATAAATTTCAAAATAGATAAGAATCCAAATTGGATAAAAAAATTGTTTTCTTGGGCTATGAAATTAACATTTGAAAAAATTACTTAATCAACATTGTGAGAACATAGCTATCAACTAATTAAGTGTTTTCTTCTTTGAAAAAAAGTAATTAGTCGATAGTTATGTTCACAATGTTGATTGAGTAATTTTTTCAAAAGTTAATTTCATAGCCCAACCAAATATTTTTGTTTAGTCACTTTGGATTCTTATCTATTTTGAAATTTACGTGTGTATGATGAAGATATATTACTGTATGCAGAAAGATAACAACTATTATTACTAGTGATAGCATGAAAAATATCTTGAAGATGGGGTTTTTGGTCAAATATATACCTAATCAACAAAAAATATGTTTGTGCACCCTAGATACGACAAAAATTGAAAGACCTAACGAAAGATATGTCCTTCATGCCAATATATAAATTGGGTTGGTTCCCTTACTAATCCTAAACTGGTTGAAGACTAGAGTTGCAGGAAAAAAAATAGAAATAATAGAAAGAAATAGAAATATGGCCACAGGCAAAAATGTAGGATTTGGGATAGACTAATAGTAGGAAGTTCACCCAAGCATAAAATAGCATTTAACAGAAAGAAAAGCAGAAAATTTTACTTATAAAATTACAATAATGACCTTCAGAATAACACTACAGTATTCACTCTGTCACTAGCAATATTTAAATCTAAGTGCAGAATTTAAAATCTCATAGAAAATAAGATATATGAATGTAATATAGAAGTGCATGATACAGAAGGAAATTGTACTCAAGGACCCTTGCAAATTTAGAAGCCTGGTGTCTTCTATTGATGCAGAGAACTTAGAGAAATTTCTTGCAAAGTGTCTCACCTCTTCTACAATAGAAATTTGATTAGTATTTATAGATGATTTTACCTCTTTTATTAAATGCACAAGAGAAAAAAATGATTGCATATAAGGAACAAGAGTGAGGAAATTCCTCCTTGGAATCATTGAAAATCAATCCTTTTGGGATAGTGATCCATTTTTAAGGGAAACATTCCTGGTAGATTAGCAACTCGGGGGTCGGTGCACGAAGAATTATGAGACACTCAATGTATTGGAAATACACTCCTACCTTGGAAATCATGAAAAATACCCACCTACACTTATCTATGATATATTTCTTAACTCAGAATCCACAATTCAAATTAATTATTAACATAGTTATTTAATAATTGTAAATATTTTCACCCTTGGAAGTTTTGACCAAAAATTGTATTCACATTTAGAGAAAAACTACTTTGCCCAATCGTCCATGGGAGAGGTGAACAGGATGTTCACCCCTCAACTAGAAAGAATGCAATACCTAGGTGAACGCGATAGTTGTTTGCTTTTAGGTGAACCCAATCATGTTTGGGTTTTGGGATGCGTTCGCCCATGGGAGGGGCAAATAGGATGTTCGCCCCTCAACCTAGGTGAACATAAATATATTTTATCGTGCCTCTTCCTTGAGTTTTTAGATATTCTTATTCTATTGTTTTGTTCGCCTCATCATGGGGCGAATGGGATGTTTACCCCATATTTGGGGTGAGTGTGCCAATGCCTCCAAAAATATTTAAACTTCATAAATTTTCAACTAAATATTTCATTGCTTTTTTTTTTTCCATAGGTCTAAATACACCTTCATTTTTTGATAAATTCAAGTAATATGAACTTGAACCCCGAATGAAGTTTACAAAAGCACTATTAACACCAATACAAAAATAATGCATATGTAAAAAATTAAGGAACATGTGAAATTATTTCTGAAATAAAAGCTACCATATACAAAAATATTGCATCAAAATACTACATCAATATTCAATGTGGCAAGGTGTAAAATTACCAATATTTTTGGTGACTCACATGGTATCCAGCTCACATGGATTAAAGCAGTCCCATGTCTTTATTTATTGGGATACAAAGACTTTGTGCCTAGCTGCCTTGTTTGGTACCTTTGCTGACGTCGTAGATGCCTTCTAACACACCTCTTCCTTAGCACACTCCTCTTCCACTTTAGCTACTACCTCAAGCACTTTGGCTTGCTTGGATTCTTCTGCTACTGCATGCTCTGTCATTTCCTACTCGTACTCCTCTTTAATAGTTTTAGAAATGACCTCATAGGTGTAGACTTCCTTCTCCCAAGCATGAGTAGTTAATAGGCAAGGGAAGTTGAGGGAATAATAAACAAAACAAATATTTTGGACATCTATCAAACTAAGGCTCTTCTCTCATTGTTTCAATTTGTACAAAGAGAGCTCTATGTGTGTATAGTTTTGCATTAGTGGCAACACATACAATTATATGAGAGGCTCTTCCCATGCATCAATTTCAAAAGTATCTTAAAAAAAAAATTCTAGAGTGCTTCCAGTTGTTCAATTGACAATTGTTCACCCCACTCATCCACAAAGATCAAAAATCCCAAGTCATCAATAGTATCTAAATGAGACATAGAAATAGTATGCTCATGTTTGATAGTGTTGAGAATTGCTCATCCTTCCCTTACTAGGTTCATTCACTGAAAATAGTTGCATAGAGTGATTTTGGCCTTGGACCAGGTGTGATCCATTTCATTGAGAGGGTGAATGTATAAATTGGCATTAGCTAGAGCCTGGAATTTTACTACTATTTCCATGTAGGATGAAATCCTTTCCTCCATGGAGTCAATTAATTATTGTTCTATCTGTATTTGTATCCGCACCTCCCATAAATAATGCAACACTTTAATAGCTTGGGTGGCCAATTTTTTATAGTTCTGTGCAGAGTGAAGATGTGTTACTTTGACATTGTGGGGCAAACAACTAGTAGCTTGTGCTACTTTCCCAGTTAACTACTTCTTCATATCCTCAAGCTACTTCTAGAGCTTGTGCATTTAAATCCTTGTGATATCGTGTTCCTTCAGGTGCACTTTGACCTGTTGATGCAAATATTTATTTTTGGTGGCCATCTTCTCCTCCTACACTCTGATTTTTGCCAGGGCATTTTTGAGGTCAATGATTTGTTTTTCATTTTCAAAATAATTTTCTTTAAAATGCTCACCATGAAAGTACACTGAGATCATATCAACCTGAATATTACCCATTTTCTCCATAAGATCTATGCGTCTGATATCTTTTGTTATAGTCTCAGAAATAATATTTCCTGGAAACAACTCTTCTTGAGGCTTTTGAATCAATTGAGTAATGGTAGTGATCTGGACCTCTTTCACAATAGGGTCAAAATCAACTTTCTTGATTGGTTGTGCTAGAGCCAAAGCCTCTTTTTGCTGCATAATCTTCAACCATTGCAAAGAGCTCAAGTGTTCCTAGTTAATCTTCTATATGTTGGGTTGCTTGTGGGCCACCTGTACATCAAGAACTATCTACAACTCTAATAATGGGGTGAATGGGACCAAAACATCTGAGCAACTAGGTCTGGCATAAGTAGATGATACAACCAGAAGGGGTGGAACAAAAATAGCAGGAGGAAAAGAAATGGTGGACTTAATGGAAGAATTGGATTTGGCTGTAGTTATTCTCACTCTGATATGAGATTACATACTTATAGCCTCAATGGTAGTGGTGGCAACAAAATAAGGGGAAGAGTGCAAAAATGGATTGGGATTTTATGCATTCAAAATAAAATAAATGGAGGGCAAAGAAATGGGAATAGAGGAAGAAGTAGCAATGATTTCAAGGATAGAAGAAGAAATAATAGAAATGGATGTCTATGACATACCAAATGATGGAGAAAGAGATATCGATGATGAAGAAAGTGGAATAGATGGAATTGAAATAAAAACCATTGCATTCTCCATAGAGGAAGAAGGGGGAAGAAAAGACATACCTTCAAGTGTGAGCATAGTGTGATGCGGTGATATGAGTGGCTGAGAAATTACTTCTTCCTATTATGTGACCACCATCTCTTCGATGTTTGAATTATATTGGCCATACATGACTTCCACATGATAATTATTCAACTAATAATCTTCCTCATATTTTTGAAGCATTAGAAACACCTATGCAACTTTAGTCGAGAGCTCTGTCGCAGGTGAAGGATCAATAACTATCATCGACAAAATAGTAACTGTAGAAACTGCTACAACTATCATTGTAGAAACTACAACAACCAAAACTATATATGTTGTGGAAACTAAAGCCTCGATAGTAGAAGTCATCACTACACTTGTCTTTGGTCTTTTAGTAGCCTTTAGAAATGGAGGCACTTTTGAGGCATTTTGCTTTTCTAGCATGGGCACCTCTTCTACCTTTTTATTTGTTCATTGATATCTTCATTTGAGCACATATTGCTATTATACGTCCTATGGAGTCTCTTCTTCGACCGTTGGGTGCTCTTGTTCAGTTTCACATTCACCACTATTTAGAATGTTGAAAAATTTGTGGTAAAATTTTGGTAAATATGACGGGATGATATGAATCTACATAATCATCATAAGTATCTAAAAGCTTTTCATCCAATTTCAACCCATAAGGAGCATTCGGATTTATACGATGAACTCAAATTATCCACAAATTTGTTAATTTCTCTTCATTCCATGTGGGCTCACTTTATTGGATAGAACTAAATAAACTCGAAAGAGGAATTTGAGTCTTATACTTAGCCGAATTATACTCTGCCTCCTACTCATAGTAATCATGCCATGGCATGAGTGTTGTCATCTTCTCAATGTGCTAGTTCATGTTTGGCCTATCAAAATTATTTTGATTATTTTGAATATCTGGTTGTGGGAAACAATAAAAAGACCTAGCTTTCACAATAGCTAAAAATTTACCTAAAGGATCATATCTCTAGTGTTGCAATAGTTCTATCAAGCCCAACTCTTACAATGCCATTATTAGGAGCTGATTCTATCCAACCTAGCTCACTTTTATGCTATCAAATTTGAATGACATATAGCATGTGGTCATATTACCACACCTAGATCCATATATATCATTCACATAATCTGTTTGGCATACAACCTCCATGGAGAACACATGCTATGTGGCAAAATATGGTAACAAAAATGGCTTACCCGTGAAACCAAATATTCTCATGATTATTCCTTGGGTAAGCAAAAAACATTTCCCTTCTCCTACATAATGACTGCATCCCTTATATTATGTGGCACCCTCTCATAGGTACCACAAAGCAATTCTTTTGTTAGTCCCAAAAACCAACTATTAAAGTTGTACAATGACTCCCTTATTGACAAAATGGAAGTCCACATATAATTTGGCTAGGGTTCGTTCTTCCCACCCACCTATGAAATTACAAAAAAAAAGAAGTGATATTGTAATAGGAAGAAGAAAATCCACACCAAAAATTATGTATGTAGAAAGGATCTTGATGTCCCAGTTTGCATCTTCTCCAATTGAATGTTTATCCTTTGGGAGATGTAATCGGCCCAATCAAAGAAAATGTGATTGTCACTTTACCTCATGGCTAAGGGAGAATAAAATTCAACTTTACAAATAGACTGCACCATGACTACCTACCATTTATGCACTATCTCATTTGAAGGTAGCCTAGCAATCTATGCCAACATGGAGTATATATCCAAGCTCTTGAACTCTGAAAACGACTTCGACAAGTTAGGAATTTTCCCCATCTATAGCTCTTTAATAATTTGTGTCTCCATAAATTTGTGCATAGTCACCATGGATATATATATATCCTCTTGATCATTAGTATGTAGATTTTTATTAACAACGTAAGCGAGGGGTTTCAGTACACAAGAAAAAGCTTCCCAAACCTCATTCGAAGTAATGGTAAACAAAATTTCTCTCTTGGCATTTTTGACATCCCTAGTAAATGGGTCATACAACTAGGCAACAAACTGCACCAGCTCAGGGTATGGATGAATAGGCAGACAAAAATATTAGGATAGCTATGAATGATACAACACTGTTAGCTAGTTGTTTGATGTCACTCCTTGGCTCACCGTAGCTTCTGCATCTTATCTTAAACTTTATATTCCTTTTTGGATGATAAGGCAGTCTCCAATTTCTACCATAGTGTCTTTGTATGGTTCCAACTCTACATAATCATTTTTTTGAGCCCTTTTTGCCCTAGAGCCCCCATTCCTTTTTCTTTAACTTCTTTTGTTCTGTAGCCTCTATGACATCTTTGGGATCGTTGCTACGTTTCCCTATTTTTCTTTTCTAGAAAATTCTCTGAGCACTCTCTAAAATCTTCTATAGCTATGACGCAAAATATAGCAGTAATTTTTTTTAAAAATATAGGATAAACTATAGGATTTTATCTCATGGTTCATATAGAGCCATGCCACAACTATCGTAGTAAATGTAGAATTAATTGCAAGTGCTTTCAGGAGAAAAACAAGTATCGATCTACTAGCCTGGCATAATTCCCAACGTCCCAACAACTTTCTTTTGATTTATGGCTAGATCATCCTAGAAAAGTGTGCCATTTTCATCACATAATTTTTATTGAAAGGTACACCTTAACACCCAAATCTTGCTAGGAAGCTATATCAACTGCTTAAAAACCAATCGTTAATATTTTCTACTCCTTGGAAAAAGCATTTGGTATAGTGCACATTTTTAATTTAATGCTATTTTACCTACACTCTTACCCTCAAATTTTTAACACATAACCAATGGCAAAATTTGCTTTGCCAAGGGACATAATTTGCTTCATCACATTCTCCCAAAATTACTGTAAATACTTCCTCCTTCTAGTGAAATCACTTTGGGTGCTAAGCAATTTTATATATTTTTCCTAACAACTTCGAAATTTGGATCAACTTAGCATGTTTTTCCTTTTTTCAATGCACCTTGGCTTTTAAAATTCCATGGCGAAGCCCTTATTTTAAAACTCTCATCTGCTTTTGCTTTTTTTACCATATTTAGAAAATCAATTTTTTTTTAAAATAACTTAAGGTTTTTTATTTTTTCTTTTATTTGGGCTTAATTATTTTTCTTTTCAAAAGCGCTCATAAATGCTAAAGCTTTGAAGATAAAAAGTATGCAAAATTTCCCTCTTTTAAATTTTAAATTTATACAAAAAGAAAACAAGTCTTTGTCGCCCTCCCTGATGCTCTCACCCAAAACAAGGGTAAACAACCTTTAATCCCACTTGGACGAACATGATATTATCAATTATTTTGATTTGTTCTAAGGTGAATGTCATGATGCTCAATACCATGGGAAAACACAATATTTTGAAATTTTTATTTGTTCACTCCTGTGTAGGCATCTGTGGTGTTATATTTTGCTCTGGGTAAAACTCCTTGGAGTGTCATTTTTGAGATAGAATGTAACTGTGCCTTTCAATACCCGATTTAATTCTCAAATGGACACTTTCCATGAATCATACAAAACTATATATTTTTTCTTTCATGTTTTCTCTCCTTTTTTTATATAGATTTAAAAGAATATCAATAATTAAAAAAAATAACACATAAAAAAGGATATCTACTTATGTACATAGTGGTACATCATCAGAACATCATCATTGAATATAGGCCTTCAAATGAATAATGTTTACTAGAATAGGAAGGTCATAACTCTTAAGATCATGAAGGTGATATGCATTAGCCGAATTTACTACAAAATTTTGAAAAGGGCCTTCCCATATAGAATCAAACTGATGGTGTTTTCCTAGCTTGGTCTTCTTTTCATTCCATTTTAGAACTAAAACTCTCACCTGGAAACTACGTTTAGACATTTTATTTCCAAACCATTTCTTCATATCTTTAATGTGCCCCACAAATTCTTAATAATATTGCTCTTGATTCTCCTCTAACTACAACTTTACCAATATTGCACTCATAGGATCATATTCCTCATTTTAATATTGAAATAAATGCAACACCTAGAGCACTAGAAGTTCAATATGAGTGGGAATAATGGCTTATTTGCCATAAAATAGAGAATATGGAGAATTTTTAATAGATTTCTTCATGGAGATGTGATCTGCCCAAAGTGCTTGGCTCAACAAAAAGTGCCAACTTCTATTATTACTGTCCATCGACTCTTTAAAATTTATAGTAGATTTTTAATGGTAGATTCTACCAACCCTTTCCCTTGTAGATAATAGTTAGATGATATCTTTAGGTGAATTACATATTTGCTAGTGAACTCAATGATCATGGCCCCAATGAATGGAGTGCCATTATCTGTTATGATATAATATGGGATACCAAAATGGGTGATAATCCCTTCTGGAAAATAAATGATAGTAGCTTGATCAACATTCTTTATAGGAATAGCCTCCACCCATATAGTGAAATAATAAGTCACCATAAAGATGTACTTGTGCTTCATGGATTAATGTGGATCAATAACTCCAATGAAGTCAAGACCCCACTGTTGAAAATGTGCTTCCACTTGGATTGGGCGTAAGGGCAAAGCTCCTTTCCTAGTTCTACCAACATATCACTAATAGCTATCACACTACTGATTTATTTTGTGAGCATTAGTGAACAAAGTGGGCCAATAATAACCTGCTCAAATAACATTTAAAGCCATGGGTCTACCTACATAATACCCCTAAAATAGTCTAGAATGAAATTCCTCTAATATTTTCTCCTTTTTGTACACCCTTATACACAAGAGAAGGACTCCATCAATATTATTATGATACAATCCATTGGGAAATGATACATACTTAAGAGATTGTAGCCTGAACCTTCAACACTATGAAGCATCAAGGTGAATTGGACATCTCCCAGAAGTAAAATAATCAAACAGATCCTCTGTCAAATCATGGTCGCTCATGGTACAATTTGTGCAAATTCTTTCACCAATATTCTCCTCATGTACTACATTGAATGTCATAGCAAAGACACTTTTAGCTAGCTCCTGACATAAGGATTGCTCATAAACTAGCTTTTTTGGTTGGATCTCAACATCATATTCTTGAATTTTTTAGACCCAACCTACCCTTTTATCACATAGTTCTCCTTGGAGTAAGAAATTTTCAACATCGAGATGAATGACATAAACAACAGTCTTACTCTAAGAATCAAAGTTTTGGCACTTATTCAATGATTTCATTACTACATAAACATGCTTCCCAATAAAGTTATAATTCTCCTGATTGTGGTGCAATTACTTGGCTCTAGAAGGAAATTGGTTTCTCTTCTCCATATCCTTGCTTCTATGTCAACACTAGAGCATAGATTTCTTGCTCTCCCATTGCATAGAGAATGAAATTCTTTGAATAATTGGGACTAATTAAAATTAGAGCTTGTGTGATTTTTTCTTTAATTTCTTGGAAAGCTCACTTCCTACCCTCTATCCACTTAAATTCAACATTATTTTTGAAGAGTTCCATCATGGGATTCACCACTTGAGCAAAGTCAGTAATAAATTTGCAAATAAAATTTATTTGATTGAAGAAATATTGTAGATCCTTCTTATTAGTAGGCAGCAGTAATTTGATGAGCACTTCAGCTCTTGCAGGGTCAATCGCCAACCCCTCCTATGAGATTACATGACCCAACAATTTTCCTTCCATAACAACAAATATTGACTTCTTTGGATTAATGGATATCTTGAACTCGCTGTACTTATCAAACAACTACCTCAAGTGAGAAACATGGTCTTCTATATGATGTGAAAACACAACCATATCATCAAGATATAACACAATAATTCTATTTAATAACTCACTAAATTCTATGTCCATGGCTTTATGAAAGGTAGCATCGACATTCGAGAGTTTGAAGGGTATGCACTGGTAGGTAAATGTGCCCCACTTGGTAGTGAATACTATTTTATATTGGTCCTCATCCTTCAGCTAGATTTTATTTTATCCATAAAATCTATCTAATAATGAAAACCTCTGTGCACCAGTTACCACATGAAGAATTTGATCAATTTGAGGTAGAGGGTAATGGTATTTTAACGATGCTTGGTTTAGTTTGTGAAATTCAACACACAACCGAATGTATATTTTCTTCTTCCATACTTTGATCAAGTTTTCCACCCATGTTGAGTGCTTGATCAGATATATTATCTTTACCTATAACATGTTTAGCAATTCCACCTTCATAAGCACTTCAGTTTTAGGATTGACAGGACGTTGCTTCTATCAAAATTTCTTTACCCCCTTCTACGTCTCAATGGTGTGATGAATAATTTTCTTGTCATGCCCTTCAAATATTGATAGATCCATGCCATAATATTAGGGTATTCATGGTACAAGTCTTTAATGCCCTCCAGTTCATATGGCATACAATCAGTTTTGATTTTGGTAATATTTTTAGGTTCCAACTATAATTATTTGTACTCTTTGACGTCCACTTTGATCCTATGTTTTTCAAATCTATCATTTTGGTCAAAAAATCTCTCTAGAAAAATTAGACCTCTAGGAATATGATTGTTTTTCAATTGGATCATTCCATCCCTTTCTTATTCAGCCAACACTATATCATCTGCGCTAGCAACTTATTTGAGCAAGAAATTGACTATTTGTTCATCATTGTCAAAAACTTGCCAATAAATATTTTTATCCAAGACTAAAGGTATATAGATCACCTTGAAATTATTTGGATTTCAGACCACCTACTCTATGGGAGAATAATTTGCACCAAGAGAGGCTAAAATATATGCATGTTTAGTCTGCTCCCGAGAAATTACCTAAATGTTCAAAGCTGTGAATGTTTCAAAAATATCCTAGACTCTATTGTGATAAGATTTTAGATAATGTTGCTTTCATACACACATATTTGTGGTATGGTTAATTATAAGCTCAGAGTCACTAAAAATCTACAACTGCTTAATGCCCAGGTTCTTTGCTTTCTTAAGTCCAAGGCACAATGCTTCATAATTAGCTACATTATTTGTGCAACTCCAACTTAACCTATAAGAATAATTATTTTGTAACCCTTTGGATGAGATCAACACAACACCAAATCCTGCACCATTTTTACATCTGAAACCATAAAAATATAATTTCCATAACTGGCCAGCATTGGGATATCAAGAACTGTAGACTTCTTTAGTTTTCTCATGCTTAGTTATTATGTAAAAACAAATATCTATCCTGATCATTTTATTACAATATGTGAGCAAAAACTCATCTTCAAGGTGAAGCTCATCCAATGCTTCTCCTACCAAGTCAACCTCTTCTAGTTACTCGGTCATCATGTTTATTATTCTTGGATATTTTTATTCTTCTTCCAACTTTTCAATATGAAAAGGTGAAGGTTTTTCATTGTGGATATGAATTCTTTTTCCTTTGAATGGTATCTCCAAATGTGAATAATCTAAATAAATGTATCCCCCAAACTTAGCCATGAGCTCCCTTGATAGGCACATGCTAAAATATGGCTCCAAGTCAACCGCTACCACTTCCTGGATGACTATAATTTATGGTATACTATGAAGTACAATAGAGATATCTTTGATTACACCCAATATATTGACTAGAGTCCCATATAGTTGTAACACTCCTAGTATAATTCTTGTATACTCCATACATATTACATCGTATACTGCCTTTGGTATTACAGTCGTTGCATCTCCAGAGTCGATCATATAGTTGTGTGCAATCCACCCCTCCATTTTGAGTGATAAATAAAATGGGGGAGGAATATTTTTTCCCATTGTGGAAGATAATAGCACCTGCACCAAGAATTTTTGAGAATGATATTTTTTTTTATCTTTGGCAGCCTTCACATATTCTTGTAACAAGTCGATTTGCCTTGGAAATTGTAGCACATCATACAAGCTAATATTAGCTAGAATTTTCTTCATTTCTTCTACAATGTTGTAACTTGGGATAGCTAAAACCTTCTCTACTAGATCTTGTTCGTACCTATCCCAGTATTGATGAGTAGCTTCTAATATTTTCCTCTTTGTTAATTATGGGTAGCTAAGTTGCTCCCTAGCCTGCTCTTTAGTTTTTATATATGTTTGAGCAGCTATTACAGGTTGTAAAGTTGATACCTTAGTTTATATCTTCTGTTGAGCTTGTTTAGGCAATACATCTCTTTATTTGATAGCATCCTAATCTTTAGTCCTCACACTAGGTACTCTTGTTGGAGGTGGCCATTTTTCATATTGTGCCTTTGGCTCTGTAGGTACTTTCAAGGGTTTAAGCTTAGCTGGATATACAGTTATTGGCTTCTTTTTGAACCTTGTGAGGACCGAAACTTGATCTAAATATGGCATCATAAAATTGTGATCAACTTCTTTTATCATATTGACTTTTCTGCCAACTGAACTCTCTGCTAGTGTTTGCACATAATTCATATGTACCATACATGTTTCTTCTCCATGGGGATCATTGCATGTCGAACACCAATACATTTTTTTGTTGTGCTAGTCTCCTCATTTATTAGGACCATTGTATTCTTCTCAGGGCCTTTGCTATTAGAAGCTTGCTCCTAAATAATTGGTGGAGTTTGGAATCTCCATGATAAAAATTCAGCCTTCGCTTGCTTCTTTCTTACTGTCGTAAGCTCATTAGATATTGTCATTAAGGCTACATTATTAGAATTCACCTCTTGGATTAATGCCATGAGAGGGTCATGATTAGATGATGTGGTTGATGCTGATAAATGTCAAGCTACTTTTGGCATGGGTAATGGCAAAGGGGTTGGAGGTGCCAGTAATACTAGGAAAGGAATTGATGTTGGTAGTTGGAGAACTTATTGAGTAGGCAATTGTGAAAAACCTACGTCCAAATGTCATGAGGTAATAATTAGAGCAATATGAGGTAGGATAGATCTCCATGAGGGAACTGGGTATATGGAAGTAATAGGTTGTGAGAATGCATTTGAATACAGATACTATGGGAGATCATGAAGAATAGACATGGTTGTTTTTGGAGGAAGCCTACCTATAGCGATCAAATCAGATTCGGCATTTTGATCTTACATATATAAATTCAAGAATGTAGCCATATTGGCTTGTCATGCTACAATACAAATTTTAGTATTATATATCCTAAGATAGTAAAATACAGTTTGTTCTTGCATAGGCTGCAAACCATCAGGGACTCTTTGCAATATTCGTGTGAATATGACATTAAAATCAACAATCTCCTCTTGCAGATGCCTCTATATTTTTATGAACTGATGCAACAAAGAATATGGATTGGTTTATTCATGAAAATGGTTAATCAACAATTCTGCAAATTGATCCCATGAGGTAATTGTTCTTGGCTGCAACGATCGATACCAATACAATAATTCCCTTCTCAGTGACAACACCAACAACTTTATCATTACATCTTCATATGTTATATCATGGATGATCACCAAAGCAACCATGTCTTGAATATGTTCATATGTAGTTTTATCGATACCATCATAGGTTGGTAAAGTCTTTAAAGCAGCTTGTATAACTAGATTTTGTGCTTGCAAGTTTAAAGCCCCTGAGCTATTCCAGCTAGAAAATGTCTTGGTGGGGGTTTTTGAGCCATATGGATTGGTATATGGGGTGTGATATGAGGAAGGTTCATGGTCATGTGAGGTGGAGGTGGAGGGAAACTTGTGGTGGTACTCATTGGGCTTACAAGAGTAGAAAATACACCATCTAGTCTCGAGGATGTAACGAATGGTATATGAGATATGTGGGGTAATGAGTATGTATGCTGAAAAGTGGCTAATTAAGGGTGTTCCCCACTATATTAATATCAATTTCGTAGAAATAAATTTTATGATCTAGATTTTTAGCCTTTGATCTTGTATTCATTAGACACAACTTTCACTGCCCTCACATTCAAAGATTTTTGGGTGTAATCGAGTCACCAAATGTTCTAATTTCACAACACAAGGAAAACATCAAACCTTAATACTGTTAGAGATGGAATTTTTAGGTCCCACTGGGCGTGCCAAAAACTATTGGTCAAATATCTGCCTAATCAACAAAAACTATGTTTTGTGTACCCTAGATACGACCAACATTGAAGGCCGAAGGAAAGAGATGTCCTCCATGCCAATATTCCAAAAGGGTTTCTTCCCTTACTAATCCTAAAATGGTTGAAGACTAGAGTTACAAGAAATAAATTGGAAATAATAGAAAGAAAGAGAAATATGGCCATAGACTGAAATGTAGGATTTGGGATAGACTAACAATAGGAAGTTCATCCAAGCATAAAATAGCATTTAACAGAAATAAAAGCAACATAATTTACTTATAAAATTGCAGTAATGACCTTTAGAATAACACTCCAATAGTCACTCCCTCACTAGCAATATTTAAATCCAAGTACAAAATTTTAAACCTCACAACAAATAAGAGATATGAATGTAATATAGAAGTGCACAATACATAAGGAAATTGTACATAAATACCCTTGCAAATTTAGAAGCCCGATGTCTTCTATTGATTCAAAGAACTTAGATAAATTTCTCGCAAAGTGTCTTACCTCTCTACAATAGAAATTTGATTAGTATTTAAAGAGGATTTCACCTCTTTCATTAAATACATAAGAGAACAAAATGATCACATATCAGGAACAAGAGTGAGGATATTCCTCATTGGAATCATTGAAAATACATCCTTTTGGGACAATGATCCATTTTTCAAGGAAACATTCCTAGGATATTAGCAACTCAGGCGTCGGTGCACGAAGAATTAGGAGACACTCAATGTATTGGAAATACACTCCTACCTTATAAATCATGAAAAATACCCCCTGCACTTCTATGCGATCTCTTTCTTAACTCAGGATCCACAATTCAAATTACTTGTTGCCATTGTTATTTAATACTTGGAAATATTGGCACCCTTGGAAGTTTTGACCAAAAATCGTATTCACTTTTAGAAAAAAAATATTTGCCCAAAAATCTCTCATCTGGCTTGCGTGCATGATACTTCTTCAAAAACACGTTCACCCTTGGGGGAGCCAAATAGGATATTCACCCCTCAACTAGGACGAGGGTGATAATAATATCTTCTGGTGGTGCATTCACCCATGGGAGGGGTGAATGGGATGTTCACCTCTCAACGGAGGTGAACATGATAGCATGTTGCTTTCAAGTGAATGCAATCACATTCAAGTGTTGGGATGCATTCATCCATGGGAGGGGCAAACAGGATGGTTGCCCCTCAACCTGGGTGAATGTGAATATATTTTGTTGCACCTCTTTCTTGAGTTTTTAAATATTCATGTTTTGTTTTTTTATTTGCCTCAGCATGGAGCGAATGGGATATTCACCCCATATTTGGGGTGAACGCACTATCACCTCCAAAAATCTTTAAACTTCATAAATTTTCAACTAAATATTTCATTATTTTTTTGTTTCCATAGGCCTAAAGATGCCTTCATTTTTTGATAAATTCAAGTAAGATGCACTTGAACCCTGAGTGAAGTTTACAAAAGCACTTATAAAACTAATATAAAAAGAATGCATATGTAAAAAATTAAGGAACATTTGAAATTATTAAAAGTCATCATATATAAAAATATTGCATCAATATACTGCATCAATATTCAATGTGGCAAGGTGCAAAATTGCGAACAAGAGCATACACTATAAGTATTTAAACGTTTATTTAATTATGATTTCTTTGTGGTATATATATATATATATATATGCAAATTATTTAATTCTAGAAAAAATAGTTCTTTGTTTATGGTTCACAAATTGATATTAGTTATCAATTCATATTAGTAAAATTGCAATTTCATGGCATATTCGGCATCCACCTCTTATTAAGTTAAACTTGTGTATTCCTTAAGGAATTTATATTTGTTTTTATTGAAGTTATATTTACTTTTAACATAAAAACTATCGTTTATAAATGTAAATAATTTAAAATATTTAAAATATAGTTTTATTGCTATTATTTTGTTTTAGATTTTTAATTAAAAAAACATATATAAACATATGGACATTATTTAAATATGTTTATATATATATTTTTTTAATGAAAACTTACATTTAAAAAAAAACTATATTCCTAATATTTTGAATCATTTACAAATATAATTTTTTTTCTGTCAGAACAAAATATAACTTCAATAAAAGTAAATATAAATTTCATAGGGAAGACACAAGTTTAATTCACTAAGAGGTGAATGCCCAATATGCCACAAAATTACAATTGTGCTAATATGAGTTGATGACTAATAACAACTAGTGGACCATAAACAAAAGATTTTTTGTTAGAATTAAATAATTTGCATATATATATATATATATATATATATATATATCAAATAAATAAGAATTATATAAACATTCAAATACTTACAGTGGACGCTCAATCTTCAAGAAGTTTTATATTTTCCATGGAATAACTAGTACAATAGTTGTTACCCTTCTCCATACAATAATATATCCATGTCACACACACACACACACACACACACACACATATATATATATATATATATATATATATATATAAAGCAAAGGCTCTAGCTTAGTATTTGTTCAAATATGTTATTTTTATTGATAGAAAAAGGAGTTTTGAAAGGTACCCCAAACCTTTTATAGCCAAACAAAAAATAAACACAAGAGAGACAACCCTATGGAGGGAACCTTAGAAAGCCAAAAGAAAACCATCTTGTTAGATATTGCTTCTAAAGACAAACAAGTCCTAGACCATGGGACAAGAAATAAAAGGGTATAGACCAACAATGCAAGCCCCATGAGTACAAAAACAATATTGGCATCGATTCCAAGAAAAGTTGATTATTCTTTTGTGAAGCCTCGATAAACCGAGTTATTACTGAAATCATATTTTATAGCCTTGGTACTATATTTTTTAATAGTCATGATAATTTTACCATTTTAAAGGAGCATCATCGACATGAAGCTTAGGAGTTATCCCATGGTTGACTAGGAATCAATATTCTTCGATGATTTTCCAAAGTTCATAGACTGATTAGATCCTTCCTCTATTTTGACCTTTTTAAACTTTATCAAGGTCTTTTTAGAAGTCATTTTTGAAATCTCAACATCAATGCTCTTGCATTTACCTCAAGAAGCTTTGCTACTGGTCATGTGCCAACACAATTTTTATTTGTAAGAATATGGGTTATGAGGAGGGGTTCTCTTTTCACCTTTGTTTGTACCTACTGATTCATTGTTTGAGTCATCATCATTGATGACCATAATAGGATAGATGTGTGCCTAGCTATCGATGATGGAAAGGGTCACCTTGTTTACCATATTTTGAAGATCCTGGTTGTATAATATGAGGTGGATGCCTTGATGCTTTGGGTGGATTGATGAACCCATCCCCAAAATTCATAATCGAAAGCTCTAGTGATTGAAAGAGATAATCTAGAATGTTGAACACCTTTATAGCTTGCATATGGTTTTGAAATACCATATGGAAGCTTATGAGTGGATAGTTGATATCATCAATAGTGATGTAGTCCATGATAGGGATCTTCATCCTATTCCAAAACTTTGGAAGACTCTTTCTAATGATGTCACCTTTGTCCTTGTCCAACAATTTTTATTTTTTTCTAAAGTAAAATAGTTCTCGAGCTAGAGTATGCTTATCTCTGTAAACAATGTGAACATAATTTGTAGTTCGATCACCATCATGAGCAATTGAAAGCTGACTCTAAACTTAAGTCCTTTTAGCATTGCACAACATTTGTCCCAAGAGGAAATAAATTCATATAAAAGGGTGGGTTCATTGTCATTCAACTTATGTATAAAGGGTTTAAGTTCTCATGTTAATGATTACGAGATACCTGATGTCAAGTATGAAAAAAATTAATTAGTCGATAGCTATGTTCTCACAATGTTGATTGAATATTTTTTCAAATATTAATTTCATAGTTCAACCAACTAGTTTTGTTTAGTCACTCTATATTCTTCTCTATTTTGAAATTTATGTGTATGATGAAGATATATTATTGTATGCAAAAGGGTAACACCTATTGGTACTGGTGATCCCGTGGAAAAAATAAAACTTGTTGAATATGGAGCATCCACTTTAATTATTTGAATTTTTATTTAATGCAGATTTTTGTGTGGCATATATATATATATATATATATATATATATAGAAAATAAGGGTTGCAACTTGAGTTTTTTTTTTAATAATTTTGATTTAGTTCATCTATAAATATTTTAAAAAATTGAGAATAGGTTTGTGTATGCACCTAAGGCATTGCTTATAGAGATATTTTGTTGTTTGAAAACTAGATATATATGGAAATGCGAGTTCCAAGATGACAGCCCATAAATTTGAATAATTATATTGATATACTAATGAGGCCAAAGTGACTTCCACTTGCACTAGGCTTTAGAAAAAATCCATTTAGTGAAAGTGGTTGAACTTTTACAATTAGCAAATTTCGTAGCAACATATTTTTTTTTGTTTTTAAACATCACTTCTATAATGTGAATGTTTCTTTTAACTATGCAAGTTACATTTCTGTAACAGTCCACTCAATAGAGCCCACTTTCCTACCTATTGAGGAGGTGGACATTGTATTTGAGAACAATTGATATAGGTGTAAATAATAATCAATCTTCTTGTTCTATTTCATGTGACATGAATGTAAGATCCTATTTTGATTTTATAGAATTTTTATTACTTGATATGTGAGGTTAATACAATGGATATAGTTGTAAATGATGATCAACCTTCTTATTCTAGTTTTGGTGACATTTTTTTTTTGGTAAATAAAAGTCGTCATTAATTACCGGGTTTTGCAGGTTAACCCAAAACCTAATATAAAATCTAGCCTTATGCTGACATTGCGGATCCTGGTCATCCTTAGAATATTATTTTCAAAAATTGTGTTGGTTATCCTACAACACCTTACACTTACTATAGAAAGAAGGTTCAACATGATAATTAACATTACTTACAACGATAGCTGTTGAGTTGAATTAGAGAAAAACTTTATGCTTATCACAAAAAAATTGGGGAAAAAACACTCTTCCACCTTTATCCTTAATCAGTAGTGTAATTTTCATGTCTAAGAATGTCTTCCACTTCACGTGGTACCCCTTGTGTCCACATCATCAAAATTTCCGCATCAATACCCACATGGGCTAATTTGTCAGCCACTTTTTTGGCCTCACAAAACACATGGTGAATTCTCCTTTCTTATATTGCCACAAAAAGGATCCTTGTCTCATGGATGACGACCTCAATCCTCCATGAAGGTTTTTTGCAATTGGTTAACAAATTTATGATATTCATGAAATCACCTTCAATCATCAAATTTCCGTGAGTCTCTTGGGCAACTTTTAACCCTCTCACAAGGGCTCTATCTTCTACTTCATTATTAGTTCTAATTTCCAATGGTTCAATGAAGGCCTTAACCAGGTTCCTTGATGATCTCTGATTACTCCTCCAACTCCTGATCTTCCCAGGTTCTTCTTAGCTGTACCATAAAATTTTAATTTGAACCAACCCCTAGGGGGTGGCTCCCAAGAGACCCCATTTTTGGGATTGGGTAGAGGGATGAAAGGATTTTCCTCAATGCCTAAGGCTAAAGCGATTTTTCTTTCCTGGGGATGGGTTATACAGCTCTCCTCAGAAAGGATACTAATATTTTCTTCCGCAAAGGCAAGGATTCTATTGAGGATTGTTTTAAGGCTATGACTGGTGTCCATAAAAGCTATATTATTCCTTTCTAACCATATCTGCCATAAGAAATGGTGCCAAAATATTTTCCAAATATACTTAAGTTTTAGAATAACAAAGGTTTGAGGCCATTTTTGGAACACTTCAAAAATTGAAGCCGAATTGAACCACGATAGCCTAAAATACTGGAAAAGTTTGTCAAGGATGGATGCTGCCACCAGACACTCTAGGAACAAATGTTGGGTTGAATCCCACCCAGTCCTGCACATATGACAATGGTTAGCAATAACCATACCTTTGGTCAACATGTTATCGATGGTAAGAATTTTTTCTTGGATCACCAGCCATGATAAAAATATATTTTAGGGATTAAACCTTTGATCTAGACCAAATTCGGTTAAAATTGTTGGTCTTTATTATTGAGGAGCAATTTATAGGCGAATTTGACCATAAAATATCCACTTTTAGTCTTGGCCCAAGAAATGTGATCCTCATATTCTCCAGAGAGAAGAATTTGTTGTGTTAAATTATTATGAAGTTCTTCGGACTCAGCTTCAAAACCCTATACTCTAATGTATTTCCACCTAGGGGTGTTCATATCTTGCCAGATGTAATCAGCCCCCCTTTGCCTAATCTGCTGCTCCATGTTTTCTTGGATCCTAACCAATCAAGGATTCTGGGATAATTATTTAGATCTTGCCTATCAGTACTTCCACAAGTTTATCATTTTCCCATTCCCAAGGATCCATCTAATCCCTCTCTTTTTGGTGACATGAATCTAAGATTATTTTTTATTTTAGAGAATTTGTATTACATGATATGTGATGTTAATGGGATTAAATACAATATTATTTTGACAAGAAAAAGCAATACCATTTGAAATATTCATTTGCTTTTGTATCTTTTGCACTTTTTACATAAATTTCAAACTAATTTGCACCTTATTGCTAACATCTATTTTGTTTACTTTATAATATTAATGGTCATTTTTATGATTTTAATTTTATATGAATTTACATATCTATATACCTATATATGTCTTTGATATATCCTGTTTTGCAATAAATATAAATTATGTCTACATAAAATAGCTAGGGATTCATTAATTATTCTTGATATACCAAATTAGGCCTTAATTCCTATAGGTGATTATTAATACAATTATTATTGTGTGTGCTTCAATTTGCTTTAATTGTATGGACAAGCATATTACAAATAGGTATCTCATCTCTCAAGGCCTTAGAAAAGAGAAGAATAAATATAATAAAGGAAGTAAATTTCACATATATTTAACTTTTAGTTATAATATGTGTTGTACCGATAATGTAGTTATTAAATTAGACAACTTATCTTTGGTATCTTGCTTACTCAAACATGGTTTCTTCATTTTATCAATTGTTTAGGCTAAATCTACTTTCTTAAGGTCTTAGGTTGTCACCAAGGAGCCAATATATTTACTTAGAAAATAGTGACAATTCATTTCATTATGTGATCCTCCAAAATAAGGAGTGTGTAGAATCTATTAAAATTCATCCCCATGAGAAAAAAAAATATTTTGAATACCCCCACAAAGAAATAAAATAACAAACATAGGTTTATTTGGGTTGGTGGTAGTAAATATAGGAGTTTAATTGGGTTGGTGGTAGTAAATATAGGAGTTTAATTGGGTTGGTGGTAGTAAATCTACGATTCTTGAGTCAATAAAGTTGTATAATCTTTCTTAATGTTGAGAGAGCATATAATTTTATGATCTGTAATAACTTATCCGTTCCATGTATTGCATGCATTCTATTGTGGGTATTTAAAAAGTTATTCATCAAGAATTTTAACATGTTATGTCAAATATCATAGGAATTTAAATAAATCTCTTTTAATAAAATTTGTAATGATTGTATTGTAAACCATAAAATATTGAAATACACCATAGTTTTGTGACATATTTCTCATGATGGTGCCTTTGAGACATCCTTGTAGATAAAAAGTTGATAATCAAACTAGAAATATGTCGGTAAACCCATTAGAATGTGAGAGACATACAACCTAATTTCCAAAGTTATTTCTAACAACTAATTACTAATAGCTATAGAGCACAACCCAAGTTTACCATTTCAGGAAAGTTTCCTAGACATAATTTTTTAAAGACATAAGTGTGATGTTTTCTCCTAATTCCTATTTGAACGTAATGTAATGATATTTTTCTATTTGATTAAATTAATGGTTTTTACTTTTCACAGGAATAAGAGAACATGGAAAGATGCACAAAGCATCATATTTAGTATGGGGAATATGTTGGTTTAGAATCCAAGCAAGTTTGAAAGGGTCCAAGTTCTCATACCGATGATTACAAGATGCATGATCTCAAGGATGAAAACAAGTAATTATTCAATAGCTATGTTATAACTATGTTTATTGATTAACTATTTCAAATGTTAATTTCAAAGCCCATCCAACTAGTTTTGTTTAGTCACTCTAGAAGGGTAACACCTATTGGTTATGGTGATTCCATGGAAAAAATAAAACTTGTTGAAGATGAAGCATTCATTGTAAGTATTTGAATGTTTATTTAACATGGATTTATGTGCGCTATAAATATATATAGAAAATAAAGGATGCAACTAGAGTATTTATTTAAATAATATTGATTTTGTTCATTTTGTAAAAATTAAAAAACAAATCATAATAGGTATAATGACCCAAAAATTAAAAAAACAAAATACACAAAAAGAAACAATTTTTTATTTTTATTTTTTAACTAAGGAAGGAATTTAGGTTTGAGGTGTAGACCAATTGGTTCATCCAAACCCCATAAGGAGGCAGAGGTCCAAGGTTCAAATCTCGGGCCTTGCCGAACTGAATGCTTGTCCCTTTCTTGGTGCTTTCAACAGCATAAAAGGTTTAAAATGATTGTGGCATGGTGGTTATAGGGGTGGACTACAAGAAGATCTATGTGGCGGCTTCTGGGGTGAACATTGCAGAATACTGTGGCAGCCATAAAATCTGGACAGCCTGCCTCGGATTCGTGGCGGCTACCGATTCCACCATGTAAATTCAAAAAAAAAAAAAAAAACTAAGGAATTCATAAACTCCAACCAAACTTAGATCAACTTAATATTTAAACCCCCTAAGTTTCTCAAGAAATATACCACACAGGATTCACCTTATGCAAGTTCTTTCTACGTAGGCATATCTCATGTAATGCACATAAGTCCATCCATCTCATCAATCTTGATGATCTAGACTTACCACCTTCAACAATTAGAAGTTGTACAAGCATATCCATATCCTATGCAAGCCATTATGCATAGTTATGCTATATATACTATGAGTTAAGCTATCAATCTTGTTATCTGACAAGCTATATTAACTTAGGTACAATATTCTATAAACCTACTTACCAATCTCCCTAAGAGGGTCTCAAGCCCTTAGGTTATCCTCTAATTTCACCCTAGAAATTACTACTCAAATCATATTCAAATACTTACAGTGGAAGTTCCATCTTGAAGAAGTTTTATGTTTTCCATGGAATCACCAGTACCAATAGTTGTTACCCTTCTCCATATAATAATATCTTCTTGTCATATATATATAAATCAAGGGCTCTAGCTTAGTATTTGTTTAAATATTTTTTTTGATAGATGGAAAAATGGGTTTTGAAAGGTACTCCAAACCTTTTACAACCAAACAATATAAAACCACAAAAGGGACAACCCCATAGAGGGAACCTAAGCAAGCCAAAATAAAACCATCTTGTTAGATATTGCTTCCAAAGCAAGTAGAAAAATAAATTAATAAAAAAAACAAGTACTAGGTCATGGGATAAGAACTAAAAGGGTATAGACAAACGATGCAAGCCCCAGGGTACAAAAAACAACATTGGCATTGATGCCAAGAAAAGTTTGTTATTCTTTAGTGAAGCCTCGATCATCCAAGTTATTACTGAAATCATTTTTTATGGCCTTGGTACTATATTTTTCAATAGTGGTGATAATTTTACCATTCTCAAGGAGCATCATCGACACAAAGCTTAGGATTTATCCCATGGTGGTCTAGGAATCAATATTCTTCTGATATTTTCCAAATTTCATAGACTAATTAGATTATTCTTTTGTTTTTACCTTTTTAAACTTTATCGAGGTCTTTTTCAAAGTTATTTTTAAAATCTCAACAACACTGCTCTTCCATTTCCCACAATAATATTTTCTCATAGTCATGCATCAACATAATTTTTATTTGGAAGGATATGGGTTATGAGGAGGGGTTATCTTTTCACCTTTGTTTGTGCCTACTGATTCATTGTTCGAGTCATCATTGCTGAGGACCACAATAGAATAGATATGTACCTAGGTATGGATGTATTAATGCTTGGGGTGGATTTATGACCCATACTTGACATTCATAATCGAAAGCTCTAGTGACTGAAAGAGATAATCTATAATGTTGATCTCCTTAACAACTTACATACGGTTTTGAGATACCATATGGAAGCTTTTGAGTGGAGAGTTGGTATCATCAATAGTGATGTAATCCATAATAGGGATCATCAGCCTATCCTATAACTTTGGAAGACTCTTTCTAATGATGTCACCTTTATCCTTGGCCAACAATTTGCCTTTATTTCTAAAGTAAAATAGTTTTCGAGCTAGATTATGCTTATCTTTGTGAACAATTTCAACATCATTTGGTAGTTCGATCACCTTCACGAGAAATCGAACAATGAATCTAAAATTGAGTTCTTTGAGCATCACACAACATTTGTACCAAGAGGAAATAAATTCATGTGAAAGGGTGGGCCCATTGTCATTAAACTTACATATATAGGGTTCAATTTCTCATGTTAATGATTATGAGATACCTCATCTCAAGGATGAAAACAATTAATTAGTCGATAGCTATGTTCTCACAAATATTTTTCAAATGTTAATTTCATAGACGAGCCAACCAATTTTGTTTAGTCATTCTATATTCTTCTCTATTATGAAATTTATGAATTTATGATGAAGAGATATGATTATATGAAAAAGGGTAAAACCTAGTGGTACTGGTGATCCAGTGGAAAAAATAAAACTTGTTGAAGATGGAGCATCTATTGTAATTATTTGAATGTTTATTTAATGCATATTTTTGTATGGTATAGATATATATAAAAAATAAGGGTTAGAACTTGAGTATTTGTTTAAATAATTTAGATTTAGTTCATCTATAAATCTTTAAAAATTTTGAGAACATGTTTGTTTATGCAACTGAGGCATTTCTTATAGAGATATTTCATTGTTTGAAAAATATATATAGATGGAAATATGAGTTTCAATATGACATTCCGTAAATTTGAAAAAATATATTAACAAAATAAAGAGGCTAAATTTACATTCAGTTGCACTAGGCTTTGTAAAAACTTCATTTAGTGAAAGCGGTTGAACTTATACAAATAGAAATTTTCATAGCAACATATTTTGTTTTTGTTTTTAAACATCACTTCTATAATTTGAATGTTTCTTTTAACCATGCAAGTTACATTTCTGAAACAATCCACTCAATAGAGCCCACTTTCCTACCTATTGAGGAGGTGCACATTGTATTTGAGAATAATGGATATAGGTCTAAATAATGATCAATATTCTTGTTCTAGTTTATGTGACATGAATCTAAGATGTTATTTTAATTTTAGATAATTTTTTTTACTCTATATGTGAGCTTAATAAAATGGATATAGTTGTAAATAATGATCAAACTTCTTGTTATAGTTTTGGTGACATGAATCTATGATTATTTTTTTATTTTATAGAATTTTTATTGCATGGTATGCGATTTTAATGGGCTTAAATACCATATGATTTTGACAAGCAAAAGTAATAGTATTTGAAATATTTATTTGATTTTGTGTCTTTTGCCCTTTTTACATAAATTTCAAACCAAGTTGCACCTTATTGTCAGCATCTAGTTTCTTTACTTTATAATATTAATGGTTATTTTTATGTTTTTCTTTTCATATGCATTTAAATATCTATATATCTATATGCCTTTGTACATATCCTGTTTTTCAATAAATATAAAGTATATCTACATAAACTATCTAGGGATTCATTAATTGTTCTTGATCTACTAAATCAGGCCTTAATTCCTATAGGTGATTATTAATCCAATGATTATTGTGTGTGCTTCAATTTTATCTAATAGAATGGAAAAGCATACTATAAATAGGTATCAAATCTCTCGAAGCCTTTGGAAAAAATAATAAAAAATATAATATAGGAAGGAAATTTCACATACCTTTAAATTTTAGTGATAATATGTGGTGTACCAATAATGCAGTCACTAAAGTAGACAACTTATATTTAGTCTCTTGTTTAATAAAATACGCTTTCTTCATTTTCTTAATTGTTTAGGCTAAATCTACTTTCTTAAGATCTTAGGTTGTCACCATGGAGCCAATCTATTTATTTGGAAAAGAGTGACAATTCATTTCAATATGTGATCCTCCAAAAGGAGGAGCATGTAGCACCTATTAAAGCTCATCCCCATGAGAAAAAAAATATTGCAAATACCCCCACTAAAAAAGGAAGTAACAAACCTGGGTTTATTTGGGTTGGTGGTAGTAAATTTAGGAGTTTATTTGGGTTGGTGGTAGTAAATCTAGGATTTTGGAGTCAAAAAAGTTGTATAACCTTTATCAATGTTGAGAGAGCATATAATTTTATGAGATACAATAACTTATTCCTTCCATGTATTGCATGCATTTTAGTTAAATTTTATACTATTGTAGGTATTTAAAAAGTTATTCATCAAGAATTTTAACATGTTATGTCAAATAGCATAGAAATTTAAATATCTTTTGATAAAAGTTTTAATGATTGTATTGTAGACCACAAAAGCTTCAAATACACCATATTTTTGTGACATATTGCTTATGAATGTGCCTTTGATACATCCTTGTAGATAAAAAGTTGATAATTAAATTATAAATATGTCAGTAATCTTAGAATGTGAGAGACATTCAACCCAATAAACATTGCTAACCAGGAGGGTGTTGATCATTTTATTAGGTAGCTATTTTAGATGGGTTCTACAATTATACCTTGGAATATCTAGAAAGAAAGAAACAACTACATTTTCAATCAATTAATAATTGACATTCACTATATCTAGCAAAACCTCATTGCCAACTTAGTTGAATCAGTCCAACAAATCCTTAATCATCCCCAAAATTCCCCCCAAAGATGGGATCAAGTGATGTAAAGACTGAAGATTAACTCTTTTAAAGGCAACTAACTTCAAGGGAAAATGAGCAATCAAAAAATGGATAGGACAAGGAATTTGCAACTTTCTCCCAAGAATTTAGGAAAAGCAAATACTGATGGATACTTTGGGAGGAACCCTGGAAAAGCTAATGTAGGAGGAATTGGTAGACTTTCAAATAATTCCTTGTTTTTCACTTTTACTAAGAATTTAGGTTTCATTTCCAATAACCTTATTGAGGGATATGGTATCCTTAGAGGCCTTCAAGGGGATACTAATATCAAACTAAAAAAGGTGTTCATTGAATTCAAATCTCAATTCAAGATTAATCTATTGAAGACTCCTTGTAAGAATCATAAGGTTGCTTGGAGAATAAAAATATTTGTTGAGAAGATTCAATTAATCCATATGGGAATTTTTAAAGTCGAATAAAATAATGAGGTAAGATAATAGAAGAGTTTTGATGCTTTAGCTAATTGGTTATTGGACAAATATGCCCTCACTTACTACGACCACCCTTCCAGATGGTGGGATTCACAAATAAGGGAAGCTCTTATTCCTACCCTTTATCTATATGGCTCCAGTACTAGAGATCCCTAGTTCCTTTTTACTATGTTTTTGCTTTTCTTTGGTTTGGTCAAGGTATTTTACTTCCCTTGCTTAGACTATTAATCCTTATGTTTCCTCAGCTAAATATTGCCTGAAAAGCCCATTGGCCTAGAAAGACCAAAGTTGTATTATGTTTTTTTCTTATTTTTAGTTTTTTATGTGTGTGTGTTGTTTTGTATTTTTTTTTTTCTATTTTGTTTTTGTGTTTTTTGTGTTTTTTATGTTTTGGTATTTTTTTTGTTTATTTTATTTTGGATTTTTTGTGTTTGTGTGTTGATTTGTTGTTTTTATGTTTTTTTTTCTTAATTTTGTGTTTGTGTTTGTTTGTTCTTTTGTTATTTTAGGCATGCTCTTTAAGTGTACTAAATAGGGTAAGAAAATTGCAAACTCTAGGTAATTTGGTGGAATAGATACCCCTACCTCCTTGGGACTTACCAAAAAGTGGCATCCCAATTAGGGTATTTTCCACAAAAGAAAAGGAGATCTCCAAATATTTTTATTTAAATAAGTTAAAAAGTTGGGGGTACATTAGGGGCCACCCTCCTTATGAATTGAACTTGTATCTTCTATATAATATCTGATGCAGGAGCATCCAGTGGCAGCAGAGAAATCTTGCATCAACAAAAAAATTCTAATTGTTTTGTCTTGGTGTTGTTTTGCAAAGAAGAAAAAGTGTCACGATATCGCGACATGTTGGCAAAGAAGAAAAAGTGTCGCAATATCGCGACATGTTGGCAAAGAAGAAAAAGTGTCGCGATATCACGACATGTCGCATTTTCATGACCAAAAGACAAGAGAAGGCGCAAGAGAGAAAAAGTGTTGCGATATCGCGACATGTCGCATTTTCGCGACCAAAAGACAAGAGAAGGTGCAAGAGAGAAAAAGTGTCATGATATCGCGACATGTCACATTTTTGTGACCCAAAGAGAAGAGAGAGAGCAAGGAAGAAAATTTGTCACGATATCGCAACATGTTGCATTTTCGTGACCAAAAGAGGAGAGAAAAAGCAAGAGAGAAAAAGTGTCGCGATATCGCGACATGTCGCATTTTCGTGACCAAAAGAGGAGAGAGAAATCCAAAGAACAAAAGTGTCACGATATCGCGTCATGTCACATTTTCATGACCAAAAGAGAAGAGAGGGAGTAAGAAGGAAAAAGTGTCGTGTTATCACGACATGCTACATTTTCAGGGGCCGTTATAGAGTGACAGTGTGACAGTTAACAGAAGTCAATACAGTAGTTACAGGGGCAGTTACAGAGTGATGCATGCAGCAAAATAAGAAATGTGACAGTAAATAGAAGTCAATACAGTAGTTACAGGGGTAGTTACAGACTGAAGCATGTAGTTGAAATGAGAAATGTGACAGTGAACGAAAGTCAGATGGTAGTTACAAGGGCCATTGTAGAGTGAAATCATCAAGCGGTGGTTATACTGAATGTCATAAGACGAAGACCAGGAGTTACAAAGATAAGATATCATTATAAAAGGAGTGTTTCTTGGAGGATCTCGAGGGATGGGAAAACTAAGACTGCTGCTATTTTCTATAAATTTTTCCAAGTTATTGAATGAGAATTGGTCTTTCTTTCTGTGTCTTATTTTTTGTAAATCTTCTTTGCTATAAATATTGGCTCTCCACCAAGTGGTATCAGAGTGGGAGTTCCTAAGTATGTAAACAAATCACCGGACGTGAGGCAGTTTGCACCAGGATCTATGGAAGGGTTGTGAGAAGAGAGAGCTTAGGGTTCCTGAGTGTGTAAAAAGATCACCGAACGTGAGGTAGTTTACACCAGAATATGTGGTTAAGGTTTGTGATAGAAGTGATCAGAATGCCTCCACAAATAAACTATGGTGGTGGGAGAAATATGGTGCAAGAAAGAAATTTTAGAGCTTTGCAGAGGCAAGTGCAAGCCCTGCAAGAGGAGTTGCGAAGAGGAGTTAAGCCAAGGAAAGAAGGTAGTGAAGATGAAGTTGACGAAGAAGAGGACCAGTTTGAGGAAGAAGCAGAGGCAGTAGATCCTGTACAAGCCAGGTTATATAAAGCCATATCTCAGATTGAAAAGATATCGAATTTGGAGGTTTCTACGTATTCTAGAAATCTTGATCCAGAGGAGTTGATTGACTAGATCAATGATTTGGAAGAATACTTTGAGTATGAGGAGGTTGAAGATCTTGATAGGGTCAGGTTTGCTAAGACCAAACTAAAGGGTCATGCTAGCATATGGTGGAAAGAAGTGCAGGTAGAAATAAATAGAAGAGGAAAGGGAAATATAACCAGATGGGATCGAATGGTAGAGAAGTTGAAGAGACGGTTTATTACTACAGATTATGAATTGGATATGTTGAGGAAAATGTAGAGTTTGAGACAGTAAAGCAAATCTATCAAAGAATATATAGAAGAGTTTTACAAGATCTCAATCAGAACTGGTCATTCTAAGGATAACAAGGAGAAGGTAGCCTGTTACATCAATGGATTGAGAACTAGTATTAAAGAAGAGTTGAGTCTGGTTAGGATGAGCACCATTGAGGATCAGTTTGACTTGAAGGTTGAAGAGAAGCTAAATAAAATATTTGAAAGCAAGCAAAGAGGAAAATATCATGGTGGAAGAACTGGTGGAAGAACCAGTGGAGGAAAATATAAATATCAGAAGAAGACTGGTGAAACAAGTAATAACTAGGATCAGAAAGAGGAGAATACCTACCGCCCCCGTAATCAGAACAATGGTTACCAAAGAGGAAGAGGTAGATCTAGATGTGGGTTTGGAAGAGGAGTATTTCATGGAACCTGTTTCCACTATGCCAAAGAAGGACATCAAGCATATGAGTGTCCACAACACCAAGAGAGGACAAATAGGAAGCCTGAAGGTAATGCCCGAGCTACGGTCGTTGATGAAGGTGCTGAATCTGAGCACTCTGAAGAAGCAGAAAGAGGAGAAGTACTAATATCAAGGAGAGCCTTGCTGAATGTGGAGAGAGACCCAGATCATAGGAAGAGCTTATTTTGCACAAGGTGCAAGTGTGCAGGTAAGATTTGTAATATTATCATAGACAATGGTAGCACAGATAACCTAGTTTCAAAAGGAATGGTTACAAAATTGTAATTAGAGAGGAAGAGACACCCGCATCCATATCGGATTGCATGGTTACAGAAGGACCATAGGGCTTTGGTCAGTGAGCAATGCTTTGTAAAATTTAATATTGGGAATTACCATGATGAGGTCCTGTGTGACATCCTGCCTATGGATGCTTGCCATTTGTTTTTGGGAAGGCCATGGCAGTTTGATCGATGTGTAGTGCATGATGGTTGTGCCAACACTTACTCCCTAAAAAAGAATGGATTTCGCCATAAGCTGAAGCCCCTAAAGGAGGTGGACGAAAAGGTATGTAGTAGTGCTAGAATCTGTTTAGTTGAAGAGAGAAGATTTTTGGATGGTTTGAAGCATGAGCATATGTGCTATGCATTAATTCCTAGAGTTAGGGAGGAAGAATGCAAAGATACCCCAGTAGAAGTCTTAGGTCTATTAGAAGAATTTATAGATATTATATCAAATAATGTGCTTGAGGCTTTACCACTGGTGAGGAAGATCAGTCACCATATACCAGGATCTAGATTACCCAATAAGGCAGCACATAGAATGACTCCTATAGAAAGTGAGGAGCTAAATAGGCAAGTCCAAGAGTTGCTGAAAAATGGACTGATTCGGGAGAGCTTGAGTCCATGTGCAGCACCTGTAGTACTAGCACCAAAGAAATATGGAGAGTGGAGAATGTGTACAAACTCCTGAGCTATTAACAAGATCACCATAAAATATAGATTTCCATTGCCAAGGATGGATGACATTATGGATTGTTTGAGTGGAGCCAAGTACTTCACAAAGATTTACCTGAAGAGTGGGTACCATCAGATTCGTGTCAGATAAGGAGATGAGTGGAAGACAACCTTCAAGACCAGAGAGGGTTTGTATGAGTGGTTGGTCATGCCATTTGGGCTAACCAATGAGCCAAGCACATTCATGCAACTGATGAATGAGGTATTGAAGGAGTTTTTAGAAAAAATTGTCATTGTCTATTTGGATGATATTTTAGTATTTAGCAGGACCCTAGAAGAGCACCTGATGCATATTAGAAGGGTTTTTGAGAAGCTGAGGGAGGAGAAGTTGTTTATTAATTTGAATAAGTGTAGTTTTGTGAAGAAGGAGTTAGTATATCTAGGATTTGTCATCTCAGTCGAAGGTCTAAAAATGGACCCAAAAAAGGTGAGGGCTATCATTGAATGACCTACTCCAAGAAGCATAACTGAGATAAGATCATTTCATGGTCTAGCAAGTTTTTACAGGAAATTCATTAGAAATTTTAGTAGTATTTGTGCACCCCTTACAAAAACAATGAGAGGGGATAAGAAAGAATTTATGTGGACCATAGGAGCATATAAGAGCTTTGATATGTTGATGAAGAAGGTCACAGAGCAACCTATTTTGGCACTTCCAGATTTTAATAAGGTATTTTAGGTAGATGGTGATGCTAGTGGTAGTGCCATAAGAGCTGTATTGAGTCAAGAAGGTAAACATGTTTCTTATTTTAGTGAGAAACTCAATGATGCTAGAAAGAAGTATTCAATTTATGATCAAGATTTTTATGCTATAGTTAAGGCTCTAAAGAAGTGGAGGCATTATTTGTTGCAAAAATATTTTGTTCTATATACTGATCATCAGGCCTTACAGTATATTAATAGCCAAGGGAAGCTAAATCAGAGGCACTTGAAGTGGGTTGAGTTTCTACAGAGTTATACCTTTGTGTTGAAGCACATGAGCGAAAATTCAAACAGAGTTTCAAATTGCTTAAGTAGAAGGCAGTGTTTGTTGATAGAAATGAAGGTGGAAGGTGTAGGGTTTGACGAACTTAAGGGTTTGTACCCTGAAGATCCTGATTTTGTAGAGGCTTGGAGGGCTTGCTTGGCACCTGTTACTTTGGACAGGACTAAGTGGTTGGATTTTTTAATCGATGATGGAATGTTGTTTAGAGGAAATCAATTATGCATTCCAAGGAGTTCAATGAGGGAGAATCTAGTCAAGGAGAAACATAGTGGAGGGTTGGCTAGACACTTTGGTCGGGATAAGACCATTGCCCTTGTTAGTGAGAACTACTATTGGCCACATTTGCAAAAATATGTGAAGATATTTGTGCAAAGTTGTAGAGTATGCCAGATGGCGAAGGGTGTGAGACAAAACACTAGATTATATTAGCCATTACCTGTACCAGAGAGACCATGGAGGGACATCAATATGGATTTTGTTCCTGGCCTACCAAGGAAACAGAGGGGAAATGACTCCATATTTGTGGCGGTTAATAGGTTTTCAAAAATGGAACATTTTATTCCTTGCCAGAAAACTAGTGATGCAGTTCATGTTGTAGGTTTATTTTTCAAAGAGGTGGTACAACTTCATGGTCTACCAAAGAGTATAGTTTCTGATAGAGATACCAAGTTTGTTGGTTATTTTTGGAGAACCTTGTGGAAGAAATTAAAGACATATTTGAAATTCAGTTCTGCATACCACCCATAGACTAATGGACAAATAGAGGTGGTGAATAGAAGTTTGGGTAATATATTGAGATGCTTTATAGGAGATAATCCCAAGGGATGGTATTTGGTTTTGCCACAGGCAAAATTTGCTTACAACAATTCTATCAACAGAAGTACTAGTAAATCACCATTCTAGATTATGTATGAGAATAACCCAAGGAATGCTTCGAAGTTGAGAACGATGGATAAAGGAGAAAAGAGTAGTGCTGAGACTGAAGATTTTGCAGAGCACATAAAGAGTTTACATGAAGAGGTACAATAGCATATCAATAAGATGAATACTCAGTACAAGGTGAAAATAGATCAGAAGAGGCATTTCAAGGAGTTCCAAGTGGGAGATGAGATCATGGTTCACTTGAGAAAGGAAATGTTTCCTAGAAAAACCTATAACAAGCTAAATATGAAGAGGTTTGGACCATGCAAAATCATAGGTAAAAGAGATTCAGGAAATGCCTATGAAGTGGAACTACCAAGTGAGATGAATATATCACTTGTTTTTAATATTTTAGACTTGGCCAAATACCATGAAGGAAGCAGTAGTGAGACACCAAGTACAGATTTTTGGAGTATTCCAGTGTCTACTCCAACCACAGATGAGATAGAGGAAATACTAGACACTCGAGAAGGCAAAAGTACCAGGAACAAGCAGTATTTTGAATATTTGGTCAAGTGAAAGGGCAAACCTGTAGAAGATGCAACTTGGTTGTCAAAAACAGAGGTTGACCTCCTGGATCTTCCCATAATAGTACATAAGTGAAGGTCACTTCTCAATCCACCATGGGTGTTTGATGCAGGAGCATCCAGTGGCAGAAGAGCAATCTTGCATCAACAAAAAAATTCTAAGTGTTTTGTCTTGGTGTTGTTTTTCTAAGAAGAAAAAGTGTCGCGATATCATGACATGTTGGCAAAGAAGAAAAAGTGTCGTGATATCGCGACATGTCACATTTTCGCGACCATAATACAAGAGAATGCGCAAGAGAGAAAAAGAGTTGCGATATCGTGACATGTCGCATTTTGGTGACCAGAAGATAAGAGAGGGTGCAAGAGAGAAAAAGTGTCGCGATATCGCGATATGTCGTATTTTCACGACCCAAAGAGGAGAGAGAGAGCAAGGGAGAAAAGTTGTCATGATATCACGACATGTCACATTTTTACGACCAAAATAGGAGAGAGAAAGCAAGAGAGAAAAAGTGTCACGACATGTCACATTTTCGCGACCAAAATAGGAGAGAGAAATCTAGAGAGCAAAATTTTCGCGATATAGTGACAGGTCACATTTTTGCGACCAAAAGAGAAGAGAGGGAGTAAGAAGGAAAAAGTGTTGCGATATTGCGACATGCTGCATTTTTAGGGGCCGTTACAGAGTGATAGTGTGACAGTTAATGAAAGTCAATACAACAGTTTCAGGGGCAGTTACAGAGTGATGCATGTAGCAAAATAAGAAATGTGATAGTAAATAGAAGTCAATACAATAGTTACAGGGGTAGTTACAGAGTGAAGCATGCAGCCGAAATGAGAAATGTGATAGTGAACGAAAGTCAGACGACGGTTACAGGGGCCGTTACGGAGTGAAATCATCGAGCGATGGTTATACTGAATGTCATCAGACGAAGACCAGGAGTTACAAAGAGAAGATATCATTATAAAAGGAGTGTTGCTTGGAGGATCTCGGGGGACGAGAAATCTAAGACTGCTGCTATTTTTTGTAAATTTTTCCAAGTTATTGAATGAGAATTGGTCTTTCTTTCTTTGTCTTATTTTCCATAAATCTTATTTTCTGTAAATTTTGGCTTTCCACCAATATCCAAAAACTTTTTACCATTATGGTGTTCCTATCAGGAAAAAACAAAATTGAGTTAAAAACATAGGTTTTTATGAGGGATCGCAATCCCATTGTATTAGAATTTGAATTTAGTTCTCTTGAATGAAAACCCAAAGACATACCAGTATTATATCCATCATGGGATCAAATGTTACATACATTTAAATACACTCCTAAATACCTTAGAAGCCATCTAAAATTTTTAGAGATGTCACTACATGACATAATATCACTTTCGAAATATCTTTCTCAAGATCTATGTACTTTTTATTTGCTTGGCTTGTCAATGAGTTATTTTCTTCTAAAGGGAGTGACTCATTGTAGGTCTATGAGTGATTTACTCATACTAGATTGATCAAACCTCTTGGAGTAGGCACCTCTAGACTTGATTTTGTAAAATTGACTCTCTAGATCCAATAATAGCTTCTTTTTTTAGTTTTGCAAATCTTATAGGTGTTGTTAACCCAAAGGTAGTAACTGGATCACTATAATAGTCTATATAAGAGTATTATGGTTTGAATATGTAGGTGGTTTGGATTTGTACGCTCTATATATGGAAAAAACAATATAAGTACCTCCTACTATGCATAGTAGATCCAATGAAGTATAAGATAGTATAATATCCACAATGATAGCAAATATTATCACTTTACTAGTATAATATTTCCTTAATCATGTGGATGCACACTTACAATATAAAATAATCAAAATAGTAAAAAAAACATATATATAGTTTCTCTATGCAAACCTTTACAAATATACACTTCAAAAATACCTTTGAAAGATCCAATATAACCAATTTATCTATTTTCTTAGCTAAAAATTTCACCTCATAATCTTGAATACATACATTTTTTAAGATATTAAAAGATTTAAAATTTCTCTAAAATTCAATTCCAATCTAGCAAAAGTTTTAATAAAAGGCAACATAGATGAAATGAAGTTAAACATGTAATCAAATTTATTGATGTGTATCCATATTAGCTATATATGGGGGTGGTTGCCACATGTAAATCTAATATTAAGCCAAACATGTAATTTATTCATATTAATTGGAGTGTATTAGAGATGGGGTTGATTGTCCTATACTAATATAACCCTAGCTAAACATTTATATTCCTTTGAACATATTAAGTGATAGAGTGAAGGCTTAAGTATTTTAGATATAAATTCTAAATATTGAAATTAAAAGGAGCTAAGTTTTAAAGGATTGGGCATTTTAGAGATAATGTATAAGGTTACAATACAAAGGAGTTAAGGTATAGCTCTTTCCATTACGTAAGGAAGTATGCAATAATCTAATATAAGGATTTAAAACATCCAATATAATAAATTTTATATATATTCTTAGCTAAAAAATCCAACTTTTAAATACGAATATATGCATATTGTAAGAGATTAGAAGACATAAAAAATTTAGTAAACAATTAAATATTGAATGAAGCTAAACATGTAATCTGAGCTATTGATGTGTATCCATATTAATTATATATGAGGGTTATTGTCATGTGTAAATTTAACCCTATGCCATGCATGTATTTTATTCAAATTAATTAAAGTTAATTAGATATGGGGTTGATTATCATATATTAATTTAACCCTAGTTAAGAATTAATGTAGTCATATTGATTAAAGTGATATGCAATGTAGCACATCCCTTATTTTCTATTCCTTTATACACTTGAGTGGGATAGTGAAGGCTTTCTTATTTTGGATATAAAGTCTATCATTCAAATTCAAAGGAGCTAATGTGTGAAGGCTTGAGTATTTTAGAGATAAGGTCTAAGGTTCAAACTCAAAGGAGTTAAGGTATGTCTATTTCCACATATAATTGACCTAAGAAAGTATGTGATGGTCTAATATAAGGATAAAGGACCTAAAGACTTACAAAGTAATGTAAACCTTAAAAATTATTTATCATGTATGCAAATTTATCAATAAGTTAGATATGTGATTTATTTATATTAATTTGAGTGAACTAGATATAAGGTTGATTGTCACATATAAATCCAACCATACCTTAACATAAATATAGTAATATTGATTGGAGTGATGTGAAACCTAGTAGATGCCTTCCATTATATACCTATTTACATCTTGAGTGACACAATTAATGCTTGGGTATTTTATATAGAGTCTAATGTTCAATTTCAAAGGAGCTAAGGTGTGAAGAATTAGGTCTTTTAAAGATAAGGTTTAAGGTTTAAACTCAAAGAAGTTAAGGTATGTCTCTTTCTATGTAAAATTGACCTAAGTAAGTATGTTATGATATAATATAAGGATAAAGGACCAAATACCTACAACGTAATTTGAATCTTAAAAACTATTTATCATGTATGCAAATTTACAAATTACTTTTATATAAATTAGTATACATTATTTAGAATGATTTATCAAATATTTTTTTAATATAAAAGTAAAAAGTTAAAGTAATATTTAATTTTCATTATATCATAGGCCATATGAGATAACCATCGTAGACGATGTTATTTACCAATTATATGTTTATCCAACAAAAATTTGGCTACTCAAGTATTGGTATACAACTCTACCTCCAATGGATATGAACCTTGAACTTGCTCTTCGTAGTTTCAAAGCATTATCATTGACCTACTCATGTTGTACATGAAAATAATCCACTTTGATCTTGTATCGATAAAAAATATATATATAATTAAACCTCAACCTAATTATAACTTACATATAAACTATCCACATCAGGTACCTTACTGGAAATTTCATTCAATCCTATAAAGAAGGTTTGGGGTTCAAGCCTAATAGACTGCATCGGATATTAAAAAATTCCTGAATAACTTGAGGGGTATACCTAAATAAGACAGACCTCATAAAATGAAAATTCTTGGTTTCTTGAAGGGTGTACCTAAATGGTACAGGCCTCATGGAATGAAAAGTCCTAACCCCCATATACAAAAAATATTTTTTCTTAATAAAATTTTTAATCCCAGGGGAACCATTACAACGAAATTGGATCTTGATCTTTTTTGAAAGGTCCAAGGTTCAATATTTAGATCTTCCTTGGAATGTCCAAGGCCCAAATCATAGGATGGGCAAGTGTGTGAGGAATGGGTGTCGGGAAGTGTGTGTTAAATTACCTATTAAAAGGGTTCAAGCCTAACAAACTATGTCGGATGAAAAAAAAACATCTTGACAAGCCTGAGGGGAAGGGTATACCTAGATGGGATAGGCCTCATGGAACTAAAATTCCTAGACCCCATGGGACATAGGGAATACTTTTTATTAATTAAAGTTTTAGCCCCAAGGGACCATCACAACAATTCAGGATTTGGATCTTCTTTGGAAGGTCCAAGGTTCAAACCACAATTTAGGTAAGTGTATGAGGGGTGGGTGTGTGCTGGTTGTATATTAAATTACCTATTAATAAGTATAACTCTTAGCTTTAAGAGGGGTTATGGTTGGAAGGAAACTGCTCAGCCATATTTTTTGGTGGTAAAGATTTCTCACACACAAAAAAAAATACCTACATATAAACTATTATACTTTTATTAAAATAACCAATCAAAAATCTTTTTAATATATGATGGAACTTCAAACCAAGTAAATAACCTCAAACCAAATAAATTATATAAACAATACATGGTTAGCTAAAATAAGGGATATAATCTGCTTATGTGAGGATTTGAAGATCAAGTGGGTAGTTAAAACTCTCATGTTGAAAAAGAGAGGACCCAAGTTCAAATCTCTCCCGCTCACATGTTGTGGATATGCAAAGTTTAGTCGATGGTTTCAGCTAGCCTAGATAGGACCGTGTGCGACTCCCAAGTGGAGGTGCGACTCCCAAATGGGTGACTTTGATAGAAGAGAACCCCTCAAACACAGAATCTAATTCCAAAGTCAATGTTTCGCTCTCATGCAAAAAAAACCTGTTTTCAATTATATTATATATATGATTTAAATTCAATAAATACCATGTTATAATAATCAAAATTTTAACCAAACAAATATATTAAATAAATATATATTCCTACGTAACTATAACTCCCTAAAATTTAAAATTTGTTTAATATTAAACCACAAAACCTTATCACAAATTGAAAATGTTAAATCCTTCTTATGAAATAAATCCAAGACAATAAAACCTCAATGTCATCAACCCTATCCATTAATGGAATTGACATAAACACAGTGCTCCCTCTTATTTCCTTTCCAGGCGTGTTTTAAATCTTTTTAAAACAAGATTGCCTAAATGCCATTTGCTTTATCCATACCAAAACCATTAAAATTCATAGTTAAAAGGAACTTTAAACCAACAACATTAATCAAATTCAAATGTAAAATTCTTAAGACCCACTCAACTTATGTTCATATACATTGGTGCTCTTCGATAAAATTTAGGAATGGGTGCATGCTACTATGAAAAACCTTAACCATTCTTAATGTTTTGGTAATGCCCATGAAAAACCTTAACCATTCTTAATGTTTTGGTAAGGCCCATTTCGAATTTCAAGACCATTTATTTTTTTTATAGTTATAAAAATCCATAATTTTTAATAATAATTAAATAGATGCTCTTTCATAAGATTTAGGAAAAGACCTATAATTTTGTGAAAGATTATTATAAATTCCAACACCATTTAATTTTTTATTGTTACAATAACTCTTACGATAAAATAATTTAAATTTTTAGATATTATTTTAAGAATATATTATATATGGACCACATTATTATCTCCCAGATGCAACAATCCAGGCTTAAATAATCTTAATATAATATATGGACCACGTTATGGGATGAAAAGTCCTAGTTGCTTGAGGAGTATACCTAAATGGGATAGGCCTTATGGAATGAAAAGTCTTGGTCCAGAGATACACAAACGCTTTTTCTTAATTAAAGTTTTAATCATAGGGGACCATCGCAACAATTCAAGATTTAGATCTTCTTTGAAAGGTCCAAGGTTCATGATTTGGATCTTCTTTGGAATGTCCAAGGTTCAAACCATAGTGTGGGCAAGTGTGTGAGGGATGGATGTGTGTTGTTTGTATGTTAAATTACCTATTGACCAGGTTCAAGCCTAACAGACTATGTCGAATACAAATTTTTTTTTGACTAGCTTGAGGGGTATACCTAGATGGGATATGACTCATATAATATAAAGTCCTAGCCCCCAAGGGATACAGGGAATAATTTTTCTTAATTAAAGTTTTAATTCTAGGGAGACCATTGCAAAAATTCAAGATTTGGATCTTCTTTGGAAGGTCCAAGGTTGAGGATTTGGATCTGCTTTGGAAGGTCCAAGGTTGAGGATTTGGATATGCTTTGGAAGGTCTAAGGTTCAAACCATAGTGTGAGAAAGTGTGTGAGGGATGGATGTGTGTTGTTTGTGTGTTAAATTACCTATTAACGAGGTTCAAGCCTAACAGACTATGTCAGATACAAAAAAATCTTGACTAGTTTAAGGGGTATACCTAGATGAGATAGGCCTCGTGGAATGAAAAGTATTGGCCCCCATGGAATATAGGGAATAATTTTTATTAATTAAAGTTTTAGTCCCAAGGAACCATCACAACGATTCAAGATTTGGATCTTCTTTGAAAAGTCCAAGGTTCAGGATATGGATCTTCTTTGGAAGGTCCAAGGTTCAAACCACAATATGGGTAAGTGTGTGAGGGGTGGTGTGTGCTAGTTGTATTTTAAATTACCTATTAATAAGCATAGCTCTTAGCTTTAAGAGGGGTCATGGTTGAGAGGATACTGCATATTGGTTGGTCTTAGAGATTTCTCACACTAACAAAAAAATCCTACATATAAACTAGTATACATTTATTAAAATAACTAATCAAATGTCCTTTTAATATATGATCGAACCTCAAACCAAATAAATAACCTCAACCCAAATAAAATATATAAACAATACATGGCTAAGCCAAAATAAGAGATATAATCTGCTTATGTGGGGGAGTTGGAGAGCAAGCGGGTAGTTAAAACTCTTAAGTTGGAAAAGAGAGACCCCAAGTTCAAATATCTCCCCATCACATGTTGCGGATATGCAAAGTTTAGTCGATGGTTTCAGATGGCATGGATGGGACCCGATATGACTCTTGGGTGACTTTAAAATAAAAGAACCCCTAAACACATAATTTAATTCCAAGGTTTCGCTCCCCTCCAAAAAGTATGTTTTCAAATATATATATATAAATTCAATAAACACCATCTTATAATAATCAAAATTTAATAAAATAAATATATTAAATAAACATTTATCCTTACATAACTATAACTCCTTAAACTTTAAAATTTGTTTAATATAAAACCAAAAAAACCTAAAAAAATTAAGACAAAACCATATCACAAATTTAAAATGTTTTATGCTCGTCCTTATCATCAAATAAATCCAAGACAATAAAAGTTCAACATCATCAACCCTATCCAGGACAATAAAAGTTCAACGTCATCAACCCTATCCATTAATGGAATTGACCAAAACACATAGTGCTTCATGTTATTTCCTTTCCAAGCGTGTTTTAAATCTTTTTAAAACAAGATGTCAAATACCTAAATGCGATTTGGACCTTTATTAAATCCTAAGGTCTATCCATTCCAAAACCATTAAAATTATTAGTTAAACGGAATTTTAAACCAACAACATTAATCCAAATGTAAAACTCTTAAGATCCACTAAACTTAAGTCCATCTATATTGGTGCTCTTCCATAAGATTTAGGAATTGGTACATGCTACCATGAAAAACCTTAACCACCGACTCACCTTAAGTCCATTTACATTGGAAAACCTTAACCAACCACTCAACTCAAATCCATCTACATTGGTGCTCTTCCATAAGATTTCGGAATAGATTTCGGAATGGGTACATGCTGCCATGAAAAACCTTAACCATTTTTAATGTTTTGGTAAGGCCCATTTCAACTTTCAAAATCATTTATTTATTTTTATAGTTATAAAAACTCCTACAAAATTTTTGAATAATTTTTACTAATAATTAAATTGATGCTCTTCCATAAGATTTAGGAAAATGACCTATGTATTCTTAAAATTTTGTTAAAGTTTACTGTAAATTTCATCACCATTTAATTTTTATTGTTACAATAACTCTTACAATAAAGTAATTTAAATTTTTAAATATTATTTTAATAATATATTATATATGGACGACATTATTATTCTCCAAATGCAATAATCTATGCTTAAATAATTTTAATATATATAGAAGTTGGTAAAATTCATGCTTAAATAATCTTAATCCATAGCAATAATTTAGAATTTGGATCTTTTTTGGAAGGTCAAAGGTTCAAACCACAATTTAGATAAGTATGTGAGGAGTGGGTGTGTGTTGGTTGTATGTTAAATTACCTATTAATAAGTACAGCTCTTAGATTTAAAAAGGGTTATGGTTGGGAAAAGACAGGCTCAGCCCTGTGTATTTGTTGGTCGTAAAGATTTCTCACACCAACCAAAAAAAAAAACCTGCATATAAACTATTATACATTTATTAAAATAACCAATAAAAAATTCTTTTAATATATGATGAACTTCAAACCAAGTAGAGAACCTCAAACCAAATAAATTATATAAACAATACATGACTTAGCTAAAATAAGAGGGGAGAGCAAGCGGGTAGTTAAAACTCTCAAGTTGGAAAAGAGAGGCCCCAAGTTCAAATCTCTCTCCCTCACATGTTGTGGATATGCAATGTTTAGTGGATGGTTTCAGCTGGCATAAATGGGACCTGGACTCCCGGATAACTTTGACAAAATCTAATTCCAAAATCCAAGGTTTCTCCTCTACAAAAGACGTATTTTCAATATATATATAAGATTTAAGTTCAATAAACACCATGTTATAATAATAAAAAATTTAACCAAATAAATATATTAAATAAACATATATCCCTACATAACTATAACTTCCTAGACTTTGAAATCTGTTTAATATTAAACCACAAAACCTTGAAAACATTAACACAAAACCTTATCACAAATTTAAAATCTTAAATCCAAGACGATAAAACCTCAACGTCATCAACCCTATCCATTAATGGAATTGACATAAACACAGAGCGCTCCATCTTATTTCCTTTCCAAGCATGTTTTAAATCTTTTAAAAACAAGATGGTCAAATACTTAAATGCCATTTGGTTTATTCTTACCAAAACCATTCAAATTCTTAGTTAAAAGGAACTTTAAACCAACAACATTAATCGAATTCAAATGTAAAACTCTTAAGACCCACTCAACTTAAGTTCATATACATCATTAAAATTGTTAAAAAAACTTTAAACCAACAACATTAACCCAATTCAAATGTAAAAATCTTAAGACTCATTGAACTTAAGTTCATATACATTGGTGCTCTTCCATAAGATTTAGGAATGGGTACATGCTACCATGGAAAACCTTAACCATTCTTAATGTTTTGGTAAGCCCATTTCAAATTTCAAGATTATTTATTTATTTTTATAGTTATAAAACTCCAAAAATTTTAAATAATTTTTATTAAATTAAATTGACGTTCTTTCATAAGATTTAGGAAAAAATACCTATATATTCTTAAATTTTTTGTTAAAGTTTATTATAAATTCCAACACCATTTAATTTTTATTGTTACAATAACTCTTACAAGAAAATAATTTAAATTTTTAAATATTATTTTAAGAATATATTATATATGGACCACATTATTATCTTCTAGATGCAACAATCCACGCTTAAATAACCATAAAAGTTTGGTAAAATTATTTATTTATTTAAAAATAAATTTAAATATTTAAAAAGAAAGGATCAAATTTTGTGAAGGATACATAAATAATATCCTCAAGTAAAACCTATTTTAATTTTATAAAACAAAAAACTGTTGTAAAAAATTGTGATCCCTTCAAAAAAAACCCTATGCTTTAAATATATATATATTCTTCTTATAAATAAATTAAATTACTGCGTGAGCCCATTAAGTACGTCGCTGTGTATATATATCTTGCATGCCAATTTCAATTCAAACAAGTGTGTGTTAGGATCTGTCGCAGAAGGAGGAGTCTCCAATGGTCTCTCTCGCGGAAGCAGAGTGCAATATGACAGTTTCTAGGTTAGTTTTTTTCCATCAAGTACGTCCCTGTGTATATATATCTTGCATGCCCATTTCAATTCAAACAAGTGTGTGTTAGGATCTGTCGCAGAAGGAGGAGTCTCCAATGGTCTCTCTCGCGGAAGCAGAGTGCAATATGACAGTTTCTAGGTTAGTTTTTTTTAAGTATGTTGAGGTTTATGTTGTTCATAATATTTTTTAATTGTTGTGTTAGTGTATTTGATCCTATGACAACATGCTTGAACTTGATTTTTTATTAAATTTATATTACATTAAACATTTTTTTAAATTTGTATTATAATTAAGCCCACCCCTCACTATTGATAAGGGAGAAGCCCGTTGTTTCTCCGACATCTCTATCCATGCACACAGAGCAGCAGCCAGCGCTGGAGGCACCACAATCGTCGGGACACGAACCTCTTAGTCCAAACCGGTCTCGACATCGATTGCATCATATTTTATCATGCAATCGAACCCCTAGACCGGTCCCCTCCGCTAAGGATTGCAACATCTTTTATCATGTGGCAAACTTTGCATCTGCAATATCGTTGTTATGTTATTAGTATGTATTATGACTGCAATTGTTCTGTTCCATAAGAAATATAGGAAAGTTTTTACTTAGGTGAGAATTAGAGGATCACCATTCTTAAAAAAATCTGTTGGTTAATTATGAAACAATTTGTTTTAAATGTACAGACAATGTGGTCTTTTTAAATTGTTATTATAATTCCATCCTTCTCAGTTAAAGGGAACAACTAACTACATGCAGGTCTTAGACGGGTCTTTCCCATCAGACAACTTTGAATAAAGCTCAATGGACTACTACAACATAAGTGAAGAAAGCAATCAACTGGCCGACATGTTGTGGTATTGGGACTGGGCCGACAATTGCAATCATTACACGCGGCCTGGGCCTGCACAGATAGAGATGGCGGGTCATGGTGAGGAGTCCACCCATTTTAATAAAGTTGAAGGAGATAATGTGGATATTGGTTGTAAGGGAAGCACAAGCATAAATTCAGGAACTTCAAGTTGTAGCCATGAAAGAGATGTGGGCATTCAAGGCATTATGAACAACCGAAAGAAGAAATGGAGTTCGAGTGAGACAAGAGAGCTCATAAGACATAGGCTTCAAATGGACGTAGAATTTAGAGCGCCCAAGACCAAACGTAGCATTAAGAACTTGTGGAAAGAGATGTCTGTAAAACTCAATTCGAGGACCGGAAAAGCTTGTAAGAGAAAATGGCAAAGGATTGTGAAGGAGTACAAGAGAAGGAAGAGAGAAGTTAAGCCAAGGACAAGTTATTTCAAGATCGTCGAACAAATTGTTGAAGGTACCTTAGCGGTGGAACAACCCACCTTAACGGAGTCATCGGGTTTGATGACTCCGTTAAGGTGGGTTGTTCCACCGCTAAGGTACCTTCAACAATTTTTTCCACGATCTTGAAATAACTTGTCCTTGGCTTAACTTCTCTCTTCATTCTCTTGTACTCCTTCACAATCCTTTGCCATTTTCTCTTACAAGCTTTTCCTGTCCTCGAATTGAGTTTTACAGACATCTCTTTCCACAAGTTCTTAATGCTACGTTTGGTCTTGGACGCTCTAAATTCTACGTCCATTTGAAGCCTATGTCTTATGATCTCTCTTGTCTCACTCGAAATCCATTTCTTCTTTCGGTTGTTCATAATGCCTGAAAGGCCCACATCTCTTTGTTATCTTCTTCAACTTTATTAAAATGGGTGGACTCCTCATGATGGCCCGCCATCTCTATCTGTGGAGGCCCAAGCCTCGTGTAATGAGTGCAATTGTCGGCCCAGTCCCAATACCACAACATGTCGGCCAGTTGATTGTTTTTTGTTAGAAAAATAAACCCAAATTTCACGCCTCCGCCAGACTGCACTCCAAACCTTGGACGAAACCGGATTGCGCTCCAGACAAGGGCGAAGTCAGACTACGCTCCCGCAGTACGGGATCCCGGAAAATGTGTGACATGACGTCGCACCTACCTTCTGACAAATGTGACATCTGACAGATCCGATCGCCGCAGGAGTTAATGCCAAGTCGACGATTAGTCAGAAACCCTAGTTGAGGGCCTGTCAAAGGATAACCCTTATCCGAACCTGTCAGAGGATAACCCTTATCCTCCTCTCCCCGCAGCTATAAAAGGCAGCTCCGGTATTCAAAAAAACAAAGAGAATTTAGAGAGTAGACGATAGAGGACGCAGAAAGAGGTGAAGAGAATAGATCAGAGAAAGGAGGGTGAGAAATTCATTGAGCAGTGTGGCTCAGCTGATTAATGTTCGAGCAACAGAATCGACATTTCCCCTTTTAGTTTATCCTGTAGCTTAGTCTGCAGATGTTGTTAATTCCTCAATTGAGGAATACTATAACCCTAGTTTCATATAAATAAACTTTGCTATTGTTTGTGGCATCTTTAGGGTTTGCAGAAGTTTATGTGCTAAATTTTGTTGTTCTCTGTTTCGATGTTTCTCTCCTCTCATACGGGTCTTGCCAAGCCAGGCAAACCCAGCGGCAGCCACACAAGATGAAGAAGTCAAGAAAATACTGCAAGGCCGAAGTTGGCAAGTCTTAGAGAAGCCTTTCCAACTTCGCTGTCGAAGTCCGACTATGCCTGAGATTCGAGCACAGCCTGAGTGCGCCAGCGAAGTTCGTCTGCCAGTGCTGTGCAAACTTTGCTAGCGATAGTCGAATTCCCTTCTACACTCGGTGAAGTCCACACTTCGCCCATTATAAGTGCACCATACACACTTCGTTGCGAAGTCCAAACATCACCCACCAAACGGGCACAGTCTGCACTGCGCTGCGAGTGATGGCGATGATCGCACTTCGCTCGCACAAGTTGTTTCTCCTCCTGTGCTCGACGACGAACGCAATTCATGTGTGATGTCTGTTTCTCCTCTTGTGCCCGACGCAGTCCGTGCATCACCTCCTCACGATGACTGGAAATTAAAAACCATTCATTCAAATTGGTATCAGATCTAATTGAGCCATGACGCGGAGATAGAAGATGGATTCTGAAAAGAATTCCCTGTAGTTGCAGATCCCATGATTTAATGGCAAGAACTACGATTACTAGAGCATCCATTGAAAGAGCTATGGGAGTTAGTCGAGAATGGCTACCTAGAATCGGTAGATGCAACAGCACTGGCCGCCCTCTCTCAAGAAGACAAGGATCTATTGAAAGAGCATAAGAAGAAGGACCAGAAGGCCCTCTTCTACATCATGCAAGCGGTTGAGGAGACCATCTTCCTATGGATTGCATCAGCCACCAAGGCCAAGTAGGCCTAGGCAACCCTGGCAAGTTCATATTAGGGCACCTACAAAGTGAAGTTGGTGAAACTACAGATGCTCAAGACAGAGTTTGAGAATCTGCAGATGACTAAGTCCAAGTTCGTGAGTGATTTCTTCACCCAGACGATGTACATTATCAACCATATGCGGTTGAACAGAGAAAATGTGTAGAGACAAAGAATCATGGAGAAGATTCTCAGAAGTCTGCCTGCCAAGTTCGACTTGGTTGTGATAGCAATTGAAGAGTTGAGGGATCTAACAACCCTCTCGACAAACGAGCTCATGGGTTCATTACAGACGCATGAACAGAGGCTGAGCTGCTCAACTCAGTCTTCTTTGGAGCAAGCCTTCAAAGCGCAAGTCTCAATCCGAAACAGTGGCAGATAAGACTGCCACCATAGCGCTTCTAGTTCTCAAGTTGGAAAATGCAGATGCAGGCATGGGAAAAGTAACAAGCAAGGAGGGAGATCAAACCCTCATGACAGTGATCCTAGTTACAACTTTCATCATCAAGGAGGAAGAGGCATTGGGAAAAATCAACAAGGTGGCTCTCAGCAAAATAAGGACATGTCAAAGGTCCAATGCTACTACTGCAACAAGTTCGGCCATTATGCCTCACAGTGCAAGAAGAAGATGACGAACGAGAATCAGTAGCAAGCCCATTATATGGAGGAACCCAAAAATGTGACAGGAGGAAATGTGCTGCTAACTTGCAGTATTGAAGAGGAGAGCAAGAAAAACATCTGATATCTTGACAATGGTTGCAACAACCACATGATTGGGAATAGAGAGATGTTCTCACAACTGGATGAAACAGTCCAGTCCAAATTCAAGATGGGAAACAACATCAAAGTTCTTGTGATGGGTAAAGGAAAGATCCTCATCCGAACCTGGAACGATGAAAGAAAAACAATTCAATATGTTTTTTATGTGCCTAGGTTGAAGCACAATCTGCTAAGTGTTGGACAACTTGTGTAGAAGGGGCACACTGTATTGTTCAAATATGGTGTATTTGACAAATTGCAATAGTGTCCATGACGAAAAACAAAATGTTTCCATTGTAGATTTAGAATGAATCTTTGATGTCTCTGAGTGCAGTTGAGAAGGATGCTACCTAGCTGTGGCATCTCAAATTCGATCACCTGAGTTTCAGTGGCCTGAATCTGTTGCACAAGAAGTAGATGGTGAAGGGTTTACCCCTTATTGAGCAACCAAATCAAGTTTGTGAAGGTTGCCTGGTCGACAAGCAGCACAGGGATGCATTCCCTATAGGACAGTCTTTGAGAGCATCACGGCCATTGGAGCTGGTGCACTCAGACATCTGTGGTCCCATGCAGACCACCACATATGCTGGCAACAAGTATTTCTTGACCTTCATTGATGACTTCAGTCGGAAGACCTGGGTTTATCCCATCAGGTTGAAGTCAGAGGTAATTTGCAAGGTTTAAGGAGTTCAAGGCTCTGGTTGAGAAACATAGCAGATATTATGTGAAGACTCTCAGAACTGATGGAGGTGGAGAGTACATCTCCAATGAATTTTACAACTTCTACAAGCAACATGGAATTCGTAGGCAGTTTACTGCCAGATACACACTGCAACAAAATGGTGTAGCTGAGAGGAAGAACAGAAGCATGTTGAAGGCAAAAAGTCTGCCACATGAGTTCTAGGCAGAAGCTGTAAGTTGTGCAGTTTATCTGCTGAACCGATGTCCCACCAAGAGTGTGAGGGACAAAATTCTAGAGGAATCCTGGAGCAAGTTGAAGACAAGTGTGGCTCATTTACGAGTTTTCGGGTGCATAGCATAAGCACATGTTCCAGATGAGAAAAGTCAGAAGCTGGATGACAAAGCTAAAAAGTGCATCTTCATAGGGTACAATGAACCAACAAAGGCCTATCGGTTGTACAACCCTGTGACAAAGAAACTTGTCATCAACCGAGATGTGAAGTTCCTAGAGGATGAAGCCTGGAAATGGAATTCAAAGACTGATCAGCCTGAACCAGCAACTGTTGAACTTGTAAACTTGAAGGATGATAGTGCACAGCCACCTGTACCTTCAAGCAACAACAGTGGTGCCAGTAGCAACATAGCCTCATCATCCCGGTCACCTCCACTTGTAAGTAGAATTCAAAACCTGAGGACTCCTACGAAGACTCGGAGCTTGCAAGACATTTATGAGGTAACCCGTAATTAGATAGATGAAGAATATTCTAATTTTGCCCTCTTTACTGAGTGTGATCTAGTGGAGTTTGAAGAGGTAAGTCAAAATCGCACATGGGTAAAAGCGATGGATGAAGAGATAGCAGCCATTGAGAAGAATGAAACATGGCAGCTGACAGATCTTCCAGTAGGAAAGAAGACCATTGGGGTCAAGTGGGTGTATATGATGAAGTTCAATGCCCAAGGAGTAGTTGATAGGCATAAGGCCATATTAGTGGCGAAAGGCTACAAGTAGAAGTCAAGAGTTGACTATCATGAGGTGTATGCACCTGTAGCCCGACTTGACACAGTCAGAATGATTCTGGCATTGGCAGCTCATAAAGGATGGAGTGTGTACCAGATGGATGTCAAGTCTGCCTTCCTCAATGGAGTGTTGGAAGAAGAGGTCTATATAGACCAGCCGCCTGGTTATGAAATATAAGGGCAAGAAGGCAAAGTCCTGAAGCTGAACAAGGCCCTGTATGGGTTGAAGCAAGCACCCCAGGCATGGTACAGCCATATTGACAGCTATTTTCAGGAGAAAGGGTTTCAAAAATGCCCATATGAGCACTCACTGTACATGAAGATGATTGAAGCAGGAGAGCTCATTATCATCTACCTGTACATGGACGATCTGATATATACTGGAAATAGCAGCAACTTATTTGCGTAGTTCAGAACAACCATGAAGTCTAAGTTTGAAATGACTGACATGGGGCTGATGAAATTTTTTCTTGGCATTGAAGTTGACCAATCAACAGATGGCATCTTCATTTCTCAGGGAAAATACGCAAAGGATGTCTTGAAGCGTTTCAATATGGAGGACAACAAACCTGCCATCACACCTGTAGCCACAGGTTTGAAGCTGAGAAAGTTGGATACAAGGAGGAATGTAGATCCAACCTTGTTCAAAAGGCTATTGGCAGTCTTATGTATTTGACTGCAACTCGGCTAGATCTGATGTTCAGAGTCAGTATGATCAGCCATTTCATGGAGACTCCAAAGGACATGCACTGGAAACCAGGAAAGAGGATCTTGCGCTATGTCAGCGAGACGTGAAACCATGGCCTATTTTATGCCAAATGGGACCAGTTGGAACTAGTGGGCTACACAGATAGTGACTGGGCTGGTAGTACCGATGATCGGAAGAGCACCTCCGGGTATGCTTTCCATCTTGGATCAGGGGCAGTCTCATGGGAATCCAAGAAACAACCCATTGTTGCATTGTCCACAGCCAAAGCAGAATATGTCACTGCCATGACAACCGCATGCCAGGCAGTATGGCTGTGAAGAGTTCTGAGTGAATTACACAATCTTTCGGAAGGTGCGACAACAATTTTTTGTGATAACAATTCGGCCATCGCACTGTCAAAGGATCCCGTGTTCCATGGCCGGATGAAACACATTGATATTCGTTATCACTTCATCAGAGAGTTGGTGAAGTCCAGAGAAATTCATCTGCAATTTTGCAGATCCAAGGAGCAGTTGGTAGATATTTTCATGAAGCCTTTGAAGGAGGAAGACTTCAGAAGATTGCGAGAGCAGCTTGGAGTCAAAGTGCTTGTGAAATCAGGTTTAAAGGAGGGTGTTAGAAAAATAAACCTAGATTTCATGCCTCCGCCAAAATGCGCTCCAAACCTTGGGCGAAACCGGATTGTGCTCCAAACATGGGCAAAGTCGGACTGCGCTCCCGTAGTTCGGGATCCCGACAAATGTGTGACATGACGTTGCATCTACCTTCTGACAGATGTGACATCTGACATATCTGATCGCCGCAGGAGTTAATGCCAAGTTGGCGATTAGTCAGAAACCCTAGTTGAGGGCCTTTCAGAGGATAACCCTTATCTGAACCTGTCAGAGGATAACCCTTATCCTCCTCTCCCCGCGGCTATAAAAGGCAGCTTCGGTCTTTAGACAAACAGAGAGAAGTTAGAGAGCAGACGATAGAGGACGCGAAAAGAGATGAAGAGAATAGAGCAGAGAAAGGAGGGCGAGCAATTCAGTGAGCAGTGTGGCTCAACTGATTAATGTTCGAGCAGCAGACTCGACATTTCCCCTTTTAGTTTATCCTGTAGCTTAGTCTGCAAATGTTGTTACTTCCTTAGTTGAGGAATACTGTAACCCTAGTTTCATATAAATAAACTTTGCTATTGTTTGTGGCATCTTTAGGGTTTGCAGAAGTTTATGTGCTAAAGTTTGTTGTTCTCCGTTTCGGCGTTTCTCTCCTCTCATACGGGTCTTGCCAAGCCAAGCAAACCCAGCGGCAGCCGTGCAAGATGAAGAAGTCAAGAAAAGACTGCAAGGCCGAAGTTGGCAAGTCTCAGAGAAGCCTTTGCAACTTCGCTGCCGAAGTCCGACTGCGCCCGATATCCGAGCGCAGACCGAGTGCACCAACGAAGTTTGTCTGTCGGCACTGTGTGAACTTCGCCAGCGACAGTCGACTTCCCTCCTGCGCCCGACGAAGTCCACACTTCGCCCATTATAAGTGCGCCATACACACTTCACTGCTAAGTCCGAACTTCACCCACCAAACGGGCGCAGTCCGCACTGCGCTGTGAGTGACGGCGACGATCGCACTTCGCTCGCACGAGTTGTTTCTCCTCCTGCGCTCGGCGATGAACGCACTTCGCGTGCGACATCTGTTTCTCCTCCTGCGCCCGGCGCAGTCCGTGCATCGCCTCCTGACGGCGACTGGAAATTAAAATCCGTTCCTTCAATTCTTCACTTATGTTGTAGTAGTCCATTGAACTTTATTCAAAGTTGTCTGATGGGAAAGACCCGTCTAAGACCTGCATGTAGTTAGTTATTCCCTTTAACTGAGAAGGATGGAATTATAATAACAATTGAACAAGACCACATTCTCTGTACAATTAAAACAAATTGTTTCATAATTAACCAACAGATCTTTTTTAAGAATGGTGATCCTCTAATTCTCACCTAAGTAAAAACTTTCCTATATTCTCACCTAATTCGCATCTGCAATCTCGTTGTTAAGTTGTTAGTATGTATTATGACTGCAATTGCAATGGCATGATCAATATCGTTGATGTTGATCAATATTGTTAGATTGTTTCCACTCGGGCATTTAAGACGATTGAAGCCCAGGAATAATTTCTCTGGAACTCCCATCCTTGCCATCCCTTCCGAGGTAGACAGACTACAGAGCTCGGAAATCCCGTACGAGTCTCTCAGCGAATATTGGCCAGGTAAATCGCAGCGAGTCGGGGAGTTACTCGGCCCTAGGTTTTTATTATAAAAACTCACAGGCCCTGCTGAAAGTAACCTGCGAGTTTTAAACACTGATTTTACGTGTTCCCTTGAGTTCGTATAACACGCAATCATTCAATTTCATTCAATGTTATGTTGAATTTGTATTGTTTCCAAGTTATGATCGTGGGAGAATTTGGATCCTTTCTAAATTCCCGTTGAAGTTGTATTATAACAATGTTAAGAGTTATCATCTATTTGTACTTTTACATGGTTTATTGTTGGCAGTGTAATTTACTACTGTTATGTTGAATTTGGATTGTTTCCAAGTTATGATCGTGGTAGAACTTTGATTCCTTTTAATTTCTGTCGTAATTTACTACTGTTATGTTGAATTTGTATTGTTTCCAAGTTATGATCGTGGGAGAACTTGGATTCCTTTTAATTTCTGTCCAGGTCGTTTTACAACAATGTTAAGAGTTCTCATCTATTTGACATGGTTTTTGTGGAGTTATTCCATTCCATATAATGCAGGAAGGTGGCAATTATCTAGTCTCTGGCCCAGAAGGGAAGAATGGGAGAGTGACATATTTTTATATTTTTATGACTCCGATATTGACAACTACTACTATGGCCAGGGGAACCCAATGAAGCCACACAGGATCAGAATGACACACACTGTGTGGCTTCATTGGGTCCCCCATGGCCTCCACCAGAGGATGGAAGTGTGCAGGCCTTGCCTTGCACAGAGAAAGGACATGAGAAAATTTCAGACGGATGACACACTAATCCGCCGGGAATATTCAAGGCAGTTGAAGGGGAGGACTGTAATATGTTTGAGAGACTGTACGCTTTTTGTTAGGTCTCTCGAGAGGGTTCCATTGGCGTTGCTGTGAAGATCAATAAGAGGGATTCTGACATTGCCATCAATTGGGCTGGGGCCTCCACCATGCCAAAAAATGTGAGGTCTCTGGTTTTTGTTATGTCAAGTATATTGTTCTTAAAATCCTTGAACTGCAACGTTCAGCACGTAAGTCATCCTTTTCCTTTTGGTAATTATTGTTGGTGGATGTTGTTTATCAAAATTCACCGTAGAAATTATATTGTAGTTTGGACAAGGTGAGATTTAGGGTATGATCAGATATAATTGCTAGTTAGTTGGTTATTTAGCAGAAGGATGCAAGCTTTAAATACATTGGTTCTCGGTTCTGAGAGAAGTTTCCTCTATTTTTATGCCCTTGGTAGATTTCAACTTGATTTTTGGTTATTGCAACCATTGTACCTCAGATTTATAAAAGGTTCAACAAAACATTTCATTTAAAGTGATCTTCATTAAATGATTCATGTCGGTAGAGAGTGCCCTTTTAAAATAGAGAGGGGGAGAAGAGGTGAGGTCGAGTTGAGTCCTCTCTCCCTCCTTTTTGTCCTTTTAAACGTTGGGGAGGTGAGGTGAGGGGAGGGGACAGCCAGAACCGGCCGGAACCTCTCTATTTATAAAAAAAATGGGAGAACGCTCCTTTTCTGATTTAAGGAAAAGGTTATTTTCATTCATGCATTAGAAGAACTCCAAATCCCACTTCTCCAATAAAAGTATCTTAATTACTAGTAGAAGGTGTTTCAACACACGTTTGTATGACGTCATTTTTGTTTTGGAACAAGATGGAATTTGTACGAATAAGAAGTAGAGATATATGTAAAGTGAGAAGTTTTTCTTTTCTCAGACAAAAAGGTTCTAGTATATCCAAAATATATAGCTTGCCTGTAACTTAAAAAAAAAATTCTCTTGTTTTAAAAAAAAATTCTCTTGTTTTAAAAAAAAATTCTCTTGTTTACAAATACTAGGTATATATTCTTATTGATATAAGTTTAAAAATAATAGACTTGGGTATATGTATGTTTTTATTAATGTTGAGATATTTTAAGATTTGCATTTGTGTTGGTTTTTCTTATGAACTTCTAATTAAAGAAACTCGTTGATTTTTCTATGGTGGACAAACAAACTGAAGAACACAAGCTTATACTGAGAGGGGGGTGAACAGTATAAGATCAACTTTTACTTTTTTTCTCAAACAATATTATCCAATATATCAATGGCAATATCAACAACAATGATCAAAGCAATGCACAAATAAGGAATAAAATGGTGTTGGATTATGTTGAGGAGGTGGCCCAAATGTCCGATGGGATTATTTTTGAGGTTGAATCTGTGTTGTAGAACTATATCGGTTCTATCATAGGTTTGCTTGGGGTTTTTCGGCTTCTGTGGTCCTTCTGGTTTTTGTTGTTGTTCTTTGTTTTGTTTTGTTGTGTGCTTTATTGTAGTGTGCTCTTTAGCACAATGTGCTTTGTTGTTATGTGTTTTGTGGTATAAGGTTTAGAGTCCCCTTTCAAAACCCTTTTCTCTTAATATTACAAAAAATATATATCAATAACAATAATCAAAGCAATGCACAAATAAGAAACAAATGGAACATGAAACATCATAGGGAAGAAGAGACTAAGAGACCAATGGGGTCAAGGTAAGATTTCTTCAATAGATGTTCCTTCTCATATTGCATGTTTGGACACAAGGCTATGCAGTGTAGGACACATGGAAATAAGGAATATGGTTTCACTAAGAGAAAATTAAAAAATGGGTATCTCTTTCAAGGGTGTTGTCACTACTGTAATCAATGTGGTCATAAAGCAGTTAATTATAGGGTTCATGACAGGAATGAATATGGCTTCACTAGGAGAAACTTAAAAACATTTGCACCTTCAAGGAACCACACCATTAAATGTTATAAGTGCAATAACATTGAGCTTATAGCTAAGTGGTGTAGATCAGAATTCCCAAAGATAAGCAAGAATAGGAATATTCAGAGGAATCAGAAAGATCAGTTGAGGAAGAATGTGGACAAAGAGAAAGAGTAGTGTATGCTGGGAGTAGAGATACTCTCACCCCAAAATTAACCACCTCAAGGAGAGGATGTGGGGAGGGGCCTAAGCTAAGAGTATTATATTTAGACCCAAAGGTGACCCTTTTCCATTGATATCAAAGGGGGAGATTCAATTTAGGGGGAGAGAATTGAGTTAGGGGAAGCGAAATTATAAAAGGTAAAAGAAATGGTTAAAGGAAAAAGGCTTACAATAAATGACAAAGGGGGATATTTTGGGAAATTTGAGCAAGTTTTACTGTCATTGATGTCAAGATATTTGATGTCCAGTTTCATCATCATTAATTTCATAAGGTTGTTTTTCCAAAATACAAGGAAGAGTTAAAGGAAAATGGATATAATATTTATTTTAAATATTATATGCCTAAAGAGGTCTAAAATACTGAAGACCTAAGGAAGGAGAAGCAAGTTTAAAAAGAAATAATAATATTATAATATTTAATATTATAATATTTCAGGAAAAAGGATGACCTGAAGAAAAATGAGGTCCAAGTAATCATTAAAAAATAAATCCTTGAAAAAACCCATTGAGCAACTTTTAAAGGTTATTATTTTATTTAATATAATTAAAATTTTAACCATAGGTTAAAATTTTAATTTAAATAAATCATAAAGCACCAAAGGTTTAAATTTAAATTAGAAATAAAATTTGAATCACATAATCCAACATGTTGGAGTGCAAAGGACAATGTACAAAAGGGGGCAATGATTTTCATTTAAATTATCCAATGTAATTCGTATTCCTAAGAGAATAAATAAATTATGAGTTGCATTAAGAGAGAAGAAGAGGAATTCATGTGGTTTAAGTTTAAAGAGGTAAAATTTGGATTAAATCCATGTGGAGCGCCAAAACAAACCGAAACAACTGGGTCTTGCAGATAGTGATCGAAGGCTAGTTAAAATATTCACACATGGTAGGTTGAGGGTTCGATTCCTATCCCCTTTGTTCTAACACATAACAAGGTTTTTTATGTTTTCCAAAATAGCATAAGGTAGGCATAAAGGGTGTTTCATGTGCTTTGAGTGTTGTGTGGTCGTATAGCCCAAAGATAGCTTAGCCTTGGGCTAAGGTGCTGCGGCGACGGTTGGTCACGGGTTCGAGTTTGGGTGTAGTCATAAAGGGTAAAATATTTTTGTTGAAGACGTGGGCCAACATTTATAAGGTAAGCACTTTTAATTTTTCCCAAGGTTTTGGAAGGCACATATTACATAGAGACCACATGATTATTCTTGAAAAGGTGGGATTCATAAGGTTGATTAAGTATTTTATTTTTGATTAGATATATAAATAAGGGAATTGGAGTTATAAGGTTTAAAAAAGTAATTTAATTTTTTTTTTTTGAATGCTACTTTGTGAAGATTAGAGTTATAAGGTGTTAATAAAGTAATTTAATTTTTATTTGTTGAAATTATTTTTTTGAATATTGGAGTTAAAAGATGTTAACACAATAATTTGATTTTTTATGTATTGAATATTAGTTCGAGAAGGTTTAATTTTATAAGGTGTTAATAAAGAAATTTTATTTTTTATGTATTGAATATCATTTTGAGAATTTTGGAGATTATAAGGTGTACTTGAGACTTGATATTTTTTGTATGATGAAATAATTATTGGGGAGAATATTTGTGTGGAGATTTTGAGATAGGTTGTTGCTATCTAACCTTTAAATTGGCAAAGAGTATTTGATTGTGATTAAGATAGGTTTTGAAGATATATCTCCATAAAAAAAATTATGGCCACATCTTCCTTATGAATAAAATATTATTGGATTGAATCTTGTGAAATACAAAGTTGGAGTGAAAAGGATTGTTTGATAATCATTGTTGGAAATGTTTGAGTGAGTTTTCATATGCATGATTTGTGGATGTTGAAAGAACATGAGTACCATTGTTATGTGAACTATCTTGAACTAGAGTTTGTGAAAGAACATGAGTATCATTGTTATGTGAGATTGAGAACTATCTTGAGCTAAGGTTTGTAAGAGATCATGAGTATCATTGTTATATAAAATTGAAATCATCTTGAGTCAAGGTTTGAGTTCCATAGTATGAGTTTTTGGAAGTATAGTGAAACACTTGGTTAGGGTTTGTAAGAAAATTATATTTCATTTAGTGAATGGTTGAATAAAGGTGGTTGAGCATTATTGATTGAAAACATTGGAGTGATAGTTCATATTTTGTGAAACAAATTATTCTTTATTCTAAATTGATTTTAAAGTGAGTTTGAAAGTGATATAATTATTTGTGAGTATGAAACATATTGAGTATCTTATCATTCTCTATATGTTTCTATGGTTAAACAAGATTCTGAGTAAAACTTGTTTGTGTGATTTAAGAGGATTTTTTAGAAAATATTAAGATGAGTTTTGTATGCAAGTTTTGCAATGATTTGAGTAAGTCCTAGAGGGGACTTAATGATAGAGTTGTGTAAGCTTTTGTGTGATATTTTGTGAAATCTTACAAGAATATTTGAGACAAGTCTTGGTGAAGACTTTTTGGATATATTTGAGGTAAGTCTTGGTGAGGACTTTTTGAGAATATTTAAGGTATGTCTTGGTGAAGACAAGTTCAATATATTTGAGGTAAGTCTTGGTGAAGGCTTGTTGGACATATTTGAGGTAAGTCTTGGTGAAGACATTTTGGATAAATTTGAGGTAAGCCTTAGTGAAGACTTGAGAGTATATTGAGCAAGTTAATGAGAGGACTTATGGACATATTTGAGGCAAGTATTTGAGAAGACTTGATAGCATAATTGATTGATTTGTTCAAGATTTGAGTTAAGGCTTGGGGTAAATCTAAGCATAGTTGATTTGTGATTAGATCAAACTTTGTGTTGAGGATTGAGGATAGATTTGAGATAATAATTAGTGAAAACTTGAGAGTAGATTGAGCAAGTTCTTGAGAGGACTTATGGATAGATTTGAGGCAAGTATTTGAGAAGACTTGATAGCATAATTGATTAATTTGTTCAAGATTTGAGTTAAGGGTTGGGGCAAATCTAAGAATAGTTGATTTGTGATTGGATCAAAATTTGTGTTAAGGATTGATGATAGATTTGAAAACAAATTTTGGTGTATATTTGTGAGAAATTTTTTGATATACTCTGTCCTTAAATTTTTCCTCAAGCGTTAAGACAAATCTTGAAAAAATCAATCAATTATGCTCTCAAGTCTTCTCAAATACTTGTCTCAAATTTATCCATAAGCCACCTCAATAACTTGCTCAATATAGTATCAAGTATTGACTAAGACTTACCTCAAGTTTTTCCAACAATTCTTCACCAAGACTTACCTCAAATCTATCCAACAAGTCTTCACCAAGACTTGCCTCAAATATTCTCAACAAGTCATCATCAAGACTTACCTCAAATCTATCCAAAAAGTTTTCACCAAGTATTGTATCAAATCTTCTTGCAAGATTTAACAAAATATCACACCAATATATCCTTAAGTTTTCATAAAAGCTTACTCAACACTATCCTTAAGCCCTCTCTAGGACTTACTCAAATCACTGCAAAACTTGCATACAAAACTCAACTTAATCTCTTCTAGAAAACATCTTCAATCACACAAACAAGTTTCACTTAGAATATTGTTTAACCATAGAAACATATAGAGAATGATAAGAAAATCAATATTTTTCACACTCACAAATAACACTATCAATTTAAAACTCACTTTCAAATAAATTTAGAATAAAGAATAATTTTTTTCACAAAACATGAACTATAACTCCAATGTTTTCAATCAATAATGCTCAACAACCTTTATTCAGCCATTCACTCAATGAAACAGAACTTACTTACAAACCCTAACCAAGTGTTTCACTATACTTACAACAACTCACACTATGGAACTCAAACCTTAACTCAAGATGATTCCAATTTCATATAACAATGATACTCATGTTCTCTCACAAATATTATCTCAAGATAGTTCTCAATCTCACATAAAAATGATACTCATGTTATTTCACAAACTCTAGTTCAAGATAGTTCACATAACAATAATATTCATGTTCTTTCAACATCCACAAATTATGCATATGAAAACACACTCAAACATTTCCAACAATGATTATCAAAAAATCCTTTTCACTCCAACTTTGCATTTCACAAGATTCAATCCAATAATATTTTATTCGTAAGGAAGATGCGCCCATGCCTTTTTTTTTATGGAGATATATCTTCAAAACTTGTCTTAATCACAATCAAATCCTCTTTGCCAATTTCAAGGTTAGATAGAAACAACCTATCTCAAAATCTCAACACAAAAATTCTCCCCAATAATTATTTCATCATACAAAAAATATCAAGTCTCAAGTACACCTTATAACCTCCAAACTTCTCAAAATAAAATTCAATACATAAAAAATCAAATTCCTTTATTAACACTGTAGACACCAAAACAACAATCCGATTATGTGGCTGCAAATATTGATCGCTTTGACACACACAGCCCCCAGGGTAGCCCTCAGAGGTTAAACAGCGGTCCTAACAACTTTTACAGCAATTTTGGAAGGTCATAAAGAAATTTGGTACCTTCATACACTCTATTCCAAATCCGTCCCACCCTGGAACAAATTCAAAATAGGATTCACCTCACCCAGAGATGAATTCTGAATTTTTTCCTGGGTAGGGCGAATTCCAGGTTCAATGGGAAAAAAGAAAAATCTTGACAAATGGCAGCCGAGGACAGTCAATTAATGATCCCTACCTTGGATGCATGGGTAGGTGAGAAAATTGAACGTTAGAGGACTGTCACAAGGGCAATCATGGAAGCCCAAGTCAGGGAGGAGTCTCCTCCCTCTTGGGAAGGCATGGCTGCCATGTGGCGCCCCTGCATGCCCATCCAAAGAGACCCCTTGGGTATATAAAATGGGGAACTTTATCACCCAAAAGAAAGACAGGTTGGAAGCATTTTTAAGCAATGAAGTGCTACCAAATTGATACCACGCTTTACCTTTGATTCACCTCTTCCACATCCTTGATCTCTTTTGTAAGGGATGTCATTGGGTGGTTATTGGAAGTGTGAATCCGGATCCAAAACCCGACACTTGACCACATCGATCTACCAATTCACCTACAACACATTACAAGAGATTTTTGGCCCATCCCAAGTGGATTGGTACCAAAATCAGGTTCCAACGATGGGCGGCCCGCCTGGGCACCCGTCACTCCTACAAGCCTAATCTTCTTTTTTAAGAACGATTGGGAATTCATGGCAGATTGTTCTTTTTGTCATTTGTTTATATTGCATTCCATCTTATGCTACTTAAATAGATTGTAATTCTAATTTCATAATGCTTTGATCAAATCTTATCATGTTTTATCGCTTTTGTTGTCCTCACTAACTTGCAGATAGCAGCATCAAATTCCCGTTGATGGAGGCCAAATTGGGGAAATCCGACCATCTAGGTCTTCCCAAAATGCCTCCAATTAGGTAACCCCAAGTTTTTAGGTCTTTTGTAGCTCCCTAGATGTGACATTTGGTGCAGTATCACTTCGGCGCTTTATCGTAGGTGAATTCATCCTACCCTGAAACGAATTACAGTCGAATCTGTCTCGCCCAGGATCGAATTCAAACAGGTGAAGAATATCTTGATTGTTTCATTTGCAGTGATCTTCTGGTGATGTTCCCTTGTTTCTATGAAATTTACAGACTATTTTGATTCAGTTCACTTATCGTTTTATTCAGTTTCATGCATGCATCCTTCATTGTTTTTAGAGAACAAATGTTTCATCTTTGCAACAGGTGCTCATAACGATTTTGTTGTTTATTTGAATGTAGGAGCAGTAGCAAGGATCGAAGATTCATTCACACCAGCGACGACAACACTTTGGCCCATCCATTTTGCATGTGGGCATGCGGAAGGAGGATCACTAGTCACTATTATAACCAAAACATGTTAACGCTCCTAGCCCCTGAAAAGGCGGGAGACGTCTTTGTAACCGATATTGAGAGAGTATAAATAAAAAGGGCCGTGCTTTCTATACATATTTGATTTCGTCTCAATTCGTCTCTTTTTCTTATTTCATGCATTTCAAATTTCTAGGATTAAAGCGTTACATTTCATTTTGCATTGCATATCTTTAGTGTCTCTTGTCAACTTCTAAAATCTCATGTTTCCAGTGGCGATCATGGTGGGACACTGTCCCTGCTTGTTAAGATCAAGAAACTAATCAAAATTTGTGTTTTTGTGCTTATAGGTACCATTTTTTGAGCACTAACTATGGTTCGTTCCAGCCTGTGACGAATACAGTCCTGGAATTCATCTTACCCAGGGACGAATTAGAATTCATCCTAGATAGGGACAAATTTTGTTCTGGAATTTGTCTCACCCAGGGAAGAATTTTTATCTATGCAGTTTCAGGGCCGAGAGTCAGAAACAACCGATTTTGGGCGGAAAAGAGGTAACGGTTTCTAACTGTCCCTGTCATTTTTTTGCTATTATGTTTCTGTTTTCTGTCAAGTTTGCCGTCTTAAGGAAAGTAGTTGCTGCCTGTTTCAATTTTTAATAAAAAGAACCACACACACTTCATGCATCATTTTTAAACCAAGGAGTTGGTCATAAAACCTTAGCCCTTGATCAAGACCAACGGTGGATTTCATCACCACCTTGGCTTGTTTTTTGCATCCATTTACCCCAGTTGTCACTGTTGCTCGATGTAAATCTTGACGAAAGCTGACCAAGTGTAGCTAGGGTGATTCCCAGCACACGAGGATAAGTCTTCTATGGTATGTGTCATAAACAAGACAATCCCCCTTCTGTACCGCCTATGTTCCATGTACCATCTGCTCTCACGTACCTATAGTTTCCCTCTCATAAGGGCGGGTATATAGAGAGGTTGGTATATCGGCCTGGCAATGGTATATCGAAGGGGCAACCATTTATGGGAGTAATATGAGCCTTCATTATGCATTTAAATGTTCTTCAAAACTTTCAAAAACAAAATCAAAACTAAAAAACACACTAAACTAGGTTTAGGAGACACTCTCAATCTTTAAACAAGATAATCACTATTTGTGTATGTGTGTGCTCATTTCTATTTAGTGTAGCATAAAAAATCATAAAAGAAATAAAATCTACATAGTTTGTAGGAAAGCACCACCATGGTGTACACACGTAGCGAAGCACAATCAAGGGCGAAAGCTATAAAAAGTGTACAAGGGGGCACAAGTCACCTCCGCTATAGCCCTAAGGACTTAGTCATACCGCCTTGGCAGCCTAATCCACAAGAGAGTCCATGTTAGTCCATGTCAAGATGGAATTAGAGGGACACCCCTTTGGGGGACACGCCCATCCATCATAGCCCCTTTCAGGAAGAGTCCTTACACATGGTACTCAACATAGAAAAAAGAGCTCCCTTAGAAGCTCGATATGAGTGTCCATCGTGCGATGAAGTGCTAGAATGGTAGGGGGTCCATAAGGGGGGGCACATGATTATGCCATCCCTCCTACACCTTGCATCATTGTTAGCAACAATTGGTCAAATCCAGAGTGCACGGCTCCTCAGGCGGGGCGAGCCAACTTCGCTCGTTCCTTTTTCACTTACGAAAGAGAGCATGAGGAAAACCCTTACCTTCCTCAAGAGAAATATACATCATGGGAGCAATACACCTCTACAACTGCTAGCTATCAGGATCACCTACAGAGGCCAAAGCCTTGGGGGAATGCTACTACCCCCAACAGATGGAGGCAGCCTATAGAGATATTAGATCACCATGATCGAGATAGATATCTAGGAGAGGCATCTAGCCCTTCTAGACATGAGATGGCAGGACCAACTATCTTAGAATTTTCCAAACATGTCGCCCGTCGGGCACAACTCACGCAACTTGAGCTAGAGTGACTACAGTTAGAGGAACTGTACCATAGTAACGAAGAGTGCCTTCAGCACCAGAAGGATGAGTTTTTCCAACACACTATGCAGGAGAGGACTCCAACCCCTCACACGCATAAGACAAAACATTATGAGAGGCACAACCCCCGGGTGTGAGACAAGTCTCCATGACCTTATCAAGCATCGCCCCCGACGCCTCCTAGACATGAGCGAGAGGCCACTCCTATAACCAATGATGGGCGCCTTCCTCAAGAACCCACTCAGGTTTATGGGCCACCCTTAGAAATTCATCAAGAAGCCTCTGAATAATCTGAGCAAAAAGAAGAGTAGGATGAAATGCCCTACCAAGGCATGGGCGGTGCTATTTGTCCACCCCTCCATAGGCCCCAAGTTCCTCAATAGGAACCAACAAAAGAGGAGGAGCTCAAATCCCCCGATACATGCAAAGCACTAGAGCACTTAGAGTCGGTAGAGACCAAGATTTTGGAGCTCCCAAGGCCCAACTTACATGAGGCTCCTCTTGAAGAGGATCAACCTCTAATCGTAGGGCCACCTGATGATGCAGTCTTTCATGTCTCAGAATCGCCAGATTCTGATGAGCTGGACTCATTGGCCGAAGGTGAGGATAAAACAAATATGGCCCACAACAATCACATGCGACATCATCAACACCCCATGGATATTGATGATGCACTTCAATAGCTAAACATAAGGCCAGGGCATGAGTGGCGCGTTAACCCAGCGTAGTGGAACCAACTATTGAATCCACCACTTTGGGCACACAGAGATGAAATTTCGCCTAGAGACCCCATAGCTATATCAGTGCCGAGGGTAGACCTTGTCCTCCTATCCGTGCATAGGGCCGATCCATTCGTGCCAATACCTCTAGAGCCAAATCTGGAGCACAAAGACCATCAAGCTGGGGGTACCTCTATCCCCTAAAGATCCATAGTCCAAACCAAGAAGCTCCAAGGATTACCGCAATCGCTTGGTCAACCCAAAAAGCTCCAAGGATTACCACAATCGCTTGGTCAACCCAAAAATCTCCAAGGATTACCGCAATCGCTTGGTCAACCCAAAAAGCTCCAAGGATTACCGCAATCGCTTGGTCAACCCAAAAAGCTCCAAGGATTACCGCAATCGCTTGGTCAACCCAAAAGCTCCAAGGATTACCGTAATCACTTGGTCAACCCAAAAGCTCCAAGGATTACCGTAATTGCTTGGTCAACCCAAAAAGCTCCAAGGATTCCCACAATCGCTTGGTCAACCCAAAAAGCTCCAAGGATTCCCATAATTGCTTGGTCATCCCAAAAATGCCCCAAAGGTGTCCATAAAACCTTTGGTCAACCCAGAAGCACCCCAACGTTGCCCATAAATGATGTAGGAGCATCCAACAAAATTTGGAAAATTTTATTTTTTCCTAAATTCTAGTGCATTTTGTCGGGGCCATAACTTCTCAATCGTAGCTCCGATTGATGTGAAATTTGACAGGGAGCTATTTGGGAGATTTTTAAATAAATATGACTCCATAGAGTCCTATTTGCCTAGAAAACCTAGTTTTCAAGGCCAAATTCCATCATCTAGTGCCCCAAAATTAGGTTTTAAAATTACTCACCTAATTTTTTATGCTTTTTGAGCTATTCGGAGGTCTATATCTCCTAATGTATTTATAGTTAGGACTTAAAAATTTATTTTTGGCTTATCTATAATAAGAGGGATGCGCACCCTAATTTTGGGCCCCATCCGACTCATTTTAATTTTTGGGTTTTTTTTTGGCTATATAGCCACAAAATGAGGGTTTATTGATGGAGAGCCAAGCTTGCTCAAACCAGTTCTCATTAAAAACTTGGGAAATATTACCTCACAAAGATAGCACTTCATTGCACAAAAGCTCCAAGGATTCCAGCAATCCCTTGGTCAAACCTAAAAGCTCCAAGGATTCCAGCAATCCCTTGGTCAAACCAAAAAGCTCCAAGGATTCCTAAATCGCTTGGTCAAGCCCAAAAATGCTCCAAAGGTGCCCATACTTCCTTTGGTCAAACAAAAAAGCTCCAAGTATTATCGCAATCGCTTGGTCAAAACCCAAAAATCTCCAAGGATTATCGCAATCGCTTGGTCACCCCAAAAAGCTCCAAGGATTATCGTAATCGCTTGGTCACCCCAAAAAGCTCCAAGGATTATCACAATCGCTTGGTCACCCCAAAATCTCCAAGGATTATCACAATCGCTTGGTCACCCCAAAATGGCCCCAACGGATTCTCGAAATCCCTTGGTCATCATCAAGAAAATTAAAAAAAAAATAATCAAATAATCAAGAATCACAACAAAATTTGCATCTCAAATTCATGCATACTTCAAAATTCAAAATATATATAGCTGCATAAACATTGCATCCATCCATTGCATATTGTTGATCACACAAGGCAAAGGCACCATAGACTGTCATCACTTGACAAATCCACCACCTTTCACATTTTCCATTTTGAAAACAATATAGCAAAAATAAATGACAATCACCATTTTGCCATATCATAAATCAGTTGTCATCCAATGTATCTAGAGTTTTTGTCATTCAGATGTCATTAGATCTCTAGCCAAGAATTGTATAAAGTCAAACGTATGTTACAACGGTAGAGTTTTACTTGAAATACACCTTGTTACATAGCATCCCATCACAAGTTCAAAAACACATAAAAACAAATTCCCAAGTTGTGTCAATGAAAGATGAAACCTGTAAAGCAATTCAGGATACCAAATAGCGAAAAAGTTATCTCACTCATCCCCCTGTGTGAATGACCCCAAGAATGCTGAGAGTTGGCAAAAGGACAAGAATCTTCCCTACCCAATTCCCCAAGAATACCAAGTTCTCAAAACATTGCAAAACCTCACAAAAATTTGTAAAAAGTCAATACTCCAAAACATCGACATCAAATCCCATAAAGTGCATACACAAAATGCACAAGAAATAGTGATTCTCATCACTCCCAAATTCAAATCCCTCTCTCAAAAGAAAAGAAAAACAAAAATAAATAGTGATTTTATCACTATAAAAGAGCAAATATCCCCATACAAATGAAGAGAACAAGGGAGTTGAACTTGAATCCCTGGAACTCTCAGAATTCAGAATGTCATGAGGTGAACCTAAGTACCAGTTTGGTGGATAGCCTATCAGTCACTCGAGGCAAACTTCCTACATGACGATATATCTATCACATTAACTTGTGCGCAAATCAATTTTTGCATGTGGATGAGCTAGCTTATGGTATCCTAGAATGCAAAACAAATTAATCTGACTAAATACAACAAAGGAATTAGTGGAACTAATCAGGTGATCCTCAGTACAGGTTCGATTGAAATCCCATCTAGCACTGGCGGTATCCTGACAAATACCACAAAAACAAATTCAATTGCACACATAGGGACGTGAAATAACTTGGTCAAAAACAAGCATGATTCATACCTTGTTCAAACATCTTGTAAGATAACAGTACAGTCTTGGCTAGTTAGTTAAACCATCTGAGTCTCAGAAACACTTAGCTACATTCTACGCCAACCGTTGCATATAATCCATCCCTATATCACCATCAAAAAAGAAAAAAAAAAAAGAGCAACATATATACACAAAAGCATTTACCACAGCAATCACCTAGTACACAAAGCCATAAGTCCTGTATAGTCTATGGTGCCAATGCAAAGTTATCAACAAATCATTTCATCCATTCCATTACCTATCATATAAATCAACAACATTCACATTTATCATACCATATGCATACATCAATATAAAGTAGCATGCATCCATCAACATCAATCATTGTGCATAACATGAAATTATGACATATACACAAAGCAAGAAAATCAAAACAACAAAACAATAAAACAACAAAAAATGCAACACAAAAAAAAAACAATAAACACTACCAGACAAGAGTACTCTTGCACCTAACCTCCTGGCATAGCAAAACTGATGTCGGGGTTTACATTGTCACTACCCTACTATTGAAGAAAGATACCATAGCCGGACCGCTCCATGGGAGGATGGATTTTTGACAATTTAATCCCCAAATGGAGTCACAAAAAAAAAATAAAACAAAAAAACAATGAAACAACAAAACAAAAAAAACAAAAAAAAATGCAACACAAACAAAAAGCAATAAACACCACCAGACAAGACTGCTCTTACACCTAACCTCCTGGCATAGCAAAACTGATGTTGAGGTTTACATTGTCACTACCCTACTCCCGAATAAAGCTACCATATCCGGACCGCTCCACGGGAGGACGTATTTTCGACAATTTAATCCCCAAATGGTGTCACAAAAAAAAAATCAAAACAACAAAACAACAAAAACAACAAAAAATGCAACACAAACAAAAAGCAATAAACATTGCCAGACAAGAGTGCTCTTGCACCTAACCTCTTGGCATAGCAAAACTGATGTCGGGGTTTACATTGTCACTATCCTACTCCCTAAGAAGGCTACCATAGCCGGACCGCTCCACGGGAGGACGTATTTTCGAAAATTTAATCCCCAAATGGTGTCACAAAAAAAAAACTCAAAAACAACAAGACAATCAAAACAACAAAAACAGCAAATAAATGCAACACAAAAATAAAGCAATAAGCATTTTCGGACACAAGTTCTCTTGCACTTAACCTCTTGGCATAGAAAATCGATGTCGGGGCTCAAATTGTCACTCTCCTACTTCCCCAAGAAGGCTACCATAGCCGGACCGCTCCACGGGAAGACGGGTTTTCGACGATTTCACCCCATTATGGCATCACCAAAAGGGATTTTACCCACCAAAAATAGGTCCAAATTTTAGGAAACTGCTTAAGCTTTAAATGGAAAACATCTGAAGACACCCTCACCTAAGTCATCTTGGGTCAAGCGACTCGTCGCTTTTCTCATGAAGGTCATTCCCTCATCGATTCGTCGAAGAATCATTGACAAATACAATCACGCTCCTGCTTGGGGCAGTAAACAAGCAATAATCACAAATTGATCAAACGCTTGGCATTCCCGAAGCATGAACACAAGGTTCCCCCGTGGACAAAAGGTTGTGACCTTTGCCTATTCATGATTGATCAATGTCCAAGCTCAAGTCACACCTCACCAAAATAGGTTAATACTTGAAATCAAATTCCTTAGCTCGTCAGAAGCAAGGATTCAAGAATGCATGCCCTTTCCATGCTTGGGGCATCAAGAGTTGGTTAGGTTACCAAGAAACCCTAATAATTAGTGCTTTGGTTATCTATTTTTGCTCAGCACTGTGCCATGCACAGCGCATCCCAAAAAGGGGCATCTGTAGACACCAAAACAACACCAATCTGATTATGTGGCTGCAAACACTGATCGCTTTGACACACATAGCCCCCAGGGTAGCCCTCAGAGGTTAAACAGTGGTCCTAACCACTTTTACAGCAATTTTGGAAGGTCAAAAAGCAATTTAGTACCTTCAAAAACTTTGTTCCAAATTCATCCCACCCTGGGATGAATTCAAAATAGGATTTGCCTCACCCAGAGACGAATTCTGAATTCGTTCCTAGATAGGGCGAATTCCAGGTTCAACGAGAAAAAAGAAAAATCTTGACAAATGGCAGTCGAGGATAGTCAATTAATGATCCCTGCCTTGGATGCGTAGGTAGGTGAGAAAATTGAACGTTAGAGGACTATCACAAGGGCAATCATGGAAGCCCAAGTCAGGGAGGATTCTCCTCCCTCTTGGGAAGGCATGGCTGCCATGTGGCGCCCATGCATGCCCATCCAAAGAGACCCCTTGGGTCTATAAAATGGAGAACTTTCTCACCCAAAATAAAGATAGGTTGGAAGCATTTTTAAGCAACGAAGTGTTGCCAAATTGATACCACGCTTTACCTTTGATTCACCTCTTCCACATCCTTGATCTCTTTCGCAAGGGAGGTCATTGGGTGGTTATTGGAAGTGTGAATCCGGATCCAAAACCCGACACTTGACCACATCGATCTACCAATTCGCCTACAACACATTACAAGATATTTTGGGCCCATCCCAAGTGGATTGGTGCCAAAATTAGGTTCCAACAGTGGGCGGCCTGCCCGAGCGCCCCGCACTCCTGCGAGCCTAATATTATTTTTTAAGAACGATTGGGAATTCATGGTAGATTGTTCTTTTTGTCATTTGTTTATTTTGCATTCCATCTTATGCTTCTTAAATATCTTGTAATTCCGATTTCATAATGCTTTGATCAAATCTTATCATGTTTTATCGCTTTTGTTGTCCTCACTAACTTGCAGGTAGCAACGTCAAATTACCATTGATGGAGGCCAAATTGGGAAAATCCAACCATCTAGGTCTTCCCAAAATGCCTCCAATTAGCTAACCCCAAGTTTGCAAGTCTTTTGGAGCTCCCTAGATGCGACATTTGGGGCAGTATCACTTTGGCACTTTGTCACAGGTGAATTCGTCCTACCCCGGAATGAATTACAGTCGAATCCGTCCCGCCTAGGAGTGAATTCAAATAGGTGAGGAATTTCTTGATTGTTTCATTTGCAGTGATCTTCTGGTGATGTTCCCTTATTTCTGTGAAATTTACAGACTATTTTGATTCAGTTCACTTATCCTTTTATTCAGTTTCATGCAAGCATCCTTCATTGTTTTTAGAGAACAAACGTTTCATCTTTGCAATAGGTTCTACTAATGATTTTGTTGTTTCTTTGAATGCAGGAGTAGAAGCAAGGATCAAAGATTCATTCACACCAGCGGCGGCAACACTTTGGCCCGCCCATTTTGCATGTGGGCACACGGAAGGAGGATCACTAGTCACTATTGTAACCAAAAAATGTTAACGCTCCTAGCCCCTAAAAATGTGGGAGACATCTTTGTAACCGATACTGAGAGAGTATAAATAAAAAAGGCTATGCTTTCTATACCTCTTTCATTTCGTCTCAATTCGTCTCTTTTTCTTATTTCATTCATTTCAAATTTCTAGGATTAAAGCATTACATTTCGTTTTGCATTGCATAGCTTTAGTGTTTCTTGTCAACTTTCGGAATCTTGTGTTGCCAAAAACCTTATAAAGTCCAAACTTCTCAAAATAATATAAAATACATAAAAAATCAAATTCTTGTGTTAACATCTTTTAAATCCAATCTTCACAAAGTAGCATTCAAAAAATAAAAATTAAATTATTTTGTTGAACCTTATAACTCCAATTCCATTATTTATATTTCTAATAATAAATAAAATATTTAATCAACCTTATGAATCCCACCTTTGCAAGAATAATCACATGACCTCTATGTAATTTTCCCACATCTTCAAAAAAAATACTTTACCCTTTATGATTGCACCCAAAATCAAACCCACAACCAACCGTCACTGTAGCGCCTTAGCCCAAGGCTAAGCTACCATTGGGCTACACGTCCACACAACACTCAAAGCACACAAAACATTGTTGTGTGTTAGAACAAAGGGGACAGGAATTGAACCCTCAACCTGCCTTGTGTGAAAGTTTTAACCAGCCTCCGATCACCATGTGCGCTACCCAAATATTTGGGTTTTTTATGGTTCTCCACATGGATTTAATTCGAAGTCTACCTCCTTATACTTAAAGCACATGGATTCCTCTTATTCTCTCTCAATGAAGCACACAATTTATTTATTGTATTATGCATACAAATTGCATTGGATAATTTAAATGAAAATCATTGCCCCCTTTTATACATTGTTCTTTGCACTCCAACACGTCGGCTTATGTGATTCAAATTTTAATTTGAATTTAAATTTAAACCTTTGGTGCCTTATGATTTATTTAAATTAAAATTTTAACCATAGGTTAAAATATTTTAATTTAAATAAATTAAATAATAACCTTTAAAATCTTCTCAATGGATCTTTTCAAGGATTTATTTTTTAATGATTCTTTAGACCTCGTTTTTCTTTACCTCATCCTTTTGCCCGAAATATTATAATATTAAATATTATAATATTATTATTTATTTTTAAACCCGCTTCTCCATCCTTGGGTCTTGAGTCTTTTTAAAATCTCTTTAGCCATATAATATTTAAAATAAATGACAACAAAATTTGCTCAAATTTCGAACACAAAAGTTTCACAACCAACAATATTACTTTTATATATATATATATATATATAATTCTTCTAGTTGTAAGGCCCAATACTTTTGATTTGGATCTTCCAACTAAACTTGCCCTTTATGAGTATGAACTAGCTAAAATTAAACAAACATGTCAGTTGAGGAAGGGAGGAGGAGGTTTTTGCTACTTATTGTGAAGATTTCAATTTCAGATTTTTAACCTTTATATGTGATTTAAGGTTAATAATAACTGAAATTTAATTAAATAAACTTAAACTAAATAAATATATATTGCATATAACTTATAATTATGCAAATTTTAAAATCTATTTTATTTTATTTTGATATTAAATCATAAAATCTAAAAAAAAGCCTAAGAAAAAACTTTAACACAAATTTAAAAGGTCTAAGCTTATCTTTGTTAACCCAGTCAGTTGGTGAGAATGACCTAAACACATGTTCTTTATCATATTTCTTTATCGAACAAGTCAAATGCCATCTAAACCTTTATTAAACAATGTGTCTTAGTAATATTTAAACTATAAATTATAGACATCTTTAATTAAAGTGACCCTTAAACAAAAGCATGCTTGAAATTCAAATGTAAGACTCTTAAGGCCAGATCCCTCTAAACCTTAGTTCAAATATAATAAGAAAGAGACTTTGCTTATGCATTCTTAAAATTATGATACGTCCTTTTATAAATTCGAAGAATATTTTAGAATAATTTCTATAACAAAATATTATAAATATTTTGATATTTTTTAACAATAAATAATTTTAATATTAGTTAATATTCAATAGATGCACTATATTGGAACCATGTTGTTATGTTTTATGTTATGTTTTAGAATCAACATTGCCATATTATTTATTTATTTAAAATAAAATTAATACTTTGAGTTATTAGCCTTGTTTTTATGATAGATCTTAATACAATATATAAGTTTTGAATATTATGGATATACAATATTATACCATACTATACTATGTATAATATAGTTGTTTGCAGTTTTGACACTTTGTCACATTTATATTTTGTTAAAATTTTATTGACAGTTTTTATTGTAAAAAAAATAAAATATAATTAACGAAGAATGCAATAATTACTATCAGTATATTTTGTTGTAATTAGTTTTAATTTAAATATTTCTTTTAATTCTTGTGGACTCTCGTGGACTAGGTTCCAGGAATGGTGAAGTTAAAATTTTCTAGTAATGGTGCACCTATAATTAAAATAAGTTTTAAATAATTTTACCATGATTTTGGGCAAGAAGCAGTTTTAGTAATCAGTTTTGATTTTCATCTCAAGTGAGAGGCGAATATCTCTGTCGCCCCTCCTTGGGGTAAAACATCTTTATTTTCATTAATATTTGCAAAGGATGCCATGGTGGAACAAAGAAGCAGTCAAGCGTGCATTCACCCCTAAGGACGGGCGAAAGCTCCATTCATCCCTTTCTAAGGTGAACATATTTTAAAAGGAAGGCATTAAAACTCAAAAGAAAATATCCATAGACGTTGATAAGTAAAAGATACTTTCACCCCAAAAGAGGGGAAAAAGCCCTTTCGTCCCTCAGTGGGGTGAAATCACAATACAAAGGAGAGAGCGTGCAACCTGATTCAAAAATCATGGATGCTGGAACTAAAAATGCTTTCACCCCAAGTGAGGGGTGAAAGTCCCATTCACCCGTCCTTGGAGCGAACATTTAAAAATAACAGAGATGAAAAAATAATAATAATCTACAAGATAGCATGGTTGAAAAGTTAAGAATGGTTTCACCCCAAGTGAGGGGTGACACCCTCTTTCACCTCTCCTTCGGGTGACAACACATTTCAAAGGTATCCGAAAGACATTATGGACCTCGTGCATAAAAGAAGGTTTTAAAGATTTTCACCCCAAAGGTGGGGCAAATGCTCCATGAGCCTCTCTTTGAGGGCGAATGCCATTTCAAAAGTATGATGTCATGTGGTAGTCAAACATGAAGACAGTCAACAGAGAATTCATCCTAATTATGGGGTGAACCTCCTAGTCGCTCCTCTGCAATATGAAAGTACATATTAAAGGTATCTGAAGATGCAAGTTAAATGCAGAGCCAATGCTAATTGGGAATAGAAGTTTGCTCCAAAAAATTGTAGAAGTCATGAGGTATCATCAGGAAGGATTTGAAATGAGAAATGAAGTCATTTTGCCCCTCTTGGACGTGAAACTTAGTAAAAATTATAATTTCACCCTTTTGAGAGGTGAAAGTTGTAATCCATATGATGGGAAGGTTTAAAAAGGATAAGCAAGATGCTTTTAGCCTAAAAGAGGGGTGAAAATCCTTGTCACCCCTCTTTGGGGAAAAATTACATATTTTATGAATTTTCAAAGCCAAAGTTTAAGTTAAGATCTGGGGCCCTCCTTAGTTGCTTTGGTGATTTCAGCCATGATGGAGTGAAAGTAAAATAATAACACCAAACACAAAGCTAAAATAATAGTCAAAGTCAAAGGTGCCCCTGTTCAGAGGCGTAGGGAGTTTCATCCCTTCAGGGGTGAAGCAGGGGTTTTCAAATCAAATTCAAGTGAAAGAAATATTGTAATGCACACTACCATGAAGAAAAACATTCCAAGGTAAAATCACCTCCCAAAGGGGGCAACAATCCTTATTGCCTCCAAAAGGGAAAAATAGCTAAACCTTGCAAAATTCAAATTGAATGCTTATTCTAGAGTGAAAAACATGAGAACATTGAGTAAATCCCTGTAGTTGCCCATTCATCACCCAAAAAGGCTTTTCACCTCATTCTTGGGTGAAATTTGTTTACTCCCAAAGGCATTGTTTTCCAAGGTGCCATTTTTGTAGATTCTCTCAAGAAGGATCGAAGAATGATGAAATTTAATTTTTGAAGCAATGTAGGCTGCATTTATAGAATTTCTACTTTAAATTTGCAATATTAGATGCCATTCTTGTTCATTTCCAACACACTGCCAATCGACTGTGTGGTATTTTTCAAAATTGTATTAATACATGGTGGACTTTCTAGGAAAAATTGGGGTTCCAAGGCACAAGGTTAAATCAAATTCAAAGACCAAGCTCCTGATTTTTAGGTGACCTCACTATGTTCCAATGCACTAATGTTGAAGCTGATTTCAAGTATTTAATCCTGTAGATTCCCAATATGATTCTCCCACCAAAGCAAGATCATTGTCTCTATGAAGAATATTTCAACTGAAGACATTAATGATGTCGAGAAGGAAATTCCTCCTATTGTTTCTTGATCTAGGGACATTTTATTCTTTGTGTATAAAATGAACAAATGTGAAAACCTCTATAAATACTAAATATTTTGATGTAAAAAAAATGATAGACACTCTATAGAAAAAACACTTCAAGTTTTTTATGTAAATAGAATGAACCTAGTTTCTGATTCTACAAATGATTTCTATGTGCATTTTCGTTATATTTTAATTATTTCTATTTTATATTCATTTCTATTATCTGCTAAGTTTAAATTCTACGTATGGATTTGAACACTGCTGGTGAGGGAGTCAGTAATGGAATGCGACTCTAGAATTTATCTATGTGAAATTATAAGTGGATTCTTACCCTTATTTATATTATATGCTACTATAATGCTTGATTTGAATTCCTACTGCTATTCTATACCCAATCCTACATCTTCTGGTTTGTGGCTATATTTTCATTTCTTTCCATTATTTTCATTTCTTTCCTATAGCTCTAAGCTTACAACTGGTGTAGGAATAGTAAGGGAGCCAACCCTCTCTGGAGATTGGCTTGAAGGAAATTTCTCTCCTTTGCCATTTCAATGTTGGTTGCATCTAGGTGCACGAATACATGTTTTGTATTTTAAGCAGATATTTGATCAATGGTGGGACATTCAAAGGTTTGAATTTTAATAGTATTAATTTTTTATGTTCCACTTTGTATTGTTAAACTAGAATATATAGAATCTTAGCTATTCCCAAATGCCTCAGAACGTGAAGTCTGTCAAAGTTGTACTTCATGATCACAAGATCGAAGGTCAAAAATCCTAAAAATCCCATTGAGTTATTTGAAATTGACATCCAAAAATTAGGAGAAAATCCTAGACTAGTCACACTAACACTTTCATCACCTGTGATATCTTCACAGATAACTAGTGTGTTTTTCATTCCTTCAAGTCCAACAAAAACTGCTACTAGTGTTCGTCCACCTCAAGTAAATTCTCTAGTTAATATGGCTCATAATCTACCACCACAACCACCAAGGCAATTTCTAGCATGGAATAGCTCAGGAGCTTTGAATCTACAATCATAAAATATAGTCCCCCAAGTAGCATTGAAGGCTTTGCATATCTATGATGGTATAGGTAATACTAATTATGAGCATATCCAAGATATAGCTTCTATGAAAATGATCCACAACATCACTAACAAAGATATTATGGTAATATTTCTTGTGTTGTCACTCAAAGAAAAGTTATTATATTGGTATCAGTCTTTGTTGCCTACTACTATCACTACATGTGACCAGTTGGCATAATCACTTATTAAGAAATTTCATGAGAAAGCTGATCCTTTCTCCATGTTGCATCAATTCACGAATAATCAAAGGAATCTGTAGGAGGAAATAATTGATTTAAATGTCAAGTTTGCTCGAACTTGGTAGAGAATTCCTAATGGTTTTTGGCCCACTCATGATCAAGCCACGTTTTACTATTTTTGAACTTTCAACTTTGACATCAGTATGGATATCTGACAAGACAATATCAATACGTTTCCAAACTTGTATACATAGGAACAAAATGTTAAGGCAAATCTTATTGCTATAGGTAAGCTACCTCTGAAGATAATAATGTCTATTCTTCCTGATCTTCCATAACATCTATATTCTAGTGTATTTTCATAGCCTATGCCTTTTATGTAACTTGTTCCTTCATGGAGCTTGAGTCCACCTCAAATTGCACTAGTTATAGTTCTATGCACCTGACTCCCAGTATTTTAAGGAGATGGCACCTACGTCCTGTCTTCTAGCAGACCGACGCTTGATTCTTGGATACTCCAATAAGAGGGTATCCAAATTTTATCTTTGGGAAAGCAACATCAAATATCTTGCACATGGTAAAAAAAAGAGGTTGTATATAAATTTTGAGTATGTATAAATTTTTTTTTAAAGCATGATGCCCAATTGCTAGTAAAAGGTGTATGCTTCCTATTTTAACACACTTGTGTACCATGAATTAAAAGAAAGGCCTGATTTCCATATAAAAGGCACTTGATTTTTGTTCAAATGGGTTTTTGAACCTAGTATGAATAATCTTCAGCATTAGAAAGTGGTTCGAGCCATGTCAGCATTTCATCCATGTGCATAAATTCAAACTTCTCACAGATAAAATTATCTTAATTTTTTCGTTAGATATTTATGCATATTCCAAGGTCATAATTGAACAAATTTCAAGGAGTGTATGTGTGTCATCCTACAAAGACATGTTTTTTTCTAATATTTTCTTGCATTTGTGTAGGAAACCTCAAATGAATAAATTACAGTAATCAAGAACCAGTCATATGGAGAAAAGTTTTCCACATGGAAAATAAGCATGTTGTTCTTTGTTTCGATACACATGGTCATCATAAAATAGCAGATACAAGTGCACAAAACATAATATAGTTGTGTACTTAATTTTTTGTTTTGTATATATATAATTATCATAGAAATATATTTTTATAAAATAGTGCTAGCAAAATCCCCATTAATTTGTCCATCCAACCATTTAGTCCCATTTAGTATATTATCCATATGCAAATATTATGTTTGAAGAACACTCATGGTCATCATCCACTTAAAATATGACACATACTTTAAAGATATCTTGCATAGATAACTTTAATTATTTCTAAATTATGGTAAATGACTGCATGTGTTCATGGATGTAGTTGATTCATAAAAACTATAAATTAGCAATAATCTTTGTAGAATAATAGAGTTGCTAGATAATTTAGACACCAAAACAACACCAATCCGATTATGTGACGACAAGCACTGATCGAATTGGCATACATAGCCCCTAGGGCAGCCCCCAGAGGTTAAAAAGTGGTCCTAACCACTCCCACAATAGTTTTGGAAGGTCAGAGGTCAATTTGGCACCTTTCAGGCACTCTAATCCTTATTCGTTCCACCCTGGGATGATTAGAATGGGTATTCGTCCCACCCCAAGATGATTAGCAACATTCGCTCCAGGGTGGGGCGAATAGCAGGTTTGATGGGCAAAAGGTCAAACCTTGACAAATGGTAGCTCAGATCCGCCACTCAACTCCACCTTCAATGCATGGGAGTGTGAGTAAGCATTTTTGAGCTCAAAGAGGTAGTCATAGAGGCAGTCATGGAGCCCTTAATCAAGGAGGAATCTTCTCTCCCCTGACAAGGCATGATGGCCAAGTGGCACCTCTACATGCTCATTCATAGGAGACCCTCAGGTCTATAAAATGGTGAGTCTTATCACCCCAAAAAAATAATAGAGCAAGATAATTTGGAGCAATGGAGTGCTACCGAATTACATCCTCACCCCTCACTTGTGCTTCTTACATCCTTGATCTCTCTTTTGGAAGGGAGGTTATTGGGTGAACATTGGAAGCGTAATCCGGACCCAAAACCTAAAAATTTGGCCACAATACCCCACCCAATTTTTTGACACAACCCCCTAGGAGGTTTTGGACCCATCCCAAGTGGATTGGTGCCAAAACCAAGCCCCAAAAGGCGGGCGTCCTGCCCCCGAGCGTCCCCCGCACTATTGTAGTCCTAATCGCCCCACCCCGGAGTGATTAGAAATTTGTAGCATATTTATTTACTATTTCTTTTGCATTTGATTTTATGTCATTCATATATGTTGCCATTCAAATTTCATGTCATTCTGATGAGTTTTGACTATGTTTTCATTGTTTTTTGCTTTCACTAACATACAGGGAGCGCCTTCGGATACAGGGTGATCGAGGCAGAATATGCAAAATTCGACCTTCTGGGTCGTCTCAAAATTCCCCATTTTGCCTAAACCCAAGTTTTTAGGTGTTTTGGAGGCCCCTGGATGGGACATTTAGGAGGTCACCTTCTAACATTTTATGACAGTCCTAATCGTCCCACCCCGGAGCGATTAGAAATATACAATAGATTTCTCAACTGTTCCTTTTTTAGTGTGTTCTTGGTAATGTTTACATGCATCTGTCCAAATTTCAGCTCATTCTGACATGTTTTGATTACTATTTTAATTATTTTATGCATGCATTAACCGAAGGCCTTGGGGATCGCATGTTTCCCTCCATCCGTAGGTGCTATTAATCATTTGCTGTTTTTATGAATGTAGGATATCGACACCAGAGGGGAAGAAAGGAACTAAGGATGCATTCACGCAAGTGGTGATGATGTTTGGCCCACCCATTTCAAATGTGGGCACGCGAAAGATCCCGAAGGGGAGCGTACCATCCGTGGTGTAACAAAACTATGTCTAACACTCCTAGCCCTTGAAAAGGGAGGAGACGTATTGTAACTTGATCTCAAGAAAAATTAATAAAAAAAGGGCTGCACTTTACATTTGCTTTATATCTCATTTCATTTCGCTTGTTTTCCCTTTTCATGCATCTTAGTCCTTTGTTCATTCGTAGGACTTAGCGTTACATTTTTCTTTTGTTTGCATCGCACCCGGTATGCCATTTGCTTCCGTATCCTCATTATTTTAGTGGCGATCATGGTGGGACACTGTCCCCTAATTTTGGGATCAATTTTTTTATCAAAATTTTGTGTTTTTTCTTGCAGGTGTTAATCCTTCAAGCACTGGACTACTGCTCGTGCCACCCTGTGACGAATACAGAGCTGGAATTCGTGTCACCCAGGGATGAATAGGCATTCATCCCACCCTATGATGAATACAAATCTGCTATTCATCCCACCCCGAGATTATTAGCTCTCTATGCATTTTTTGAGCAGAAACTCAGAGGCATCAGGTTTAGGGCAGAGAAGAGGTAGGTTTTCTGAACATCTTCTGCAATTTTTTGTCTCTATTTCTATGATTTTTTTGTTTCTTTGCTTGCATAGGAAAGTTTTACTGCATGTTTTCTTTCTTTGTGCAAGTAAAAATAACCCCACACACCACGTGATAATATAAACATCAAGGAGTTGGTCTTAAAACCCCAACACTTGATCAAGACCAACGATGGATTTCATCACCACCTTGGCTTGAATTTTTGCATACATAACCCTGATCGCTACTATTGCTAGACGTAAATCCTGATGAAAGCTGACCAAGTGTAGCTGGGGTGATTCCCAGTGCATGAGGATAAGTCTTCTATGGTAGGTGTCAAAAATAGAGTGATTCCCCTTTCGTATCGCCTATGTTCCACATACTGTTTTGCTCTCACGTACCAATAGTTTCCCTCACGTAAGGGTGGGTATATTGAGAGGTTTGGTATAATGGCCTAGCAGTGGTATATCGAAGGGGTGACCATTTTGGGAGATATAAGAGCCCTCATATTGCATGTACAACAAAATTTTCTTTACAAGGTTTTCAAAACAAAAATCAAAACACACTAAACCAGATCTAGGGCACACCTTTAATCTATAAATGAGATAATCACTTCTTTGATTGTGTGGTTCCTTTTGTTTAGTGTAGCATAAAAAAAATCGTAAAGAAGATAAAAACCTACATATCTTGTAGAGAGAAACCACCATGGTGTACACCCGTAGCCAAGCCCAATCATGGGCAGAAGCTACGAAAAGTGTACAAGGGGGCACAAGTCACCTCCGCTATAGCCCCAAGGACTTGGTCATACCACCTTGGAGGCTTGACCCACAAAATAGTCCACATCATACCATGACGGAACGGGACTATAGAGGCACCCCTTCGAGGGGCACGCCCATTCAACATAGACCCTTTCAGGAGGAGTCCATACATGTGGCACTCAACATAGATGGGAAGGCTCCCTTAGACACTCATTATGAGTGGCCACCACATGATGAAGCACTAGAACAACATAGGGTCCATAAGGAGGGGCCACATGATTACATCATCCCTCCTCTACCCCTCATTACTATCAGAAACAATAGGCCAAATCCAGAGCGCAAGGCTCTTTAGATAGGGTGAGCCAACTCTACCCATCCCTTTCACATATATGAAAGGGAGCATGAGGAAGACCACTACATTCCTCAAGAGCAATACACAATGCAAGAGCAATGCGCCTCCGCACCTGCTATTTATCAGGATCACCTACTGAGGCCAGAGCCTCGGGTGAATGCCGCTAACCTCGATAGAGGGAAGCGACCTATAGAGATCTCGGATCACCACGACCGAGATAGATGTGTAGGAGAGGCATCTAGGCCTCCTAGACTAAATACGGTAGAACAAATTGACTTGGCATTTTCCAAACATGCCACCCACCAAGCGCAAATCATGCAGCTTGAGCAAGACCAACAATAGTTAGAGCACCTGTATCACCTTAGCAAAGAGCGCATTCGGTGTCAGACAGATGAGCTACTCCAGAACACTATGCCTGAGAGGGTTCCAACCCCTCACATGCATAGGATAGAATTGTATGAGAGGCACAACCCCTTGGTGTGAGATAGGTCTCCACGACCTTATCAAGTGTTACCTCCAAGACCTCCTAGACCTGAGCGGGAGACCACCCCTAGAGCCAATGATGGGCACCCTCCGTGGGCACCCACCCATGTTTATAGGTCATGCCCAAGAACTCCTCAAGAAGCCTATGAGGATTTTGAGCAAGAAGAAGAGTAGGCTAAAATGCCCTACCAAGGCAGAGGGGGTGCTATCCGGCTACCCCTCCATAGGCCTCAAGTTCCCCGCAATTCACAATGGGAACAAACCAAGGAGGAAGAGATCAAATATTTTGATGCATACAAAGCACTGCTAGAGTGCTTAGAGTCTATGGAGACCAAGACTTCTGGGCCCCAAAATCCCACTTTACGCCAGCTCCATAGTCACCCTGTGCATCCTTTAGTACCTACACCCCCATACCCTGAACACTTTAAAATGCCTCAATTGGCAATATTTAGAGGGGATGAGGATGCCCAAGAGCACGTGACAAGATTCCTGAGCCAATGCTTTGGCATTCAGGACAACGATGCTTTGCTTCTAAGAACATTTATAACCATGTTTGTAGGCCCTGCCTCGGATTGGTTTACCTAGTTGCCAAAGCATAGCATCAGTAACCTGGACCAGCTAGTGGATGCGTTCCTCGAATGTTTCACCTTCAATACCAAGAAGAAGGCATCATTAAGAGACCTAGCTAGCCTCAGGAAGTATGAGGAAGAGACCATGGTGGCTTATGGAAATCGGTGGAGGACGTTGATTTCAAAGCTACCCTACCTCCCTCCCATGGCCGACCTGACCCAAATGTTCTCAAAGAGTTGTTTGAGGTCGATCTCCATGCTATTGCAGCTACATCAATATGCCACTCTCGAGGAAGCCCTAGCGCAAGCTAGAATCATTGAGGAGATCAAGATATAGGATGGTGAGATTGCCAAGCCACGCAAGAAAGAGTGGCCCAAAAATGCCAAAATAGGGACCACACAACCAAAACCCGCTACGGTCAATCAAGTTGCTATAAACATACCTAAGCCTGCACAAGCAACACAACCCCAAAAGGCTAATTATCAGGCAGTTCCTCTTGATAGCTATGAAAAGGAAAATCATAGGCAAGAGCAAAATCAGCAGTGTCACCCTAGGCGACAATTCACACCATTCACAGAGTCTAAAGACTCCTTGTTTGACCGCTTGTCCGCGTCAAACTTGATAAACCTGCCAAAAAGTCGACCCATAGACCCCAACGCACCAAAACCCAAGGGCTATAGGGAAGACCTGTATTATAGATTTCACCGACAGAAAGGACATGACCTTTACGCATGTTGGAAGTTCAAAAGCTTAGTGCAAGACCTAATAGACAACAAGACGCTAGCAATGGATAATCCCATGGCACCAAGCAACCAATAGATGGAGGTCTTCAAAGACCCCCTGCCTACCCATGATGCATAGGCAAAGACTCTACAAGTCAATGAGGTGACACAGAATTGCCCCATGCAGGGGTATGTAGGGATGATAAGCATAGTGACTCGAAACAAGAGGTACCCAAGCATAGCTGCCCCCGCTGCAGCTATAAGAGAGGTTCCATCAATGTCACAACCTCAACAACACCCTACACAACCTCCCCCACCTAGACCAATGGCCATGATTCGGACCAAACTTACCCAAATTTTAAGGACCACGTCGGCTAGGCTCTCCATCTATGAGCTCATACAACAATCATCACCCCATCGGGAGGCTCTAATGGAGATACTTAAATCCATCGAGCTGCAGCCCCATGAAGCAAATTCTTTCAACAACTTTGTGGGACATGTAAAATGATGCATCGAGCCAGTCATCACCTTTAGAGAAGATGAGCTGAAATCAGTGGCTGGTGATATGGCGGATCCACCCCTACACGTCATTGCATGGGTCAACGAGATTCCATTTAAGAGGGTGTTAGTGGACACTGGCTCGTCCAACAATATAATCACAACAACGACATTGAAACACCTCAAGTTTCTAGCATCTCACATTGTGGCCTCCACCTATACTCTTCGAGCATTCAATGACGCGATATGCTCGACGGTTGGCACAATTGTCCTGCCCATCCAAGTGGGACAAAAGACTATTCCTATGTTGTGCCACATCTTGGAAGGTGAGATGGCCTATAATATCTTGTTGGGCCAGCCTTGGATCAAGGACATGAAGTGTGTCCCTTTGATAGCCCATCAATGCCTAAAGTACACATACGAAGGGTAAGTGCATGTAGTCCCGGCAGACTTAGAGCCCTTCAAGTATTGCAATGCGGTGTAGCTAATGCCACAATCGACCCTTCCATCGACACATTTGGACTTTCAGTTGAATCCATCCAAACAGGGTCCGATTCCACATACATCCTCGCTATTAAGTCCCTCAAATCCCCAGTTGGGTCCATCTTCATCATTTGGTCCTTCACCAACGATGCCACCTATGATGGCCACACTGAAGGACAATGGGAAGAAACCCCTGGAAGAGGCACCACCATCAGTCTCAACCATATCTATCGAGGAGATGCCTAGCCGAATGGAAGTCGAGATGCCTAGTTCACCCGACATGGAGTGGACTCAGGAAGAACTCCCATTCCCTCCCCCTCAACCACCAACGATCACCATTGAGATGGCCAATACGGGCCTGGGGGAGTACCTAGTGTGGAACATTGTAGCAACACCCACGCTTGAGTCCATGTAGGACATGGGGAGACCTCGCCTCCCCATCGACACTATTGTTCCTCTAGGCTACCCACCAAATCAGACAAATTTTGTATATGGGGGCCTCGACAACGACATTGAACCTTACCTGCAAGAGGAAGAGGATGAAGAGCCCTTTGCTGAGAACGTCAACTATTTGTCCAACCCAGAATTCACTTTGAAATACCTTGGCCAATGTAATTGGCATGGATATGGGTTGGGCAGATATGAACAAGGAGTGCGCGTTCTTTGTCAACCAAGATATCAGATGTCATACGACAAATTAGGAGTAGGGTTCAACCACCCTCTACCCCTTGACATCTTGGTAGAGAACATGCAAGGCCTAGGGATAGGCAACAAGGATGGGTTGGCACAAGATCCATATGCCAATCCTAACACAATATACACATTGGGGGATTATCTCCCATTGCTAACAACAAACCTTGTTGACCTCAATAACCCCTTCCCTTCGATCGAGAAAGGGGAAAGTTTGAGAACTCACCTCCAAGAGGGATATAGACAAGGTCAAGAAGGATCTTCAGAAGACGAGTCAGAGTATGAGGTAGCACCATGGGACCCTTTCGAGTCTGATAGCAATCACTCACAAGTGACCCCCATAGATGACTATCAAGAGAACTTCTTGGCAATGTTCCCCTTGAATGCTCCAATCGAGCAAGTGCCACCTCAAGAGAATCAGGTCCCCCCGTAGAGAGCAAAACAACCCCGATGGGACCAAATCAACTTTCTCGAGCAAGACGAGCCTCACATGCCATAAATAGTTATCGGAGCCAATGAAGGCCTATGGATCTCCGATAGTGATTATGAAGATGAGACTGAGATGGCATATCTCAATCATATGCGGTAGCAACAATAATACCCCATGGACATTGATGACATGTTTGAATAGCTAAACATGGGGCCAAGGCATAGGTGGCACCTAAACCAAGCACAGTTGGACCAAGTGCTGCATCTACCACTTTGGGCATACAGAGAGCACCCTCCACCTAGAGACCCTATAGAGCCATCAGTGCCAAGGGCAGACCCTATCCTTCTATCCGCACATAGGGCTGATCCATTTGTGCCAATACCCCCAGAGCCAGATCTGAAGCACAAATATCACCAAGGAAGTCCGAGTCACCACCCCCACGATAATGGAGACCAAATTCATTTCATCAACATGATCTCCATTGACTTAACCGCCCCCATCCGCAATCCAGCCGATCCAACATGACCATTGTATCTAGACCTAGATGCCATAGACTGGGATCACGCTAACTCACCACCATCCCCATCAGAGTACTGGCCTTGCGGTGAGATGCTTCATTTCACCCTAGGACCAACTCAGGATATCTTCCATGTTGAAGAGGAACCCGATGTTCCCAACGTAGATCTAAATTTAGAAAATGATATCCACCTGATCCCAACCCCACGCCAGTTGGAGGATGGGTCCCACATGTCGATCGAAGAAGCGATTGACGTAGACATCAGCTCTGATCCAATGAACCCACAAATCATCAATCTGGGGGTAAGTATATCCCTTGAAGAGCAAGGTTATCCCAAAATGCCCCAAAGGTATCTATAACCCTTTGGTCAAACCAAAAGCCCCAAGGATTCCCACAATCGCTTGGTCAACCCAAACCCCCCAAAAGCTCCAAAGGTGCCCATAATCCCTTTGGTCAAACCAAAAGCTCCAAGGATTCCCACAATCGCTTGGTCAAACCAAAAGCTCCAAGGATTCCCATAATCGCTTGGTCAACCCCAAAAGCTCCAAGGATTCCCACAATCGCTTGGTCAACCCCAAAAATGCCCCAAAGGTACCCATAATACCTTTGGTCAAACCAAAATCTCCAAGGATTCCCACAATCTCTTAGTCCACACCAAAAGCCCCAAGGATTCCCACAATCGATTGGTCAACCCAAAAAATGCCCCAAAGGTATCCATAAACCCTTTGGTCAAACCAAAAGCCCCAAGGATTCCCACAATCACTTGGTCAACCCCAAAATTCCCCAAAGGTATCCATAATCCCTTTGGTCAAAACCTCCAAGGATCCGAAAGAATCACTTGGTCCGCACCCATGCGAAATAAACCAACCATAACAAAAATTCAAAAACAATAAAATAATCAAAAAATAACAAAAAATAAATTGCATCTCACTTCCATGCATACTCTAAAAAATCAAAAACACAAAAAAATAAGTTGCATTAGGCATCACATACATACATTGCACATTTGTTGGTCATACAGGTCAAATGCACCATAGACTGTAATTACTTGGCAATTCCATCATTTTCCACATTTTTCCACTTTGTAAATAGTCCATAAAAAATAAATGCCATTCACATTTTTCACCATATCATAGTCAGTTGTCTTCTAATGTATCTAGGGTTTTCGTCATTCAGTTGTCATTAGATTTCTAGCCAAAAACTATACAAAGTCAGACATATTTTACAAAGGTAGAGTTTTACTTGGATCACACCTTGTTACGTAGCATCCCAACACAAGTTAAAACACATAAAAAAATTCCCAAGTTGTGTGAACGAAATATGAAACCTGCAAAGCAATCCAGGATACCATACAGTGAAAAGGTTATCTCGCTCATCCCCCTGTGTGAATGACCCCAAGAATGCTAAGAGTTGGCAAAAGGACAAGCATCTTCCCTACCCAATTCCCCAAAAATCCCAAGTTGCAAACATCAAAAAAATTTGCAAAAGTCAAAAATCCAAAGGTTGACATCAAAACCCACAAAGTGCATCCATCAAAATGCACAAGCAATAGTGATTCTCATCACTCAATATTCAAATCCCTTGCTCAAAAGAAAAAAAAAACAAAAATAAATAGTGATTTTTATCACTACATATAAGAGCAAGTATCCCAATACAATTGAAGAAAATAAGGGAGTCAAACTTGAATCCCTGGAACTCTCAGCATTCGGAAGGTCATGAGGTGATCCTCAGTACCAATTTGGTGGATAGCCTATCGATCACTGGTGGCAAACCTCCTGCATGATGATATATCTATCGCATTAAATTATGTGCAGATCAATGTTTGCATGTGGATGAGCTAGCTTATGGTATCCTAGATAGCACCGTAGATTAATCTTACTAAATACAACAAAGGAGTTAGTGGAGCTAATTAGGTGATCCTCAGTATAGGTTTGGTTGACAGCCTATCTAGCACTGGTGGTATCCTGACAAATACCACATAAACGAACTCAATTGCACACACAGGGATGTGAAATAACTTGGTCAAACTCAAGTCTGATTCATACCTTGTTCAAAAGTCTTGTGAGATAAATGTACAGTCCTGGCTAGTTAACCTAAAACATCTGAGTATCAGAAAACCTTAACTACATTTTAACACAACTGTGGTACATTCCATTCTTACATCACCATCAGAAAATACAAAACAAAAACAAAAAAATATACACATGCAAAGTCATTTTACAAAGCAATCACATAGTACAGAAAGCCAGTAAATCCTATACAGTCTATGGTGCCACCGCCAAGTTATCAACAAATCATTTCATCCATTCCATATGCATACATCATATAGTTAAAAACATTTGCATTCATAATAACATATGCATACATCAACATAAATAAACATGCATACATCAACATCAATAAATGTGCACAAAAATAACAATAAATCATGACAAGTGTATAAACAAAAGAAAGTCATGTATATATATCACCAAAAATGCCCTCAAGCTACAATAAAATGGTCCTCTGACCTCACAAAAAAAATCAAAAACTCAAAAACCCCCAAGCCTAGGGCGTCGGCCACCATGATCACATAGGATCGGTGTGACTGGAACTACCCCCAGTGGTGTGGGTCCTATGGGACCTCTCAGGGTGGCTGCTGCCAGCCCCCGCATCATGCCCACTAATGCTCCCCTCACCCAGCCACCTATGATGAGAGGATGATGACTGCTTAGTCTCACTACCTCTCGTGCGACGTGACGATCCACCTCCAGTGAGCTCAGGTAACTACCCATCGAGGTGGATAATCTCTGCCTCCAACTCCAACCGATTTTGGACCCAATCCACCTCCCACCGATGGTACGTAGCCAATGCATCATCATGCTGTGCCAACTGAGTCTGTAGGAGATCCCTCTCCCATGAAGCATCTGTGTCCCCATCCCGTCGATGGTACGCAGCCAATGTGTTCTCCTGCTCTACCAACTGAGTTCGTAGGAGATCCCTCTCCTGTAGAACATCTCGTGCTCCTCATATTGTCTCCATAGTAGATCCTCCAATCACACTATCTCAGTGCGAAGCCTCACCTCCATACCCTCTAGGACTGCCTAAGGCATAGGCTCCTCCGAAACGACATGCTACTTTGGCACCCATTACTCCAGGACGTCCTATGTATCCGACTGCTATGGAACTCCTGAATCATCCCCACCAAATTCATCAACCTCCACCATATCCACATCATCGAGTGGAGCCCCCAACCCTCCCCCGATGCCTCCACATCCCCACCACCTATTGCTGCCGCATCCGGACCTCCTAGAGGCCCCTCACCCCGCCATCGCCACATCATCCACCACTGGTCATACTCAGAAGTCACCCCAACGTTGTCCACGTCGGGGACATCAATCACTGTATCCGACTCCTCACCTAGCAACTCAATGATCGGCCAGGCTAGAGTCCTCTCATCGCCCCGACGTCGATAGATCAAGGGCTCACTAGGAAATCCCTGGTGCACCCCAAACTGTCGAGTCACCCGGATGTACGAGAAGTACTCTTGCTCGGTCCCGTGTTGCCCGATCAACCATCTCCCCCTATGCACCCATCGAAGCCACTCTCCAGCCTCAGGATAGGATGGACAGTCCCTAGTATGGCCACCAACACACCTCCCCTAGAGCAAGCCGTGAGAAGGCATCAGTGTAGTGACCAACGTCACCTGCCCATCATCGACTCTACCCATGCTCCTCCGACCTATGCCACAGAGCCACATACCCAATATCCCTGTCCACCATCTCTGCCCGAGTGGTCCACGACAACCCCTATGGCCGCTCCACAGCTATGTGCTGCCACCCCCAACACTACAATAAGTAGCTACACCCAATCCCCTTTTGCCTTTGGCAATAGACCTCGTACAACTCATCATAAAGTTGTGCCAGTAGTGTCTGACCCCACCTCATAATCAGTGGCGTTGAGGTTGGACACTCCACAAGTCTAAACACTACCTCAAGCAGGTTCCAAGGGAACCTCACACCTGAGGAGTCAGGAAGCAACATGTTGGAGATGAGGGTCATGAGCAGTGCATGCCTCACCCCCAACATGCCCTTCTCCAACCACCACCGCACCAAAATCCTACCAATCAGGAAATCCCCCTTTGCCCTCTCCATCGCCTCATCCACCCCCATCTTCGTCGCATGCCCAAAGCACCATGTCAACACCATCATCTGCTGATCACGAGGAGTCGTCCGAATGGGCAGCCCGTCTATCGAAATCCATAGAATCTGATAGACGTCCTCAAGAGTCACTGTCATCTCCCCTATTGGGAGATGAAAGGTGTTGGTGCGAGGATCCCACAAATTGATCAAGGCAGTCAGATATGCCCGATCCCCCACCATAGGCTCCAATCAAGTCACCTGCTTGAGCCCAAGGGCATCAAGCCAATCCCAGTATACCACATTCAACGCCTCCTGTGTGTCAGAGAATACTATCGATTGACGGTACCAGCTCTTCACCACCTGAAAATGAAAAACAACACAAAAACATTAAAACATGACAACAAAAAAATTGTACAACACTAAAACAAATATACAACAATGTATACAAACTGTAAAAAAAAAACATTTAATAAACTTTATAGAAACATTAACAAAAAGTACAGTGCAAAAAAAAAAAAAAAATCAATAAACAACGCAAAATACAAAAAACAAATTACAACACAACAAATTAACCTAGGGTTTTTTAACCTTAGTTTAAACAAAAAAAACAAAATAAAAAAAAATAGTTTTAACCTAGGGTTTTTTTAACCTTAGTTTAAACTAAAAAAACAAAAAAACAAAGTAAAAAAAATAGTTTTAACCTAGGGTTTTTAACCTTAGTTTAAACTAAAAAAACAAAAAACAACAAAAAACAAATTTAACCTAGGGTTCTTAATCTTAGTTTAAACAAAGAAACACAAAATAAAAACAATTTTTTAAACTAGGTTTTTGATCTTAGTTTAAACTATTTTTAAACAAATTTACTGTTAAACTAGGTTTTCTTAGTCTAAAACAAAGACACAAACAACGCATTTAAAACTAGGTTTTTTTTTTCTTAACCTTAACGAAAATACAAAAAAAAAACAACAAAATAAAGAGAACTCACCGGTCTCGCCTCGGCTCCACCACTTGAAGACCCGGTCCATGCACTCATTGTGTCCATTAAAATTTTATAGTGCTCCGCTACACGAACTCGAACTCCTCCTCACAGCTCCAAATCGCTAGAAAAAAACAAATGCAAATGAGCCCAAAACCTAGTTTTGGCCCTTATATAGGCTTTTAGGCCTGTAATCGTTCCACCCTAGGATGAGCACTCTAGTTAGCACTTGTCCCACCCTAGGACGATTACAAAACTAGTATTCATCCCACCCTAGGACGATTACAGAGCAAGAAAATAAAAAACAACAAAAACTGCATCCAAAATGCACCAAAAAAAATAATAAAATTGCCGAACAAAAGTGCCTTTGCTACGATTCTTGGCATACAAAACCGACGTTGGGGTCACAAATTGTCACTATCCTACTCCCTAAGAAGGCTACCATAGCCGGACCGCTCCACGGGAGGACGGATTTTCGACAATTTCATCCCCAAAAGGCGTCACAAAAAGGGTCAAAACCCACCCAAAAACAGCAATAAAATTGCCGAACAAAGGCGCCTTTGTGCCTGACATTCAATGGCATAAAAAACTAACGTTGGGGTCACAAATTATCACTATCCTACTCCCTAAGAAGGCTACCATAGCCGGACCGCTCCACGGGAGGATGGATTTTCGACAATTTCAACCCCAAACGGCGTCACAAAAAGGGTTAAAACCCACCAAAAATAGGTCCGATTGTTGGGAAACTGCATAAGCATTCAACGGAAAACAACTGAAGGCACCCTTACAAAAGTCATCTTGGGTCAAGTGACTCATCGATTTTCTCATGTCGGTCATTCCCTCATCGATTCGTCGCTTGAGGGGGTAGTCACACTTAGTCACCAATCAACAAATACACACCCAATCAAGGAAATGGCATGCATTCAAAGAATCATTGACAAAGACAATCACGCTCCTGCTTGGGGCAACAAACAAGCAATAATCACAAGTTGATCAAACACTTGGCATTCAAGAATCATGAAATCAAGGTTCCCACAGACAAAAGGTTGCACCCTTTGCCTATTCATGACTGAACAATGTCCAAGATCAAGTAACACCTCACCAAAAAAGGTTAACACTTGAATTAAGCTCCTTAGCTCGTCAGAAGCAAGGATTCAAGAATGCATACCCTTTCCATACTTGGGGCATCAAAATTTGGTTAGGTTACTGAGAAACCCTAATAATTAAGTGCTTTGGTTATCTATTTTTGCTCAGCACTATGCCACGCATAGCGCATCCCAAAAAGGGGCATCTGTAGACACCAAAACAACACCAATCCGATTATGTGGCTACAAGCACTGACCAAATTGACATACATAGCCCCTAGGGCAGCCCCCAGAGGTTAAAAAGTGGTCCTAACCACTCCCACAATAGTTTTGGAAGGTCAGAGGTCAATTTGGCACCTTTCAGGCACTCTGCTCCTTATTCGTTCCACCCTGGGATGATTACAAATTGGTATTCGTCCCACCCCGGGACGATTAGCAGCATTCGCTCCAGGGTGGGGCGAATAGCAGGTTTGATGAGAAAAAGGTCAAACCTTGACAAATGGCAGCTCATATCCACCACTCAACTCCACCTTCAATGCATGGGAGTGCGAGTAAGCATTTTTGAGCTCAAAGAGGCAGTCATAGAGGCAGTCATGGAGCCCTTAATCAGGGAGGAATCTTCTCTCCCTTGGCAAGGCATGATGGCCAAGTGGTGCCTCTGCATGCTCATTCATAGGAGACCCTCAGGTCTATAAAATGGTGAGTCTTCTCACCCCAAAAAAGAATAGAGTAGGAGCATTTGGAGCAATGGAGTGCTGCCGAATTACATCCTCACCCTTCACTTGTGCTTCTTACATCCTTGATCTCTCTTTTGGAAGGGAGGTTATTGGGTGAACATTGGAAGCGCAATCCGGACCCAAAACCCAAACATTTGGCCACAATACCCCACCCAATTTTTTGACACAACCCCCTAGGAGGTTTTGGACCCATCCCAAGTGGATTGGTGCCAAAACCAAGCCCCAAACGGTGGGCGTCCTGCCCCCGGGTGCCCCCCGCACTGTTGTAGTCCTAATCGCCCCACCCTAGAGCGATTAGAAATATATAGTATATTTCTTTACTATTTCTTTTGCATTTTATTTTATGTCATTCATATATGCTTCCATTCAAATTTCATGTCATTCTGATGAGTTTTGATTGTGTTTTCATTGTTTTTCGCTTTCACTAACATACAGGGAGCACCTTCGAATATAGGGTGATCGGGGTAGAATCTACAAAATCCGACCTTCTGGGTCGTCTCAAAATGCCCCGTTTTGCCTAACCCCAACTTTGTAGGTGTTTTGGAGGCCCCTGGATGGGACATTTAGGAGGTCACCTTCTCACATTTTATGACAGTCCTAATCGTCCCACCCTAGAGTGATTAGAAATCTACGGAAGATTTCCCAAATGTTCCTTTTGCTGTGTGTTCTTGGTAATGTTTACATGCCTCTGTCAAAATTTCAGCTCATTCTGACATGTTTTGAATATTGTTTTAATTATTTTATGCATGCATTAACCGGAGGCCTTGGGGATCGCATGTTTCCCTCCATCCGTAGGTGCTATTAATCGTTTGCTATTTTTCTGAATGTAGGATCTCGACACCGGAGGGGCAACAAGGAACTACAGATGCATTCATGCAAGCGGCGGTGACGTTTGGCCCGCCCATTTCAAATGTGGGCACGCGGAAGATCCCGAAGGGGAGCGTACCATCCGTGGTGTAACAAAACTATGTCTAACGCTCCTAGCCCCTAAAAAGGGGGGAGACGTATTGTAACCTAATCTCAAGCAAAATTAACAAGAAAGGGCTGCACTTTACATTTGCTTTACATCTCGTTTCATTTCGCTTGTTTTCCCCTTTTCATGCATTTTCGTTCGTAGGACTTAGCGTTACGTTTTGCTTTTTTTTGCATCATGCCCGGTATGCCATTTGCTTCTATATCCTAGTGCTTTCAGATAAAAAAACTAAAAAGTGGAAAAAACACAAATATTTACCATCGAGGAAATCCATAAGTTATTTTTAAAAAAATAATGAGCTGCCACAACTAGAAAGATGAGAAACAAAAACAAACCTTATTGGACAACCATTTCTAAAACTAGAAATTATAAGCACCAACTGTCACAAGGGTGTGTCACTCCTTAATCATGGGGTTTTCACGAGGATGTGCCACTATTTTAAGCATGGGGGATGATGCGTACAAAAAATTATCATCTCTATACATGGATTTTTAACATATTATGCGGTATTATTATTATAGAATGTATGTTTTATGAAATTTTTATATATATTTAATAGTAAATTATGTATATTATATAATATTTATTTTTAAGTGAATTGTGTGCAAATTTAGTGGTTTTTACGATATTTTAGCATGTTTACATCAATTTCCCATTTGGATCTAGCACTTTCAATTTGATGAAGGCAAAACATCCGTAGTACACTGGTGAGAAGTTCTAAGTCAGATGCTTGATTCCCTTTGAAGCGCCCAACATCCATTTTGTGCTTAATTAACGGGTTCTTGCTTCTCCTCGGTGTCTAATTCCCATTAGGAATCTGCTTTCCGTTAAGAACCTACTTCACATTGGTTTGTACTTCCCATAGGCGTCTGCTTCCATCTAGGTGCCTACTTCCCATATAAAATAATGTGCCTACTTAACATATAGATAAAATAAGGCACAAGCAAAATAGAACAGATATTTCAGTAATGGATGCGAATGATATTTCAGTAAATATGAATATGAAGGATGATATCAAAGACCATGTGTTATCTATTTTTTAGCAATATATAAACAACAATATAAATAGATAAAGCAAAATATTAAACATATTCAATTCTGATAAAAATAGAATATGTTAAATCAGTCTCAGTTAATGTTTTTGCTTTATCTCCCTATTTCTATGTATTTTTTGTAACCTTAACATCATGAATTGATTTAATCTCAATTGTAATATGACATGGCTACATATCTTATAAATATGCAGGCCACCACTAATAAAAATAATCCCAAATCTTGAATGTGAGAATTCTAAAAACTTCTGAAATAGTAATATATTCATTTGAGTGTTTTTATTAATCTCAAACTAGCATCCAGTGAATGAATTGATTAGGAGGAATACTATTGGAGCTTAGGCCCACTCTAAATAGTACTCCCTTTTTTCCTTGCTATCTGTAGTTAATTTATTTACTATTTTTTTAGATTATTTAATTTCTATAATTTCCCCTATTTTTTGTTATTTCCAACAAAGTACCATTTTAATTTATGTATGCATTCATTCCTATTTTTATATATGTAGGATATATTATTGGTTTGGAATTTATAATTGAAACATTAATGAACTTAAAACATCCCCCAAACCAATACATACAGAGGGACTCATTCCTCGCACTATAGGCATATACTTTGTGTGTGATGCTCACAAGTCTACAAGCTACCCTAAATTGACAATTAAATTGAGGTAATTAATTCAATTGTAGAAAACTAACGAAAGTTTTACCCAAAATGCATGAGGTACAAAGGACTTCCAACCAAATTTTGATACAAAGTAGCATTACACAATGGTGAAGTGCAAGAAAAATTCAAAGTAACCCCCATCTAGAAAGGTGTTAGATATGGCTTGTAGTCAGCCATATGAAAAAGTTGAAGAAGATCTAAGGCATACTTGTGCTGACATAATGAGATTCCAAAATCTATCTAAGTGACCTAAAATCCAAGAAAGTAGTGATCAATTCCAAGGTTTGCCATCTCAAATTGAATAGAGAGACTACTGTATAGACTGAATATGATAAAAGGAGCTTCTAGTGAGAAGCAAGTCATCAACATACAACACAAGGATGGTGATGTGGTCTCCATCTCTCTAAATGTAAATAGTAGGATCAGAGTGACATAATAAAAAATAGTAGAGATAAGAAAATAGTCCATTATCTCATACCAAGCCCGAGGTTCTTGATTGAGGCCATAGAGAGGCTTCCTAAGGTGGAAAACATGTGAAGGATCCAAGAAAAATCTAGTGGGTTGCTTCATATAAATATCTTACTATAAATCATAGTGCAAGAAGGTACTCTTCACATCCATATAAAAGACAAACCATCTCTATGATGCAGTAAGAGAAATTACAAGATGAATATAATCCATATTGGCCATAGGAGTAAAGTTCTAATAGTAGTCAATACCTTTAACCTATGAAAACCCCTTAGCTATAATATGAGCCTTGTACTTTTAAATAGAACCATCTACTACATAATTGGTTTGATAGACCCACTTACAATGAACCAACTTCCTCCCCTTGGAAATAGGAACAAGATCCCAAGTTTGATTCTTCATAAAATATGATGAGGAGGAAGATCCTGAATAAAAGGTGTTGCATCCTCAAGTGTAATACGAGCCCACCTAGGCAAGGTAGGAGAAGTAGGAGCAACAACATTAGGAGTATCAACAACAACAGGAGGATCAACAACTACAAGAGTGTCCTCCACATCCAAAATATCAAGAGTGGTGTCATGTGAGTCATCTAGAGAAACTAAAGAAGGAGAGGAAGGAGAAGAAGGAGGAGGATAAAAAATATGCTCATCAAACTAAACATGAGTACAAAATAAAATATCATGTGTGTCAGGATTCAGTAAGCAATAAGCCTTCATGTCCTCACTATAGCCAATAAATATGAGTGTCTTACTCTTCTTATCAAAATACTTACACTTTTTCTTCAGAATAAAATCTTAAAAATGACTATCAAAGATCTTGAAGTATGACAAATCCGGCTTATGTCCAGCCTAAGCCTCTTCAAGAGTCATATGTGCAAGTGCACGATGTGGAGTGTGATTTTGGATGTAATTCATAAAATTAACTGCCTTTATCCAAAATATGGGAGGTAAATCCTGAGAGTGCATCATGCAGTTAGCCATCTCCTTAAAAGTTCTAATATTTATTTCTACAACCCCATTCTACTATGGAGTATGAGGGACTGAGTTTTGATGAATAATACCATGTACTGTAATGAAATCAAAGAACTCCTTGCTAAAGTATTCCTCCCATTATTTATGCAAAGCTTCTTGATGCAACTAGAACCCTAATTCTTGACCAAAGCATTAAATAATTTGAAGTGAGAAAATACCTCACTCTTGTACTTGAGAGAGTACACCCAAGTACACCTCGAGTAATAAACAATGATTATAAGTGCATACTAAGCTCTAGTGAATGATAGATGATGAAATACCATCAAATCACTATGAAAAATATCCAAGGGTGAAGATGCATGATGAGCTTTACCTTTGGAGAATGGGTCTTAATGTTTCTTATGAAGAGAAAAACTAGGGTAAACACCATCAATACAAGAAACCTTCGGTAAATTGGTGACCATTTTATGAGTATTCAACTACTATAAATACTGGTAGTTGAGATGCCCAAATATCTCATGCCAAAGTCTACTCAAAGAATCTACATGAGAAACCAACCCAGTACCAAAATTAGAATCATCAAAGCTCTCAAAATGATAGTCTCAAAGAGTGATCAACAACACCCCGTTCAATCAATGATTGTGGCTTCAACAACATGTGAATCTCAAATCCTTGTGGTGTGAACAAAATAGTTCATCTACTACCAGAATTACAAATTTGATATACAAAAAGCAAGTTGTTGATGATATTAGGAACAAAGAGTACATCATTGATACGACCACCATTCAGAATAATATCACCCTTCCCCTTAACAAAAATGAAAGAGGAATCACCAAATTCAATCCTTGAAATAGAACTAGAACCAAGAGATGCAAAAGACTTCTTGGAAGAAGTCATATGATGAGTAGCACCCGAATCCATTACCCAAATATCTGAATCAAAATTTGTCTGACCATGAACATTCAAAGCCTTACCATGCTCCTTAGGCACATCCTTAGGAACATCAATCTTGTGCTTTTTCATGGCATCTTCCAAAGCACACATCTTCTTGGAACATCGAGCTATGGGATGACCAAAAATGCCACAAAAATCATAAGTCTCATTAGACTTTGATTTATTCTTCTTAGAAGAACCTTTATGATTGGGTTTGGAATCCTTGGGATGAGGAGCTGACTGTGAAGGAGGTGCAGTGTCTTGAGGCTTAGGTTTGGGTTTACCTTTACCTTTAGGATGTGATGTTGTCAATGCCTTAGTCAAAGAAGATGAAGAAGTCTCAAGAGTGGAAATTTTGGTCTCTTCCCTCGTAAGACGATCACAAAACTCTTCCAAGCTAGGCATTTTAAAAGTATCACCCATAGCATCCATAGTAGAGAGGAATGTGGAAGCAAAAACATGAAAGGGACCTTTCAATTTTGATAATATTAAGAATACACATTCATCTTCTTTTTTGTATTTACCATTGCCTTTCAACTGAGTATAAATATCCTTAACCCTAGTGATAAAATAAACCATGGTGGGATAATCATCAGGTGATAAAGATGTAAGTTGTGCATCCAATTGCATTTCCCTAATATGATCAAATTTACCAAAAAATTATTAAATATCATCCCATGCCTCATGAGGAGTATTTATTTTATCAAAATAGAACCACAAACTCTCACTAGTATTTTCTTTAATCATCCCAAGTGCTTCACCAAGTGCTTTAGAGAAATACCATGTCTCATAATCTATCTTGAAAGTGAATTTTTGCTCCTTAATGAGTGTGTTTAAGCCTTTTTGTGCCAATAGTGTTAACATGCATGGCTTCCATGTGTGATAGTTGTGAGGTGTAAGAGGCTCAATCTTGAATCCTAAATCCATCTTCAGGGATCACCAAAGCAACAAGAAGAAACAAGGAGCCAAGCAACACACAAGGGTGCTTTCAATAAGCACCAAAAAAATAACCACTTTGCAAGATAAGAATGCAAAATGCAATTGATCCAAAACAAAGTAGGTGGAGTCACGATCCCAATGCAAAAATAATCACATGAATCAGAGTCCGTATGTGGATTCTATGCAATTAATCATTGGGTGCCCTCAAAAATCAAATTAAAGGGCCCAAAAACTTTACAATATCACAAAAAATTAAAATTTAATGTGAATCAATATTTTGTAAAGTCTAATGTGAAGGCACCAATAATTAATTCACAAAACCCTAATCCATTGAAAAAAAGGGCGCACATAGCCAAAATACTCACAAAATGCAAAGAGAGATGTCATGGAGCACCTAGGATGGGAGGAGGGCCGTGAGACTGGAGAAGTTGTGCATAAGGCAAAAAATGCTAGCGCACCTTGAGAATACATCGTTAGAGTGAAATATGCCAAGCAATGAAACGATGTTACTAAACCTTACATAGCTAAGAGTGTAGTTACATCGTGATATAGTAAGCATGTTGGTGAAAGGGCCTCACATGCCATTGAATGGGCTGATCCACTTGTAGGAACACCTCATGAGCTAGAGTGAGCTACGGGAATACACGAGTAGTGTGAGAAATTACCACAAGCACACAATTAGTAAGAATGGTATGATTCTCAAAGGGTCGATCACTGTGAGAGTGGTGACATTATTTGAGAGCCTAGAGGAGATCAAAAGTTGCATTGGTGGCCAAGAAGTAGGTCGTAAACCAATAACGCAATTTTTTCTCAAAAAATTTAACGTAGCTTTAGTATAGATGTTGAGCTATTAGTGAGCACTGTGAGACATCGAAAAATCATATCATGAAGAGCTAGATTGAAAAAAATATGACAAATCTCGATGGAGAAAGATCTAAAGAGCCAAAAACTCTAGATCTATAGAAGAGAAATCCTAAATAGACAAAATCTATGAATCTATAGAATGAAGGCCTAGAGAGCCAAGATGCAAGTGAGATTTTCAAAGGAAAATATTCAAAAAAAAAAACTCCTTAGCTCTGGTACCATAAAGGGAAACAAACCAACAATATCATTCCACACCCAAGACAAGAACCGTGAAGATAATAACAAATGAGTGAGAGAAAAATGATTTATTGTATTATGTCAAAATGATAAGAGGCCTTGCTTAAATAGGAAAGGAGAGCAATGACAACCACACGATCGGTTGGAGAGGATCAAGATCACAAAAATCGATAAATAACAAATAGATAAGGATGAAAAAGCATGCCAAAATTATTAAATACCTAGGAACACACTATCTTATCTAGTGAATTTAATCTAGCATAGATACCTAAAAATATATGTATATAAATATACTTTAACATTTTATATACCTATGTTTTTAGGTATCTAGGCTAGCTTAATTTCACTAGATAATATAATGTGTTCCTAGGTATTGAATAATTTTGGCATGCTTTCTCCTCATCTATTTGTTATTTATCGATGGTTGTGATCTTGATCCTCTCCAACCGATCATGTGGTTGTCATTGCTCTCCTTACCTATTTAAGCAAGGCCTCTTGTCATTTTGACATAATGCAAGCAATCATTTTTCTCTCACTCATTTGTGATTGTCTTCATGGCTCTGATCTTGGGTGTGGAATGATATTGCTGGTTTGTTCCTCTTTCATGGTACCAGAGCTAAGGAGTTTTTTTTGAAGATTTTCCTTTGAAGCTCTCACTTGCATCTTGGCTCTCTAGGCCTTCATTCTACAGATCCAAAGTTTTTGGCTCTTTAGGCCTTCTCTTCTGCAGATCCAAAGTTTTTGGCTCTTTAGGCCTTTCTCCCTTTAGATATGTCAATTTTTTTTCCAACATAGCTCTTCGCGATCTGATTTCTCAGCGTATCATGGTATTCCCTAATAGATTGGTGTATCTACTCAAGTTGCATATATTTTTTTTGAGAAAAAATGGCATTATTTGTTGGTGACCTGCTTCTTGGCCACCAACGCAACCCTTTTGATATTCTGTTGGATCTCACACAACATCGCAACTCTCATAGCGATCAATCCTCTAAGAATCATGTCATTATTTCTTATCATGTGGTTGTGGTAATTGCTCACACTGCCCATGTATTCCCATGGCTCACTCTAGCTGGTGAGGTATTCCCATAGGTAGATCGACCCATTCAATGGCTTATGAGGTCCTTTCACTAGCATGCTCACTATCTCCTGATGGATCTGCACTCTTAAATATGTGTGGTTTAGTAACACCATTTCATTGCTTAGCATATTTCACTCCAATTACTTCTTCTCAAGGTGTGCTAGCATTTTCTACCCGATGCTCAACTTCTCCTATATCACAACCCTCCTCCCAACCCAAGTGCTCTATGAAATCTCTATTTTCATTTTTGTTAGTATTTTAGTTGTCTGCACCCTTTGTTTTTGCATGGAATCTCACTATGTCAGCCTAAGTATACCTCAGATCTTCTTCAGTGGTTTCATATTGCTGAATTCAAGCCATATATTACACCTTTCCATATAGGGGTTACTTTGACTTCTTATTGAGCTTTGTGCAATGCTACCTTGTATCGATAGTTGGTTGGAAGTATTTTTTACCTCATGCATACTCATCTTGATATATGCTATGTAGTTGGAATCGTTTCTTAGTTTACACAAACCCCACATGAAACTCATTGGTATATAGCCAAGAGGATTCTTCGCTATGTGAGGGGCACTTCACACTTTGGTTTGTTCTCTACAAGAGGTGATCTAGTGTTAGTTGGCTACACTAATTCAGATTGGGTTGGTTATTTCGATGACTATTGTTCTACCCATAACAATGTGTTTTGTCTTGTCACTTCTCTCATTTATTGATCTTGTAAGAAGTAGTAGACTATTGCACTATCATCCACTAAGGCAGAGTACAGAGCAACAATTACTATGAATCAGGAGGCTCTTTAGCTTTGATAGTGTTTGGAGGAGTTTTGTTTCCCATAAGATCAAGCTATAGTTATTTGGTGTGAAAACCAAAGTGCCATACACATTTATCATAATCCTTTTGACCATCAGCATACCAATCACATCAAGGTTCATATGCATTTCATCCACCAGCACATCTAGGATGGCATTCTTGACTTGGAGTATCTTCCTACTTAGCAACAGATTACAAATATCTTCACTAAACCTTTTGCATCACATCATTTTCTTGAGTTGCATGGATTGCTAGGGGTGAAGGAAGTTGTCCTTGGGGGGTGTTGAGAGGACATATTCTTCTCCACCTTCTTTTCTCTTCTGGTAGATGGTTTTTTCCCATGTGGTTTTTCATCATCTACAGGAGAGTTTCATGTTTATGTGATATCCATTCTATGTGAATACCTTATCAGGCCCTTTTTTTGGGACTCATATTTGTGGATCTTGCCACTATATTTTTTGTTAGTTAGATATTCAAAATCCTTCCTAGTATCACTTAAGGGGGGTGTTAGAGTATATTTATATACCTATGTTTTTAGGTATCTAGGCTAGCTTAAGTTCACTAGATAAGATAGTGTGTTCCTAGGTATTTAATAATTTTGGCATGCTTTGTCATCCTTATCTATTTGTTATTTATCGATGGTTGTGATCTTGATCCTCTCCAACCGATCGTGTGGTTGTCATTGCTCTCCTTGCCTATTTAAGCAAGGCCTCTTGTCATTTTGACATAATGCAAGCAATCATTTTTCTCTCGCTCATTTGTGATTTTCTTCATGGCTCTGATCTTGGGTGTGAAATGATATTGTTGGTTTGTTTCTCTTTCAATCTTATTTGGGGTGTGTGGAAGGAGTGGAATGCGAGGATGTTTAAAAATTTCAAGAGTGATATTTTTCATGTAAACCAGAAAATAGTTTGGAGGGTTGCAGAGACTGTGTTGGCACCACCAAAGACTCTTGTCCTTTCATGTCTCCATGACCATCCTGATTTTGCTATGAAATATTATCTTGGTTTTCATTTAAATTTGATACCCCAACCAACTCCTAATTTAAGAGCTGCCATCCATAGGACCCCACCCTCTCTAGGCTAGTTTAAGCTTAATTTTGATGGTGTGTTGAAGGGTAATCCGGGCTCAACTGGGACTGGGGATATGATTCATGATTACTATGGTGAAGTGATCCTCGCTTTTGTGAAGGATATTGGAATCCAATATTTGCATACTTTTGAAGCTCGTGCTTCCTTTTTGGGAATTCTAATGTTCAAGGATCTAGGCATCCATAGGGCAGTTATTGAGGGGGATTTTTTGAACATTATAAACATGCTCAAAGGGGATTGTCATCCTAGTTGGTGTACCTCCAATTTAATTGATGAATTCAGAGGCCATTTTATTTCTTTGGAGGAGATGTTAATTAAGCATGAGTATAGATAAGGGAAGGTGGTTGTTGACTCCCTTTCAAATATGGGTGTATCTCGTCAGATTTTAGCAATTTTTCATACAATTTTTTTTCCCGAGATCCTTCGTCTTGCTAATGGAGATAAATTTTAATGCTTGTTAGATTGCGCTTCATCATCGGATATTTTTTCTAGTTCTCGATTGATGTTGGAATTTTTTTATCGCTAGCCTAGTGGTGGATAGCCTTTACTTATGGCACCAACGATGTCCTCTCAGGTTATCTTGGTATGATGTTTTCCCATGGTGGTGTTAGGAGGGCCTTCCCCCATTTTGATTTTTCAAATTTCAAATTTCAAAATTCTCCTTCCCAATGTTACTTCAACTACTCTATTAGTGGGTCTTCGTTGTGGTTCGTTGGTTTCTCGAACCTTATCTCTGTATGCTAGTGTCATATTGTCTCTACTTTTGCGCTTCCTTTTTTTCTAGCCTTGGGAATTCGTTCGTTCTTCTTCTCAATGTATGGAAGCAATATGACATTGTTTTTCCTATGGTGGATGGGTTCCTTTTTTGTTTCCTCTATTTTTTTGATAGGGAGTGCCTTTGTGGTAGTGTTATTTTTCATCTATTTTGGCTTGATTTTACATCTATTGGAGGCTCTCTTGAGTTGGTGACATTTTGTCTTTGTGGGATTGGCCCTTTTGAGGTGGCTTTTATGGTTTTTCAATTCTTCCCCCTATTACCTAAGGTTTTTCTCGATTGTTTTCATAGTCGATTTTTGTCATCCATTTCATTTTTCCTTGTGAGTGGGATCTTTTTGCTACCCCTCACTTTGGTTTTTGCCTTCTTACTTGGTTATGGCATGTTTTTCTTCTTGTTGGTTCTTATGACCTCTTGGTTTACCTCATTGGTTAGTCCTAATACCTTCTCTAGTGTTTGATATTTGACTTTGGTGGTGGTGATCATGTATTTATTGCTTGGTCCATTATGAGATCTCCTCCACCTATGTATTCTTGCTAATTTGAGCTTAGCTGGTTGTATTTATTTTTTTCTATCTATATTTAGAAGGAATTGGTTTTCGATGTTGATGGGTAAGATGAATATTTTTTATCCTAAATAAAAATTGAGTAAGTCTCGGTTGGAACCTACGTCCATTACTTTTGATGATGAATTCAAATCTCTTCTGGTAGAGAGGGGTCTTCTGGAGTGCATTCGGAAGTTTCATGGTACAAGCCAGTGCTTACAAATTGGATGGTGGCTACTTGGAATGACAGATGGATTAGGATTGGCTCCTAGTTTTTCCAGGTCTCAGCGGACCTAATTAGTAAAACTACTAGTTTAATTCTTGAAAGTGCTTATCACAATCATGATAGACACTCTCTGTTGTAGGATATTAGTCTAGTAATTGATATGGAGGAATTTCATCCTAGAGTTCCGAATGGCATCAGTGCTTCGGCATTATCCCATCCTTGGGACCGTGTTGCTAGGGTTATTATGGATTATTTCACTTTAGATTCTACATATGAGATAATTAGGATTTTTCATGCTATGTTCCTAAATCACTTAAATTATCATGTTTGAATGAATATTCCTTTGTTTCTATTCCAATATTTGAAGAAATCCTTTGTGAACGTGCAAGGCGATAGTGGTCAGACACCCCTCCATCAAGACCTTGCTCTGCTAGTGTTTGAATAGACAACTTCAAAATATGGTTTGGTGGCTTATCATATCCTTAAGTCATTCATGGATTTACCCTACCCTATTTTTGGTGGTTATAAGGTGGCTTCGAAGGTTTCTATTGAAATAAGGTTTCATAGTAAGGCACCAGAGTAAGGCACCTACTTGGCGCCTAACTGAGTAAGGTGCCAAAAAAAGTGCCTACTTGATCACACACACATTTTTTTTGCCATTAGTGCATGACATCAAGGCACCATATTATTTTTCTTTTTTGAAGGACTCTTTAGGTTCCTTCAGAGTAAGGCACATTCTCGAAGCCTACTTGAGTAAGGCATCGGAGTAAGGCACCTACACGAACACACATTTTTTATTTTTATTTGTATTTTTATTTTTATTTTTTCAATGGACTCTTGAGGTGCCTCAAGAGTAAGGCATCTTATCGACACCTACTTGAGTAAGGCATCAAAGTAAGGCACTAGAGTAAGGCACCTACTCAAACACATTTTTAAATAGACTTTTCAATCATAGTCAAACGCCTCCATTGATTGACATACATGCATTGGAGTAAGGCACCTTCTTTTAGGAGTAAGGGATCTGAGTAAGGAACCTCCCTTTTAGAGTAAGGTGCATCCCTTCCAGAGTAAGGTGCTAGAGTAAGGCACCTCGCTTTTGGAGTAAGGCATTAGATTAAGGTTCCTCCATTCTGGAATAAGGTGCCAAAGTAAGGCACCTCCCTTTAAAAGCAAGTTGCCTCCATTTTGGAGTAAGGTGCCTCTCTTCTATGGTAAAACATTCTCTTATCATTGAAAATTTAGTAGCTAATGCGTTCATTGATGTGAGGTTGATCAAGCCTTCTAAAATTCTTCTCATACTATATTGATGTCTGCTTCATATAAGCATAGGGGTGCATAATTTTATTTTGGAGGAAATTGGTGCCCATGCCCATGCTTGGATTAGAACTATCTTCTAATATGTGCAGGTTCACGGATGTTGAGCCAGTCTAGGCCTTGTTACCCAGGATGCCTATTGTTAGAACAATCAAGCCATTCTCTTACAAAAAGAAAACAAAAAATAAAATGAAATATAGTTGAACACAGTTCATACCTATTAGGCCCTGGATAGAAATCTAGAAAGTAAGAAAATATACAAGTATAGTGCAATATGTGCCTATTAAGCCTTGGCTCTCAGGATGCCTACAACTTGCATGCGGGTATCATAACTACAACACACAAAAGCAAGAAACTATGACTAAATTTTTGGTGGACACCTTTGTATCTAGTGTGTTACTAAGAAATTGGCAATTTTAATTGGATGGGGTTTCCTCCATGCCTGTTCTAAGCTCCACCATTAAATTCTTGGATGTGTGGTATAGGTGTAACTGGTGGCCATTAACTATGAGAATGGTGTTACAACCATCAATTATTTTAACACATACATAATTGTTCTTTATTAGCTCTAACACCTTGTATGGTCCCATAAACCTCTATATTAGCTTCCCTTTCCATTATTGGAACCTATAATCATATAATAATACCTAGTCTCCTTCCTTGAACTATTTTGTCTTAATGTGGTGGTCGTGCCATTGCTTCCTTTACCTTTGGATAATTTTTATTCTCTGTAGAGCATCCATTCGACATTTGCCCAGCTGATTCAGTTGTCGAATCCATTCCTTATGTTATTCATCTAAGCTTAGGTCCAGTTATACCACCATTATGAGTGTTTTGATCTCAAATTCGATGTGCATCATCGCATATTTCCCATATACCAATCAGAATGGTGTGAATCCCATGGTTTATTTCCATGTTCTGTTGTATGTCCACACTACCTCTAGTAATCTTGCAGTCCAATCCTTCCTGTGTTGTTGCACAATTTTTGTGAGGATATTTTTTATCTCTTTATTGGTCACTTCTACCTGCTCGTTCACGTATGGATGATAAGGGTGGTCTTGTTATGCTGAATCCTATATTTCTTCATTAATTTCTTAATTATCTTGGAGGTATATTCGGATCTCTAGTCCATTGTAATTTCCTTGGGAACCCCAAACCTCATGAAAATGTGAGCAAATAGGAATTCGGCTACCATCCCTTACTTATAGTCCCTTAGCACATGGAATTTGATCCATATTGTGACATAGTTTGTGTAGACTAAAATATATCTCTTCCTAATCAAATATGGGTTTATTGGTCTCACAAAATATTTTCCCCACTTGTTGAAGGGCTCTATTTGTACATGAGGTTGAAGGGGAATTTTATCTCGATGGGTCGGCCTACCCATTCTCTGGAATTCGTCACACTTACTAGTGTATGCGACTATGTATTTGAATAGAGTGGGTCAAAAATACATAGTTTTTAGAATCTTATATGCAGTCATTTTTCCTACAAAGTACCCTCCGCATGGATTGCTATGGAAGGCTTTAAGTATTTCTAAAAACTCATACTCTGCTATGAATCTCCTTACAATCTTATTGGGCCCTATTTTGAATACGAGGTCATCGATCGACAAAAAGGAGGTGCTCTTTTCAATCATCACTTACTTTTATTATGATGAAAGAGTAGGGGAAGTTCTATCAGTTGTCATATATTTGGTGATGTTTGTATACCACGATGTTTGTTCACTGATGACAAACAAATGTTCATCCAAGAACTAGTCCTCCACTTTTGTGTGATCCACGAGTATTATTCTATATAATAACTCTACGACTACGTTATCTTTATCTGGCTTATCAATGATTGTAATGTCAAACTCCTACGATAGCGAAAGCCACTTGATAATCCTACCACTGATCGCTAGTTTACTCATTAAGTACCTAATGTTTGCATGATATGTGTGAACAAACACCTTGTAATCAGTGATATAGTGGTAGAATTTGTTAGTGATGTATACAATTGCTAGGAATTATTTTTATGTTATTGTGTAGTTGAGCTTGGCCCCTGCTAAGTTCTTGTTGACATAATAGATGGCATAGAATTCCTCACCATCCTTTAGCCCAAGGACTGCTCGAATTGTATTATTGGACGTGTCACAATAGATATGAAATGGGACTGATGAATTTGATCCCCATAGAATTGGTGTAGAAATTAGCTTCTCCTTTAGTGTTTGAAAGGCTTATTTGTAGTCTTCTATCTAGATAAATTCCATGTATTTCAATAGCAATATGTGCAATGGTTTGGAAATTTTACTAAAATTAGAGATAAATCACCTATAGTACCCGATAGATCCGATAAAATTTCTTACTTACCTCTATGTTTTTGGGCTAGGTAGGTCCTTGATGACTTCTATTTTATTTTTTTCAACTTTAATTAACTCTATTGAGAGGTGATTTCCTAGTACTATACCCTCATGCATCATCATAAAGCATTTTCATTACTGAGGGATAAGTTGCTTTCTTCACATCTCTGGAGCATTCATTCCAAGTTCCTTGTCACTTCTTTAAAGGTTTACCCATAAATGGTGAAGTCATCCATATATACTTCAACTACCTCCCTCACCATATATGAGAATATGCTTATCACCACCCTCTAAAAGGTGGCTAGTGCGTTGCATAACTTGAAGGGAAAATCTTTGTAGGTAAATGTTCCCCATGGGCAGGTAAATGTTGTCTTATCTTAGTCCTCCTCTCTGATCTAAATTTGGTTTTATCCACTAAATCCATCTAGAAAATATAAGTATTTCCTTCCAGACAGTGTATCCAATACACGATCAATGAAGGACAGTGGGAAATAATCCTTCTTGGTCACCTTATTCAATGATCTGTAATCAACATAGATTCACCATTTCTAATTTTTATTGGCTACCACCACAACTGGTGATACCCATTCGCTATCAAAAATTGGGCATATGAACCCTGCTAACAAGAGCTTCTACAACTCAGCTTTGATAATTTTATTCATGGCAGGATTCATCCTCCTCTATGACTATCTAAGTAGAGTTGCCTACTCTTCGAGGTAGATTCGATGAGTGCAGATTTTCAGGCTAATTCCTTTCATATCCAAATAATCCTAGGCAATTGTTGATGCTTGGCTAAGAGTTCTTTTAGCTCTGTCAGTTATGTGGATGTCAACTCACTACTGACGTTCAATGTTCTATCAAGTTTAATTTTTATTTACCTAGTATGATGATCCTAAGCACTGACCAAGGGTGTTTTGGGAATTATATGGGAGGACTCTCCCTAGAGGAATCTCATAATGACATCGCTTTATTGACTTCCTCCTCCAACTCTTTCAATGCCATTACTTGATGGATCATGGACAATAACCCGTCCTCCTAATTTTCCCACGTGGGTTCATCCAACGTATCCATAGAATATGCAAGGGGAGATATCATCAATATCTTAACATTATGACTATTTGAGATGGTCATTAGTCCATTGTGGTAGCTAATGTATGCATCAGTTGTTGCTAACCATGGCCTCTTCAATATGAGTGGGTAACTACCCAATCCTAATTTCGATTGTAGAACTAGGAAGTTTGTAGGATACTCCTACGCATCGACTGTTACAATGATATCCTCGAGCATTCCTTCTGGTACTAATGTTGACCTGTTGGCTAGTTGCAGCACCATCTTAGTGGGGTTCAAATTGGAGAGTTTTAGCCTCTACATGGTCTCTTACAGTATGAAATTGATGGTTGCACCAATATTGACTAATATGTTACTCAATGCATGTCCTATTTTCATGATCATAACTGAACTACCTAGGTCTACATACTTAATATGGCATGCATTCCCCTTCATCAAGTTGGCCAATTTCTTGATAATGTTGATGGTTTGGGCTAATTTTCAACTAGGTTTCCTTAGACATAGATGCTTTATCGCCTTGGTATATATTAGAACATCACAGATAGCTTGGAAGAGTGTGACAAACCCCAAATGGTCACTATTTTTTCTTTAATTTTTTTTTATAAATATATAATTTGTTTTTCCCATCGATGATTCATATCTATAATAATTATTAAACAAGAATATTGCATTGATAAGGTAGCTCGATTTGCATTAGACCATAAATATATAGAAACACCCACTTCTATGGTTATTTAAAGCCATCTACGAGTAAGAACACCCATTCTTACCCTTCCATCTCACCATCCCATACTAGTAGATGGTCAATATTATATCAAGGCTTTAAATCACCCTATATGTTATTGTAGTATAACAAGGGTCGTCTTATGGTTTTATCCACAGTTAGGGTAGGGATCCTCACCCAAGGATTACCCTTCCCGATTCTCATTACTACCAATAAGGCTAGTAATTTAAGAGAATCATTTGTCTATTGCATCTAGGCTACCAACATGTGTTATGAGATTGAATGTTTTAAACATCATTATAAAAATTACTCATATTTTAGGGTGTTAACAAGTTTATTGGTGGTGGTTTTGGTTTATGAATTTTGAGACCATGTTTGATTAATCATTTCCTAATAGTTTTTTTTTAAATGTTCAACTCATAAGCATACATTCTCTCAACATAAGAAAATTGAGAGCATTACAATAAAACTTTCAATTAAACTTCTCTATAGCCAAAGATATAAATCACACTATTTACAATACTTCTATGCTATTCAACATTGCTGCCACAAGGAAGTACTTGAGAAAATGGATTTGTCTTCCTACTTTACAAAGCGGGAACAAAATACTCTATCACTTAGTTGGGTACTAACAACATCTAAAGTTCTCCTTATAGTATACAAGAGAGAGATTGAAAAGATACATTAAATATTATAAAACTTGGCTCATACATTTCAGCCATTCAAAAATACATTGAAGAGCATCTCAAAATTATACATTTTCAATTGAACAGTATTGCAAATTGTCTTCAATACGGAATGGTTCCTCTTGATTTGATTGCATCTTCATGGTGGAGAGATGAGATTATAAGCGATCAGGACAACTCATATGCAATTTATGCCAATGCAATCACAAGCAGTCTATGCATCAATTACTTGTCAATAGTGCATTGCATTTCCCTCAATCACAAGTAATAAATTTCATAATTCTTCTATCTCTAACAGTTCTCAATCATTGCAAAACTAAATATAGTTTCATCAATCGAAAGTTGAAGTAGTCTCCAAACATGAGAAGAGAAGGAGTGGACACCCATCCATCCTTATACAAGCTAGATAATTCCATATCATCATATGATTTTGGAATGATTCACAAGCTAATATGTATTTACATAATTCATAAAATCCAAGACTATTCAAACCACCAAATCATATAATAAACAAAAATACCATATTGCAACATTTTCATCATGAAATGCATTCACATTAATAAAACTATCTTATTCATAAGCTTGCCATTTTCCTAAAAAACATAATGTCCAAGGATTTAAAACTAATAACATCAATAGATTACAAAAGCTATAGTTTTCAGCTATGAAGGCATTCTTATAACATTTTGAGATCCATATTTATTTCAAACCACAAGTACTACCAATTATATTTTTTCCTTCTCTTAATAAGGTTACTTCAATCATATCATAATAATCTAATAGTGATTCTACATCCCCTCTAAACTTCACTACTTTTAGTTGTTATTATATCCTTACTGAATACTTCTAAAAGGAAACAAGTAAATGTTTAACATATCTAACATCTTTGTATATTATTACTATTTCCACTTTTTTTTTTTTTACTCCCATGGTGTTTAAGAGGATACCTCCGAAATCGACGTTTTTCCTTTCCGTAAACCTTCATAAGTATTCCATAAAATTTTAGTAAGGTCATACCACATATATTGCGTATTTTAAATCCATGTACTTAATATATATATATTTTTAATCATGATAAGAAATGCTTCAAGTTTGAATCTTCCTTTGCCGTAGGACAACTATAGTATTATTTCCTACCGGGAATACAGTCGCTGGCTTTGGATTCACTAATCCTTTGCTCAAACTCATGGAACGATGGTTCGAGCTTATAGGCTATTGATCAATGTCTCTAGGCTGCCTGTCTGTCCTAAGTAACAGAGGGTGTGAATACACCCGTAATCCCTACTAGCATGCATTATTCCAGCATCAGAGTTTAATTTTTATTTTCTCTACTTTTTATACATATACCTACCTATGGTGAGGATTGAATTCCGGTATACTATATTACGCAACTGTGCTCCTCTATAGACTAGAAGGCGCGTACACAGGTGCAAAGAGTAGCCGGACGAAGGATTGATGCTCGACAGTGAAGACGACCTCTACGCGTGGTCCGTCGCGATGTAGAGTAACTATCGTCATGGCGGAGTGGGTTGTCAGATAACGTATTTAGCTTGAATGTGCTCAACTATACATCATAGCATATGAATTTGTACGCCATCGGTGACAGAGAAGGTTGAAGAGTCTCTCCTCAACCCAACTCGGATGGATTCCGTCAGAGTTTTGGAAACAATATTCCCTTGCTTGTGAACTATGGTAGACGTCTTCGAGACTAAAGCTAAGAATTGATATAACACCAAGGATTGTGCTATCATGGTTCGTAAAATTAAGGATTTCTTCAAACATATATTACAACATCCTCATAAGGAAAGACTATCATGGTTTGTAAAATTAAGGATTTCTTCAAACATATATTTGGGTATTTTTGCCAGGTGTTCCCTTATGACGGGATAACGGTGATCTTAAGCTGACTTGATACACAACAGTAGGTCTATTATCGTGGCCACTACGTATTACAACATGCTATTGGGCCAGACGGAGGACATCTATTCTGGTTTCTAAACAGGGCTCCCCAGCAAGAAGAATAATACTTTTCTTACTTCGAGGACCCAAAAATCAGGTTCTACGTCTTTAAATATTTGACGTAGGGAGAAGCCGTAAACCACTAACGCACGTAATACATTAGAGAGGATCTCAATATAAGGTGTATACAAGAGGTATGCTTTGGTTATAAAGAAAATAACTACAGACCCTTTGACTTCCTTGAGAGAGTAATACGAATAGAAATTGGAATTAAGCCTTCGGACGCACAAAACTCTCCCAGATTTGCTTATAAAGAACATACAGAGCGCATGCATATGTATATTCACATAATCCGTGCCTAATCAATACATAGAATTCAAACATTAGTAATGAGAAAGGAGACTTCCACACCTGGAAATCAAACCTCCAATCCAATGTGCAGATAATGCCTTCCTTCTCCTCCGGACTTGCTTCCCTCTAAGCTTGACAAAACATGGTGTTCTCCTTTTTTTTTTAACAACCCCTAGGGCCATTTATAGACCAATTTCTTCAGCCAGAAAACTTTTTTTTTTGATATTTTATTTTACTTTTTCCTTCACATTCAGAAGTGCATTATTTTAATACAAGGACTTCTTAGTGATAAGGTATGGGTTGGCTGCATATCCCTTGTCCCCCAATCCCAAGGGTACTACTACTATTAAGGTCATGGGTGTGCAGATTTGAAACTCTTATAGGTAAGAGAGCAGTCCTATAATCCTCCAAGATTTTTATGAGTAGGAAAGATATAATATTTTATTTGTAGGACAGTCTTTTCATTCATGTGCAAGCTTCTTATCATATATATTATTTTATTATATATGGGATTTCCTAGGGATAAGGTGTATGCAGGTTTCTTGACTTATACAAAGGTACTAACATTATTGAGGACAGGGCAGCAACTATTTAGACTGTTATAGATAAGGAAGGAATCTCATCTCCCTTAACACTTATTTTAAAAACTGCCATAAGTCACAAAAATGAAATATTAAATTTATAGAATGGTCTTTTCTTAATTTGTCCCAATATTAATTTTGACAACTCACAAAAGATAATGCATTTTTTTTTTTAAATAATACAAATGATTGAGCTCTAAAAAAATAATATCTACTCTAGAGAATGCTTTAAATCATATGCATAAATACACATATTTTTGAATATTAAAATGCCAAACATTAGTGACTATGCATTTTCAAGGTGATATTTATTTATGCCATATTAATGATGCAATCAACCATATGGCATGCAAGCATTCTATGAATGTGCTCATTGTCTCTCCTCACCGTTTTGCCTTTGAGTGGCAGGAATTTGGAATTAATTCCTTAGGTAACACCGCCCTCAGGGAGGTAACTAGTGATGGAAGAAACAAGAGCTTTACCTGGTGAGTTGTCGTAGTCATCATTTCCCTTCTCATCTCTCATGGTTGATCTTCCCACTTGAGAGAATACCTGTTCCTGCACATTCATCAAAGTATGCAGCATCATTTTCTCTTGATAAAATCCATTATAATGCAAATACATAAAGCATTAAAACCATCTATAAAATAACATATTAATAAGGTTCTTCTAGGGTGGGTCGTGACAAAGAGTGGGATAGTAACTATCAAGTTCTTCAAGCTAGAAAGGATATTGAACTCCGATTGCATCGACTTCCTCTGTTCCTGCAACCATTTAGGAAATGGAGCCTCCATATTCTTAGAAACTTTTCTTCTTCTACCTCTTCTATAATAGGGGAGTCTCATACATTTTACTCATATTATGCCAAGGGAGGTGCTTCTATTCGTAGTTGACTACCTGACAGAAGTTGAATGAGATTACAACTAATATTGTACATCGGATACATCTCTCCCTCTACTTGGTATGTTGGTTGGTTTACCTTATTATTTGGGTTCACCATCAACTATGTTGGTAACTATGCAGGTCTCACCATAGATAGGGTTGGTAGGCTTTACTGTGGTGGAGCATGTACCATATTTTGTTAAGTAGAGTTCCACAAAATGTGGTTCCTCCACTACTACCCACATATGGCATCCATGGTTGTTGATATGACATCCATGGATGCTGATTAGAAAATATAGCTCTCGAAGACATGTTCGTCGATGGTGGTGGTCTCCACAATCCCTATTTAGGTGGTTGTGGCTGCCCTTCTGGCATATACAATCCTCGTCCATAAGGTGGCATCCCCTTTGGCATACTCTGCATATGGGGTTGCTACCAATTTCTTCGATTGCCTACGAACTAGGCTTCACTTATGTTAGCATCCTCCTTAATATTGGGTAGTTGTGCACACATTAAATTTTTGTTGTTAGTTGGCAAACCACACATACTTTGACTTTATTATTTGAGCATGCATTCCTAGCATGTTTTCCTCTGTATTTCATGCATAAATAGGTCAATGCTACTCTATTCTCTTATTTCTTCTTCTTCAGCAAGAGTGTATCCAATTATAGTTCTTGATATGAGAGCATTTCACTTTTTAGATCCTCCAACATGTTGCATATCTCTAATTTTGTGACTGATATAATCATCTTCATGATTCTATGAGCGGGTTTGCCTCTCATTCATTATTAATTTTGACACAGTTGTTGGATATCTTCCATAGGATGTTGGTAGACATCCCCTATAGAAATCATCTTGAGTGCCTTCAACAACTCATTGTTGAGTCCCCTTAGAAAGATGCTTCTAAGGGACTTATCACCTAGCTTCATGTGAGGGGATCATTGTAGGTTGAAATTGAAACTCTCCCAGTACTACTCCAAATATTTTTCATCCTTTTGTGTTATACTTAGAAATTTTCTCTAGAGTCTCATGCTCTGTTGAAGTCTTGGTACTATTATAGGAAGATCTTCCTCATTTCTTACCAAATGGTGATATGCTTGTTCCCCAACCTGATAAACTAGTGTAGAACTGAGTCATCCAATGTTGATTGAAAGAGTTTCAACTTTTGAGCATCTAATTTATAGTATATAGACCTCCACAACACATAAAATTTAAATAAAAATAGGTCAGGGTCTTTAGTTGGGTATCCCCTGAAGGTAGGGAGATGGGTAGGGGATATGTTCTTCATTTTGGTTTCCCCTGATCCTTCCTCTATCGAGAAGCTAAAACCAGATGAATTTTATTTGACCATTTTTTTAAGAAGTGTGGTCTCTAAGGCAACTTCTATGGCCTTTCAATCATTAAAAAAAAATTGTACTGGAGCCTCTAAGTTAGCTAGCGTTATGGTCTGATCCTCTACAACTTTCCACATTAGTTATTTCTTAGAGGGGGTTCTCTTAAACAAAGGATTTAGGATGATCTACTCTTTTCTAATTCGATGGGATGAGGAGGAGCTTTGCACAAAGTAAGGGTGCTCACTCTAGTGGACTGTTCATGATGAGTCAGGAAAATATAATTCAAACTCTAAGTTTTTACCTGGCTCAATTTTTTTTTTATGGGATCTATTTCATAAAATAACCATTGGGTCCTTTTTTTCTCAACAAAATCATATAAAGTAAGAAAATCATATAAAGTAAGATACAAGGTTTAATGGGTACTATAATAAATATAATAGTTGTGCTTCCCCAAAAATAGTGCCAAGATATTGGGGCAAAACACTGGTTGATTTTTATCCTACATATGTCACAGCACTTACATTTAAATTATCAAACTAGGGAGGTTGTAGAATTTTGAAGTACCATGGTTAAGACTGCTCACACTACCACTTCTGAGATGAATTCGTTCAACTATCATTGGGAGGTGTTTATAAAATAGCAATTTATTCATCCCCACCAATAAACTTATGCATAAATAAAATACGTAAAATTAAACACACCACACTAAAAATGGTAAACACACTTACGTAATTAAAAGGCACACCATGCTAAAGCAAGTAAATTAATATAGGAAATAAACACATTACAATGCATATTTAAATCTAAGAAAATAAATAAGAAGCATGGGAGGAATACTGGCTTGAAGTGGGCTTGAGCTCCAGCAGATCCCGCCCGACAAATCATGAAGACAACACACTAATAAAGAAACTCTTAAGATTTATTGACAATGCAATGAAATGTTACATGCAATAATGCTATCTTAAATATGACCTCCCCTAATTTAGAGAATTCCATGTGTTTATAACACACATAAGACTTCTTATTGCATTTTTGTTACAACATGTGTCTTAGTTATAGTCTAAACTGGTATAGTTTAGCTACTGTAATAGGTGCATGATAAACAACTTTTCATCATTTCCTAGCAATCGGATGATTTTTACTTTGTTGGAATTCTGCTTCATTTAATGGTTACGTGTTCATCCACTCCAATTGGGATGGCTCATTCTTTCAACGGTTTCCCATAGATAGCTTGCATGATGTGGAACAATTGTCAAGGGAGCCTTCTATAGCCATCCAATAAACACACATAATCTTGGTGTCTGCTTGAGTAAGGTGCTTGCTTGGTGCCTACTTGAGTAAGGCACCTACTTGGCACCTACTTGAGTAAGGTACCTACTTAAGTAAGGCACCTACTTGATTAAGGTGCCTACATGAGTAAGGTGACTACTTGATTAAGGCGCCTGCTTGAGTAAGGTCCCTACTTAATATGACTTAGTATGATGAAGCATAAGCATGCTAGGTCCATGTTGTTGGGACTGAAACTAGAGGGATATTTTATTCATAAAAAGGGTTACAATATATAGGCATAAGCCTATATGAAATGCATGACACTTGTAAAGTGAAACTGACAAGTGTCTAGGTGTAGGCATAGTGCACATTACATTAATTCTAACATTCCCCCTTAATGTGCACTATCCTAACTAAAGAAAAAAAATTCAACATTAGGTAACATTCCCCCTTAATGTTGACTTATCTAAAAAAAATTCTACATCCTCCTTTATTGCTAATTTGGTCTAGGATCGTACTTTTTGCACTTGGCTCTCCAACTATGAATAATGCTAGATTCACTGTGTATACATCTCGGTCTGTTGCCTCAGGGTCAGCCACTTCCACGGGTCTGTTGCCACTAGGTCAACCGTCTAAGTGCCTCAGGGTCATCATGGGTGCCTCAGGGTCAACCACTTTTGGGTTTGTTGCCTCTGCAGGTCATCCTCAAAGGATGTTGCCTCTCGTAGGTCACTAACTAGATCCACCATGAATATCAAATCCCTCCTCATGGTGAAATCAATCTAGAAGGTGTCGATCTCTGTCGAAAATGCACCTTAATACATAAGAAAAATGAGCCATGAAATACAATAAAATGAGCCATAGAATCCAAATATGGAGGAGAAGAAGAAAGAAGAATAGAAGAGAATATTCTGAAGTGTCTTTGTCTGTAGTCTTCAGAAGTAGATCCAAAAAAACCTCGGATAGAGTCTAGGGTTTCTATGTCTGTAGTCCCTAGAATAAGTGTCCTTATGGTATTTACCTCATCTTACCAGAATGCATGGGTAACCAGCCGCTGCATCCGCCAAGTAGAAAAAGGAGAATACTAGATACTAGGTTCACTTACAAGTACCTTGGGAGTGTCGGGTACAACCGAAAGTGCACTCCAAGGTAGAAAAACTTTGAGGCTAAAAAACTCAAATAAAACAGCCTCAAAATTACAATATGACACTACCATTGTGTCCGTCATGGAAAAACGTTTCCAACGACTATAAATACCCCTATATTCCATTATCAAAGGGGCCTTCATCATAATGAAAAACAACATGCCTCTCCAAGACAACAACTAAAACCTCGCACTATGGTGGCATCGCTCTCTGGTGGAATAAAAAACATCATCAATTTTTCCCTCGCAGGGGAAATACATTGCCTCTAGGCCTTCCAGCTCCACTCTCCATGTGGAAACAAAAGAATTGAATTTGGTCAAAGAGGCCATATTGTTGTTCACTTCTTAATGGGAAACCAAATCATCATTCTTAAAAAAAACATCATATGAATAAAGGAAACAACATTTTGGCCATGAGATATTAAATAAATAACCCCCCATCATTGAAAAATGGAAATTGCTTTAAGAAAATATGTGCTCCATAGGGGAGCATCGTGTGGTGCTAGGCGTGCCTTGACAGGCGACCAAAATGAGCTACGCGTGTCGGCAGACAGCTTCGCTCTGCCACCCGATCTGGGTCCACCTTGATTGCCTCCACATGTGATGCACCACCTCCACCACGCGTGTAATCGGTAGAACCAAGGGGATACGGCACTGCTAGATGTGAACTAAAAGAAAATTAAGAAATCAATGCTTCCTCAAATTGAACAGCCATTTCCACCTTCAGGGCACGGATAACTGCCATCTACGACACAGGAATTACGGCCAATTATCACCAGTTATCCATCAGATTTCTTGTGTAATGAGCTGGTTAAAAATTACGCTTCACTGTATTTATAAATTGCACTGAAAAAATCGTCCAATCATCTCCCTAGATCATGGTGTATTCACCTGTGTATTCACCTCTTCAATCAGTTTTGGTGCCCCCTACGAGAACAACTACAAAAAAGTCACAGTTTAACTGCAGAGTAGTTCTTGAGTAGATGGGCAAATAATGTGCACCTCTGGTAACATGTTTATAACTACTGTGTGAAGGACATGCCAATTTTAGAAATATTTTCTGCAGGTTCCGGCCTACGTCCAGCTTTTGGGAAACCGCTTCACGGGGAAGATACCGAAATCTCTGGGTAACCACATTAGATTGTGGGCACTTTTGCTGGCGGATAACCTACTTTCTGGCCAAATTCCAAAGGCAATTACCATTCTCTCCAGATGCACAAATTTCTCTATTTATGGTTCTAGCGATTATTGATGTTCTTCGCCCACCACTTGGCCACCACGACAGCACTCATCCCGGACACCCTCAGCAGGGAATTCTAATCAATGTCCAGTTATCTCCCATCGTTGGCCTTCCACAGAGCAGCAGGAGGATTCGGAGGCCTCAACGTTGCCAGCAGACCCATGATCCCTGTCCCATTCCCCGATCCTGATGGCGACATCACTTTCCTCATAGGCAACTGGTACAGAACCAATCATTCCCTCATTAGGAGATGGCTCGACTCTGACAGATCTCTTGGCAATCCTCACGCCATTCTCATCAATCGATCCTGCTTCAAAACTTCGTACCCTCGTTTACAGCTCAAAACAACAAATAATAGTATAATCCCCGATCATATAGATTTAATGTTAAATCTGCACTCCCAAAAAAATCTCCGCGTACACAGCTACGCTGAAATTTCATCCTCCACGACTCAACAGCTTAAGCTCCAAATTCTGGCAAACTATGGCTCTGCTTGCAGCACGTCGATGACCTCTGATAAAAATCCAGCCATACTATACGTGATAAAATATTGCACTCTGGATAAAAAAACCCCTTTAATTAAAAAACTACAGAATCTGACAAAAAATTCCAAATGGTAAAAAATGACACAAAAAATTAGCATTCAGAGATCCTCTTCTGCGGTCATCACGATCTCCTCCTCCGTTTGCACTAATGCATCTTTTTCTAACGGCATAAGAAACACATTTGTCAATAGACAGAATTTCCACCTCTTCCTCGCTTTTGTCCCCTTCTTCACCATCGAAGACGCCCCCAGAATCAATCCATCGCAGGAGGGCTTTCACTGTTCGCGGATTCCGGCTGGAGGGCGTCCCTGTCGCCTATGTGATTTACCCATGGAAGATTCGAGCTTATATTTCAACTCGTCTTCAGAAAGTAATGGCTGTGGTGCCGGAATCCAGAGCTCTTGTTTGTGGCCTCTCAAATTAAACACAGTACAGCCTCTGAAAACTCAAAAAAAAACCGCATTTACCCCATGAACTGTTCTCCCATCTCTTTCGAACTTCTGCAGCTTGCATAGCCTGAATCAGCAATTCTTTTTTCAAATACAAGTACGGTGGCCAGAGCAACTGCACCACTGTTTCCTGCCGTGGTGATTGGGCGATTTCTGAGAATCGAGCAAGGCTTTGCCAGCGAGGGAGTCGGCGAGCTCGGCAAGGATTGCCTCCATGGGACCGCAGGCACGGCAACTAGCAAAGCGCAGGAGGAATACCATGGCCAGGATGGCGCTATCATCCACCAGCATGGCCCACTGACAGATACTGCAGATCTACCATTCGTAGACTGAAATGCTCGATTGCACGCATGTTTGCTAAAATAACACCGAAGGTTGATTTTTTAGATTGGTAAAGACATAAAAAATTTTGAGAACAACCAGAACCAGAACCACCTCGGCCGCCGTCAACGTCGCCATGCTCATCATTGGCCGCATCTTGTTCGGCGCCTGCGTCGTAAATGGACTCGTCGCCGATTTCGTTTTCTGCAGGTCGGCCGCGGTGATGTTTTGTGTGGCACATTATGTCGTGCACACAAAAGATAACAGGTTGCAGCCATTCTTTTGCTTCTGTTCGCATGTACAGTCTGCATATGTTGCTCGATGGCCTTATCTGCTATATGTCACATGAAATCTGTGAACATTGCTCCTTATTTTCTCCTCCTCACATGTGTAGTGTCTATCAAACACATCCACTGCATGCGTAAATAGTTACAATCAACACGAGCCTGGACAAACACTTGAATCTTTGACTGGAAGCCCATTAATATTTCCTCAGGCTTCTGGTTTCTAATCCATCAAATATGGAGAGCATACTCCCTCGCATGAAGAAACAAATGGGAAAAAAAAAATGAGGGGAAAATGGAGAAGGGAGGATTTCCACGAGGAAATCCCCCTAAGCTCACATGGCGGGTCTGTTCGCTGGAGCTCTGCGATTGATAAGATTTTGGATTGTTAGTGCAATCGGTTTCTAAAACAAGAGTCATGAGTTCTATAGATACAGCTAGAGCAGAACTTGCATTCCTGGTGTTGTATCTGAGCAAAGCATAAGCAAGAGACAAGATATGTAGGGCCATTCAATATGGCTCTAAGTTTATCAGCAATGGTGAGGCTGGTGCAACACAAAATGTCGACAAAACAACAAGCCTGGCATGGAAAGTTTTTAGAGTTTTGAAGTATGTTAACGAGTTGCATGCACTTATTTCTCCACATCCAAAGTCAAGTCCTCTTCCTCTCATACTTCTTGGAAAGTCAAAGAACACCATTGGAAAGTCAAAGAACACCATTGTGTATGTTGCGAAAAAACGTTTCCAAAGATTATAAATACTCCTATGTTCACCATCAAAGGGGTCTTCATTTGCTGAAAAAAACAACCTCTCACAAGGAAATATAAACTGCGGGCATTTTCCACTTCCTTTGTGGAAATATATTAAAAAAAAATCAATACCTCGTTCATTGAAAACTAACTTTTCAAAATCCTATGGGCCCGACTAAGTTTTAAAATAAAGTTTAATTTTTGCCTTGCCCACAATATTCCCATTTTATAATAAATAACCCCTTTTAAAATAATATGCTTCACTATCATATAATCATCAAAACAACAAATATTAGATCTTAAATAATCATCCATCGATGATGACCTTCCACCACCAGAGATCTACTATTTTTGTCAAGCCGTCATGACTGCCTTGACTCTAGAAGATTCCACATTCGACGCTAAAAAATGATTTGTCTTCACCTGAAACTACTTTGATCGAGAATTTCAGACGGCCACGGCATCCCCAAAAGTGTTTCCATATTTCATTGAGGGATAACCATGACTGGAGCTCAGCAGTCGAATGTCCGCATCACAAGGGCAAGGGCTGCAAAGTCTGCATCTATTGATGCAATTTCCCTTGAAAAACAACTACCACTGTCAGTTCCAGCAAGACAAAGGAAGTGCAGAAAGAGACCAGCATCTAAAAAGCCAAAAGCATATGCTTGTGAAGCTGGAATAGGACCAGCTAAACGTCAAGCAGTTCTTGGAGACGTGACTAATGTCTCCAGGGAAGAAGTTTCAGTTGATTAGCAAATCAAGCAATCCCACCAATAGAAACAACTATTCCATCCAAGAATACAACACATCAAACGTACGTCGAGGGGTTGTTTTTTGTTGTCCATTATCTTCGTCGAGCCTCCTCGATCCCACTCTCCATGTGGGGCCCGCCTTGCTTCTGCGACTTCTTCACTTGCTGTCGTGGCTCAATCTCGCATCCTCTGCCCACTGCCTATTCACACATGGCCACTGCGCCGCTGAACTTGGTGGCGACAAGGTGGTGTAGCCGCTCCTTTCAGAGAAGTTCCGCCCTCTCTGACGAACGACGGCATCACCGCCGTCGCGTTCTAAAAAAAAAAAACAAGCAACCCTAGCAATCTTGGGGTCATTCGCCCCTACAACACAGTAACCCCTTCTAGCGGATGCTAGGGCCCTGACCTCGCACGACAAAAAATGTAGGTGGGATTTCATACCACCTATTCAGATCCGGGTCGTAGGCACTGAATTGGAAGCACTGCCTCGTCTGAAAAACCACGAACCATGATTCTTCGCACAGTGGTGCCAGATCCGCTTGCATGCTCAAATTCATCAAAAAAAAATATCTTTGATCCAGGGATTAAACAACAGTCCACATCTCAGTTGACAAGTGTGGCATACATAGTAATGAATCCACTGTAGCGACCCATAAGCTTCACTAGGCCCACACTGTTCTCAGGCTGCTGCAACTTAGAAACGTTTTTCTTCTGCTTTGGGTACATATAGATATTTGGTTCATAATAGCACCACTTATGAAAATAATATAGGAATGATGAATTCATCAGTAATGCACACTGCAAATTCTACTCCAGGTATGCAACTTCCTATGGGCATGCAAAATACTGCCAACAACCTGAATACTTCTAGCATGCCTTCATTAATGGGGGCTCTCCGCTGCAGCGATGCCGGAGGCCGGTGATCAAATATGGAGGATGCCTAAAGGTCTCACCCTCACCCGGTGCCCGTGCTGTCTACAAATGGCTCCGTTTTGTCTGTGCCTTCGACAGTCCCACAGTGGATTAAAAAAATGGGTGAGAAAAAAATGAAACGATCATTACAAAAATGCAACAATAATGTAGATCCACTCTGCTCAGATTTGAAACATAGGGAATCCACTTTTGGCAATAGCAAGCATCATTTGGCATAGCAACAGCAACAGGCGTTGCTATAAAAAATTTGCCCTCTAGCCAAAATAAACGTGTGCATAATAAACTTGCTTTCAGTCGTGCAGCGGTCGTGCTCGGCACAGGGCATCTTCACCATGTGGTATCCTTCATGCTCAAAGTGGCACAGGGCATCTTCACCATGTGACATCCTTCGCACTCAAAAAACTAGAAAATAGGGTTTGATGATTGAACCCAACTAGGGTTTAATCACTTCCAGAAACTGTAAAGCCATTTTGCAGATCTAAAAAACTAAAAAAAAAGTTCCCAAACTTTAAAATTTTACCATCTGGTTTCTGATCCATCAAATGATGGAGAGCATACTCCCTTGGTAAAAAATTTAAAAAAAAATTAGGGGAAGGGGAGGGAGGATTTCCATGAGGGAAATCCCCCCTCAAGAGTTACACAGGGCAGGGAAAGCCTGCTCTGATACCAAATGTTGAGACTAAAACTAAAGGGATATTTTATTCATAAAAAGGGTTACAATATATAGGCATAAGCCTATATGAAATGCATGACACTTGTCAAGTGAAATTGACAAGTGTCAAGGTGAAGGCATAGTGCACATTACATTAATTCTAACACATGTAGGACCCCGAATGAGAAAAATACAACAAAATTAGGTGAATAACTACACAAAACACACTTCATACATAGATTAGATAATGCATATAATTTCATTAAATAAATACATAATTATTCATAATTATATACAACTATATTGCCGCACAAAAACCATTGGTACTTATACAAAAAATTGAGCATATCTAATGCTCATCAGTGCCCATGTCCATGCTTGGATTAGAACTATCCCCTTAAAAATGTGCAGGTTCATGGATATTGAGCTGATCTAGGCCTTGTTTCTCAAGATGCCTATTTTTCGTATAATCAAGTCATTCACCTAAAAAAAGAAAACAAAATAAATGCAATTAAACGCAATCCATACCTATTAGACCCTAGCTCTTAGGATGCTTGCAACTTGTATGCATGTGATATCCTTACAAAATACATCATAAGCTAAAAGAATAAAAATGTAGGGCTAGTGCAATCTGTGCCTGCTAGGCCTTGGATCTCAGAACACCTGAAACTTGTATGCAGGCATCATACCTGCAACACACATGAAAGTAAAAACTAAGACTAAATTATTTTTAGTGGACACTCTCATATCCATTGTGTTTCTCAGAAGTTGACATGTTTTCAATTGGATGGGGTCTCCCCCATGCCTATTCTAGACTCCACCATTAAATTCTTGGATGTGTGGTATGGATGTAACTAGTGGCCATTAACTATAAATATGGTGTTTCTACTGTTAATTGTCTGCACAAAACCATTTCTAATTATCTCTACCACCTTATATGGTCCCATCCACCTCTACATAAATTTATTTTTACATTCCTATAACCTAAATTCATAAAATAATATCCAGTCTCCTTCCTTGAACTATTTTGAATTAATGTGGCAATCATGCCACTATTTCCTTTGCCTTTGGATGATTTCCATATTTTATAGGGTGTTCATTTGATATTCATCTAGATAATTCAGTTTCTGAATTCTCTCCCTTAGTGCTTCATGTAGTCCCAGGTTCAGTTCCATTACAATTTTGAGTATTTTAATTTCAAATTCGATGGGCATCCTCACACTCTTCCCATATACTAGTTGGAAAGGGGTGAATCCTGTGGTTGTTTTCCATGTTGTTCTATATACCCATACTGCCTCTGGTAGCCTTTGTAGTCCAATATTTTCTATGTTGTTCCACTATTTTTGTCAAGATGTTCTCTATCACCCTGTTGGTCACCTCTACCTATCCATTCGCTTATGGATGGTAGGGGGTGGTTATGTTGTACCAAATATTTTATTGCTACATTAGCTCCTCAATTATCTTGTAGGGGTCCCTGATCCATTATAATCTCCTTGGGTACCTTGAACCTTGTGAAAATATAAGTAAAGAAGAATTCTACCACTCTACTTAGGAGTCTCTCAATGCCTGTACCTCAACCCATTTGGTGACATAGTCTGTACAAATGAGAATGTATCTCATTCCAACTGAAGGTGGGTTGATTGGCCCCATGAAATCCATGCACCATTTATTGAAGGGCTCTATGTGCATGTGAGGTTGGAGGGGCATTTCATCCCTATGGGTTGGCCTACCCATCCTCTGGCACTCGTCACAAAAGTTGGCCTATTTGACTATGTATTTGAATAACATCGGCTAATAATACCCAACTTGTAGGACCTTGTATGCTGCCCTCCATCCTACAAAATATCCTCTACATGGATCACTATGGCAGGCTTTGAGAAATTTTGAAAAATTATGCTTAGCTACACACCTTGTTATGATTTTATCAAGCCCTATTTTAAATAGGAGCTCATTGATCGACAATAAATAGGTGCTCTTTTATATTACCATTTATTTATCTCATGATGAAATAGTAGGGGATGTTATACCGATGGCCAAATAATTAGAAATGTCTACATACAATGGTGTCTATTCACTGATGACAAACAAATGTTTGTCTGGGAACTAGTCTTTAACAATTGCGTAATCCAATGGTATTAATATGTATAAGAAGTCTGCTACTATGTCCTTGTTAGGATTGTCTATGATGGTAATATCGAATTCCTATAGAAGTAAAAGCCACCTAATGATTCTGACATTGATCACATGTTTATTCATTAAATACCATATAGTTGCATGGTTTTTATGTATGAACACCTTGTAATCAGTGATGTAGTGGTGAAACTTGTTGATGGTATGCATGACTACAAGGAATTCCTTCTATATCATCATCTAGTTGAGATTGGCCCCTACTAAATTCTTACTAACATAGTAGATAGCATAGAATTCCTCATCATCCTTCTACCCAAGGATTACTCTTATTTAATTATTGGATGAATCACAATAAATGTGAAATGGAATGACCCAATTTGAGCCCCATAGGATTGGGCAGTAGTCAGTTTTTCCTTCAGAATTTGAAAAGCACATTCATAGTCTTCCATCTAGAAAAATTCCACATCCTTGGAGAGAAATGTGTGTAGGGGTTTGGCAATTTTTCTAAAGTTGGAAATAAATCACCTGTAGTACCCAACGAAGCCAAGAAAACTTCTTACATATCTTTGCATCTTAGGAATCGATAGGTTCTTTATGAACTCAATTTTTTTTATCCACCTTAACACCTTCTACTGATAGTTGGTGTCCCAACACTATGCCTTCATGCATCATCATGAAGCATTTTTTATTGTTGAGGAAAAAATTGTTTTCTTTGCATCGTTGGAGCACTCTTTCCAAATTATACATTGCCTCATCAAAGGTTTCACCATAGAAGGTGAAATATTCCATGTAAACTTCTACCACTTCCCCCATAATATTAGATAATATGCTTAGAACTACCTTTGAAAATGTGGTTGGTGCATTGCACAACCCAAAGGGAAGTACTCTATAAGCAAATGTTTCCCATGGGTAGGTAAACGTTGTCTTTTCTTGGTCCTCCTCTATGATATGTATTTTGTTGTAACCGCTAAAACAATCAAGAAAGGAGAAGTAATTTTTCTTATATAGTGAATCCAATACATTATTGATGAAGGAAAGTTTAAAATAATATTTCTTAGTCACCTTATTCAGTGATCTGTAGTCAACACAGATTCATCATTTCCTATTTTTCTTGGGAACCATTACTAGTCTTGACACCCGTTCACTATCAGATATGGGGTAGATAAATCCTATTGACAAAAGTTTTTGCAACTCAACTTTAACAATTTATTTCATGGTAGGGTTCATCCTTCTTTCCAACTATCTTATTGGGGTTGCCTACTCTTTGAGGTAGATTCTATGGGTGTAGATTTCTAGGCTAATTATATTTATGTCTGAGTAATCCTAGGCAATTGCTTATTGATGTTTGATCAAGAGATTTTTTAATTCTATCAGTAGCACAGATGTCAGTCTGCTAGTGATTTTTAATTTTCTACAAGGATTTATTTCTATTTGCCTAGTGTGGCGATCCTAGGCACCGGCCAAAGGTGATTTGGTAACAATGGGGGAGGACTCCTCTTGGAGGAATCTTGTAATGATTTCATTTTTATTGGCTTACTCCTCTAATTTCTTCAATGCCATAACTGGCTATAGCATTGACAACAATACATCCTCCTAGTTGTCCCACATAAGTTCTTCTAATGTGTCTACAAACTATGCAAGGGAAGATATTGTCAATATTTTGATGTTTTGACCATTTTAAATGGTTATTTGTCCATCACAAAAACTTATGTAGGCATCAATTTTTGCTAGTCATGGCCTCCATAAGATGAGTAGGTAACCACCCAATCCTGATTTAGACTATAGAACCAAAAATTCCATTGGGTTATCCAATGCATCCACTATCACTATAATATCCTTGAACATCTCTTCTGGTACCACCATTGACCTATCAACCAGTTACAACACCATCTTGGTGGGCTTCAAATTCATGAGCCTCAGCCTCTACATAGTCTCCTTTAGCATAACATTGATGGATGCACCCAAATCAATCAAAGTATTAGTTAGTCAATGTCCACCTATCTTTACAATCAAAACCAAGTTGCTTGGGTCTACGTATTTAGAGTGCCATGTATTCTCCATCATCAAGATAGCCAACTTACCTACCACATTGATGGTCTGGACCACTTTACATCCTTGTTTCCTTATACAAAGCTCCTTTATTGCCTTGGTGTATATAGAAATATCACAAATAGCTTGGAAGAGTGGAATGGTGACTGTTAAGTTCCTCAAACTAGAAAGGATATCAAAATTAGGTTGTGTAAGATTTATTTGCACCTATAACCTCTTGGGGAATGGAGCTTCTATTTTCGCAACAACATGTTCTTCTTCAACCTCCTCTACCAAAGGTGGTTCTCCTAAATTTTCCTCCTCTTCTACAAGGGGATATGCTTCTACTCTTAACTACCTACTTGACCTTATCTAAATTGGATTACAACTAATATTATACATAGGATACATCTCTCGTTCTAGTTGGTATCCAAACTAGTTTAACTTGTTATTTGTATTAACTATCAGTTGTGTAGGTAGCTATGTTGGTATTACTACAATAAGATCCAGTAGGCTTGGTTGTGGTGTATCTTGAACCATATCCTATGGAGTTGAGTTCCACAAATCATAGTTTCTCCACTACTACCTTGATTGCTGGCATGCCATCCATGGTTGATGGTTAGGAAATGCAACCCCTGAAGGTATGTTCATCCATGGTGGTGATCTCTACAATACAATATTGGATGGTTGAGGCTGCCCTTGTGTCATATAAGGTCCTCCTCCATAGGGTCGCATCCCTATTGACATATTATCCATATGGGGTTGTTGCCAGTTTCTTCGATTGCCCATAAAATAAGCTTCACTCAATTCAGTATCCTCCTTGACATGGAGAAATTGTGGGTACATTCAGGCCTTATAATTTTTTTGATAAATATTGCATACTCTAACTTTGTTCTTCGGGTATGCATTCCTCATATGCTTCCCTTTGCATTTTGGGTAGAAATAGGCTAACACAAATTTGTTCTCTAATGCTTCTTCTTCTCTAGTAGGATCGTATCTAACTATAATACTAGACAGGAGAGCATTTTGCTCTTTAGATCCTCCAGCATATTGCCTATATTCATATTTTTTATCGAAGCAGATTCTTTCACAATCATAGAAGTTGGTTTACCTCTTCTTTATGACTAGTTTTGAAATAATTGTTGGCTATCTTACATTGGGTGCTGGTAAAAATCACCTCTAAAGATTAAATTGAGAGCTTTGAGTGATTCGTTGTTAAGTTCCATAAAAAAAATTCTTTTGAGGTACTTTTCACTTAACTTCATATGAGGGGATTGCTATATATTGAAGTTGAATCTCTCCCAGTACTTGTCCAAGTATTCATCATCCTTTTATTTCATACTTAGAACCTCTTACCTAGAGTCTTGTGCTCTATTGAAGTCTTGGTATTGTTCCTAGAAGAGCCTCTTCATTTCTTCCCATGTGGCAATCTGTTTGTTTCTAAACCTGATAAACTAGTGTGGAGCTAAGTCATCCAATGTTGATGGGAATAGTTTTAGCTTTTGTGCATCTGATTTATAGTCGACATATCTACACAAAACATCCAATTTAAATAAGAATTGGTTAGGGTCTTTTGTTGGGTATCCCCTAAAGGTAGGTATATGGGTAGGGGATATGTTCTTCATTTTTGTTTTCCCTCCACCTTTCTCTATTAGGAAAATAAAACCAATCAAAGTCTCTTCGACCATTTTTTAGGAAGTGTGGTCTCTAATACAGATTCTATAGTCTTTTTATCATTCTAAACCTTTTGTACAAGAGCCTCTAAGTCAGTTGGTATTATAGTTTGATCATCTATGACTTTAAACAATAATTCCTCTTTGGAAGGTATCCTTTTGAACATAGTATTTTCTATAATTTACTATTTTCTTGGTCTATGGGATGAGGAAGAGCTTTGCATAAAGATAGGGTGTTTACTCTAGTGTAGTACTGGTGGTGATTCAGGAGAATCTAACTCAAATTTGGAATTTTTGGCTGACTTAGATTTCTTCTGGGTGATCTATTTTATGAAATGATTGTCGGGTCCTATTTTCCTCAATGGACTCATACAAAATCATATAGAATATTTTGAGATATTGAAATAAATCTATTAGTGGAACTTCCCCTACAATGGTGCCAAAATGTTGGGGCAAAAATACTAGTTAAATATACTCCTATTTTCATCGCAGCCCTCACATTTAATTTGTCAAACCAAGGAGCTCGTAAAATTTCAAAGTACCATGGTTAAGTCCAATCACAATGCCATTCTTGAGATGAGTCCACTTAACCTATCATTGGGGGGTGTTTATAAAATGGCATTGATTCATCCACACCAACGTAAAACCATGCATAAATGAAAGTACAGGAAATTAAATCAAACCATACTACATTGGGAATTAAATGAAAGCAGTAACATACACCTTGCGTAATTTAAAATAAATACACTAAATAAAATAATATAATCTGGAAAATAGTAATAGGTAGGGCAGGAATACTAGCTTGGAGTGGGCCCAAGATCCAGTAGTTTTTGCTTGGTTGATTATGAAGAAAACACGCTGGTGAAAGAAATTTTGAGCTTTATTGATAATGCAGTGTAATGTTTACATATGCCAACACTCTTATAAAAAATACCTCTGCTATTTCAGAGAAGTATGTTTGTTTATATAACACACACATGACTTCCTTTTACAGTACTATTACAATAGAAGGCCTAGTTATAGTCTAAACTGAGATAGTTTAGTTACTGTAATTTGTGCACGATAAAAATAGTCTACACAAATTTTTATCTTTTCCTATACATATAATATTTATAGGTCCAATCTCTTTATTTTTTGTGTTCTACTTCATTTACTGGTTACATGTTTTCCCAATACGATTATGATAGCCCATACATTCAATGGTCTCCCAGGGATAGCCTACGTGACATGAATTTTAAGGTTTTACTATGGTCAACGAGATCCGTTGTACCCTCATGGTCAAAGAAATTAATGTTGAATAAGGTGCCTACTTGGAACCTACTTGAGTAAGGTGCCTACTTGGAACCTACTTGAGTAAGGTGCTTGCTTGACTAAGATGCCTAATTGAGTAAGGTGCCTGCTTGAGTAAGGCACTTGCTTGAGTCAAACACCTGCTCGAGTCAAGCACTTTCTTGAGTAAGGTGCTTTCTTGAGTAAGGCAACTTCTTGAGTATAGTTCCTACTTGAGTAAGGTTCCTACTTGAATATTAAGGCACCTAATTGAGTAAGGTGCCTACTTGAAATGTAAGGAACCTACTCAATATACCTTAGAATCATGAAGTAAAAGCATGCAAGTTCCACGTAGGACTTCGATTGAGCAAAATATGATAAAATCAGAAAATATCTACATAAAACACACTTCACACAAGATAATGCACATAATTTTATTAAATAGATACATAATGATTCAAAAAATTATACAAATATTATTATATTGTTGTGAAAAAACCATTAGAACTCATACAAAAATATGAGCATTTCTTATGCTCATTAGCTTGTTCAAGAGAAGAGGTGGTGGAAAGTGGGTGATAACCTAGACTTGAACATTCATGCACTTCTTTATATGGAACAACAATAGGTTGAGACACTCCTTGTTCAAGCAATCCTAGGCCATGACCTTACCAACTGACTATGTGAAAATAGCGGGATGTAAATCCCAACATGTTTTGAATTATAGAAGATGTTGGTTCTTTGGGTTCTTCTAGGGGACCTAAATTGGATGAATAATCCATCCTCCCATATATAAAATTTATATTTTTTGGAGTTGAAACCATGTCATATACTGATCCTTTGGATAAAGGTGGGTTACATAGGTTACTGAGATCCTTAGGATTAAGAATTTTGAATAACATGAAATTGATGTCTTGGACCACATATTCATAAATTCTAAGATTGGTGAGGTGGACCTTGACTTGGGATGGTTTGGAAATACCATGGCTAAATGATGGCTCAGGGAATGATGAAGATGAAAATGTCTCATTATTTGTCTACTCAACTTTTGAAACATTAGCTAATGGAGATGGATTGGATTTGGAAGGTTGTTGAATGGATGATGATGATGTGAAAGGTAAAGTTGTGTAAGGTGATGATGTTGATGATGTAGATGGACTTTGACCACATATACATGTAGTCAATGATGAAGATGATGGGGACATGGAATCTGTTAGGATCTCATCCTTACCCTTAATGTAATAACTTCATTGATGTAATAATTCCTAGTGAACGTGGGTAGTACCCATGATTAATATTTTGTAATATTCTAAGTTTTAGCTTAGGTAGTTCCTATGACAAATGGCACCCTTTTCTATGTAACACATGGTAGATAGGTTAGTTAAGGTGGCCTTGTGCATGTAATTCAAGTGGCATTATGCATGTAATTCAAGTGGCATTATGCATGTAATTTGAATGGCATTGTGCATGTAATTCAAAGTGGCACTATGCATGTAATTCGAGTGGTATTATGCATGTAATCCAGGTGGCATTTTGCATGTAAGCCAACCTTGGAAGGAAACTCTTTAAATACCCGAAAAGACACCAATGTAATCATATTTTTGCAAATTAATGAAGTGTTGAAGGAGGCTGCCCCCTTGAAGGGGCTTGTGATTCTATTTATTGTGAGATTGTTCCTTTTAAGTAATTTTTGTTATCATATGCATTTAATTCTGAATATTGTTATAATGTTTCTGTGAGTTTATTTCCAAGAAAATGTGTGAGAGTGTGTTGTTTAGTATATTTTATAGTAGGATCTTAACAAGTGGTATTAGAGTGCTTTCCAGGGCCAAGTTCTACTACAACTGCAATGATTCTTGCCATCCAATCCGCCTGTTAGGTATAAATTCTATGTGTTTTTTCTATTCCTATTTTTCTTTATTAAAAAAAAATCCAAAAAATATAGTGCATTTTTTTCCAGACCAAAAAAAAAAAATCTTTTTAGTTGAGTAGGTAGAAACCCTATGCTGGGGGTTTTAAAATATCATGAAGGATATGTCGTTATTAGCTACTCTAGATAGCCCATAAAGCATCTAGTGAAGTGAGGGGTGATCAGGCTCCAATACCCAAGCCTCAAATAAAACTCGCACACGGACTTGAGCTCCCATGTATCTTTGGATATATCGGGAGACCATCTAGGTTTAAACAAAGTTTTAGCCATTAGAAACCTTTTTGGTCTTGTATTACTCATATTCTATGCACAAAATCCTAGATGATTACCCTCCCGTATTGTTAGAGAGGTAGGTAGTGTGCTCAAGGGTATGAGTGGAATCCTCGTTGAGTAGTGGCCTAAAATATTGGTCCGAGCACTATTTTTCATCACTGTCGGTATAATAGAGGGCATATGCGTGGTACATACTCCTCTACCTAGCATTCCTTGGTTCTGTTAAAACTTCAACCTGTAAAAAACAAAAATATAAAAAAAAAACCAAACCTCCATATTCGTAAACCTGCATTTCAAATCCTCAAAAGTAAGTATATGAGAAAGGAGTCGTCTACTAAAAAAATAATAGAAAGTACATGCATTCGGGATAGACCATGAAGGTGACACTTAAGTTGACAATCTAGAGAATAATAGTAAAATTTACAGTGGCAGTCACAGTTAGGTCAGTCAGGTCAGAGAGGTCAGCACAGTTAGGTCAAAATTTATAGTTTTTAGGGTTAGAACAAAACTGTCATAACAGTCACCTACAAAATACAAAGAATCTTGGGGCTAGTGAGGTCAGTAGTGTTAGAGAGACTATTAGGACTGGGCCAACCAGTGAGAACATGACACGAATTTAGTTATAGATAGTGCTCCAGTACCCAACTTTTGCTCTATAGCTCAGAATAAAAAACTATAAACATCGTTAGACTCAACAAAATAGGAGAAAAAAAAGTGTCAAAAAAGTAGTGTTGAGAGATATAGCTCATTGTGACCACCTCTTCGAGCCGATCGTTTTGATATATAGCACCCAAGAACTTTTTTGGGAACTTACTAAAAATAGTAAGTCATAAAAACTCAATTATATTTTTAGTAACTGGTCACAAAAGGTTTCAAAATGGCCCAGGGTACCTGTGAACATAAAAAATATCTAGACCACTTGGAATCCTTAACAAAATCCATTAAGAAATTACACTTGGCTTTTCACTCCATAAAGGAAGAATTCCAAGGTCTTCACCTAGAGCATGAGGCCACTAGTAACCACTTAGAAGAAGCACTGATAGAAGTAGACATCAAACTAAAAATAGGACCACATAAAATAGAACACCAAGCTGAGGGTTCTGCAAGGAATCATGACCATGATCCATCCTTTAAAATGCCCAAATTGGACTTTTCCAAATTTAGTGGGAATGATGTTGATGGGTGGCTATGTAGGGTTGATCAATTCTTTAGACTTCATAATGTCCCCATATTTCATCGAGTCTAGATGGCTTCCTTTAACTTGGAATTTGAGGCTCTACACTAGTTTCAATGGTTATGTATTGCCAACACAAATATCTCTTGGGATAATTTTGAATCCGAACTACTCACTCGATTTGGTCCTAGTGAATATGAGGACTTTACAAGGGCCTTGACCAAACTACAACAAACAGGGTCAATCCATGAATACCAAGCTCAATTTGAAAAATTGGCCAATAAGACAAGAGTATTGAAGAGGGAACTCCAAGCGGAAGTAAGAATGTTGAAACCACAAAATATGATGGAAGCTATCAGTTTGGCCCATTTGGCCAAATATAAACTCTCTACCCAAAGGCACCCATCAAAAATTCCTCAAAATAGACCTTCATTTCCTTCTCGATCCCAAAACCTAGTTGATAATAAACCTATTGCACCCAAGCGCTTAACCACAGAAGAGATGGATGCACGTCGTGCCTAGGGATTATGCTAAAATTATGATGAAAAGTTTTTTAAAGGGCATAAGTGTGCACACAAAAAATTGTTCTTGATAGATGTTGAAGAACCCGATAACTCTGACTAGAGTGATGAGGATGAGGACCCTCCAGAAACACCTTATCCACAAGAATAAGTGAAATAGGAACCTGAGACAATAATTACAGTCCATGCTCTTGCAGGCATTACTACTCCACAAACCATGAAGGTTGTAGGATTTTTCAAGGGCCAACGTCTTTCCATCCTTATGGATTCGAGAAGCATGCACAACTTCATTGACCCTAGAGTTGCTCAATGGGAAAATTGCTATATCCACACTTGTAATTCCTTTGAGGTCATGGTAGCCAATGGGGGAACCTTACCTTGTAAAGAAAAATGTCACAATGTTAAAATCAAGATAGGGGACTATGAACTCAAGCATGACATGTTTGCCCTCTAGTTGTGCGGATGTGATATTGTTTTGGGATCTCAATGGTTGAGTACATTGGGAACTATCAATTGGAACTTTGCCAAAATTTGGATGCAGTTCTTCCAAAATGGACAAACACACATCATCAAGGACTCCCCAGCAGGAACACCTCAAATTATTAGTTCAAATGGCATGGAAAAATTTCTAAATAAATCATCATGTGGGGTCATTGCACAACTATTCTCCATAAAACCATCCACCTCTCAAATGGGTGAAACCGCATCAGACCTACAATAGATTCTCCACAAACATGAGGCCATATTTGTAGAACCAACTACACTACCATCGCATCGCTCTCATGACCATGCCATTCCATTATTTTTGGATAGTGCACCTCCCAATATCAGACCATACAGGTACCCTCATGCCATGAAGTCAGAGATTGAGACAATGATACAATAATTACTCAAGGCGGGTATCATTCGGCCTAGTACTAGTCCCTACTCTGCACCAGTCTTACTGGTCCTCAAGAAGGATGGCTCTTGGCGACTGTGTATTGACTACCGAGAACTCAATAAGATAATTTTCAAGGATAAATTTCCTATCCCTATGGTTGATGAATTACTATATGAATTACATGGGACCATATACTTCACCAAGCAAGACCTTCACTTTGGGTACCATCAGATCCGGCTCAAGGATGAAGATATTCCTAAAACTGCTTTTCGCACTCATGAAGGTCATTATGAATTCTTGGTAATGCCATTTGGTCTCACAAATGCTCCTTCCACATTTCAAATCCTGATGAACAACATATTTCACCCTTTTTTGTGGAATTTCATCCTTGTGTTCTTCGATGACATCTTGATTTACAGTCACACATGGGAAGAGCATCTCAAGCATGTAGATCAAACCCTACAACTATTGGCCGACCATCAACTATTTGCAAAAAGGTCCAAGTGTTCCTTTGGTTTGACTGAAGTGGAGTATCTGGGACACATTGTCTCAAAGGATGGTGTCAAGGTTGACCCTAAGAATATCCAAGTAGTCCAAGAATGGTCGAAACCTTACACTCTCAAGGGACTTCAAGTATTTTTAGGGCTTACAGGATATTACCGTAAATTTGTCTGTAATTATGGAAATATAGCCACCCCCCTCACCTCCATGTTGAATAAGGATTATTTTACTTGGACAGATCTGACTGAGCAAGCATTCCTAGAACTCAAGCATGCCATGACCACCACTCTAGTTTTAGCCATTCCAGAATTCTCTAAAAAATTTGTCATTGAAAGTGATGCTTCTGGTCATGGTATTGGGGTGGTATTAATTCAAGAAGGACACCCTTTGGATTTTACCAACAAAGCCCTATATGATCACAATTTAGGGAAATCGACATATGCCAAGGAAATATTGGCAATATTGCATGCAGTCCTGCGTTGGCGACCTTACCTCATTGGGTGTCATTTATCCATAAAAACTGACCACCAAAGTCTGAAATACTTTCTAGAACAATGGTTTGCCACCCCTGAGCAACAAAAGTGGGTATAAAAACTCATGGACTATGATTATGACATCACGTACAAAAAAGGAAAGAAGAATCTTATGGCGGATGCTCTCTCTCACCAATTTGAGACCCTTAGTATGTTGTGTGCCATTTCTGCACCATTGCCCTAATGGATTGAGCCCTTACATCAAGAAATACTTTAGGATGCATATTTGAAAGATTTGGTTGCTTCACTTATGGATGATCCAGATTCTACACTAGGATATAGTTGGGATGGCCAGGATCTACGTTACCATCAATGCCTAGTTATTCCTCCTAAGTCCACATTTCAAGAGCTCCTCATGAAGGAATCACATGCTACTCCATCTGCTGGCCATTCAGGGTTCCTAAAAACTTATGAGCGACTCAAGCGCACCTTCTTTTGGAAATGTATGAAACATAACATTCACTCTTTTCTAGCTGACTGTGACACATGTCAAAGGAGGAAAGGGGAAACAATGCATTCTCCAGACACTCTTCAACCATTGTTGATCCCAAAGCAGGTGTGGACTGACATCTCCATGGACTTCATAGAAGGGCTACCTAAATTTGGAGGTAAGTCAGTTATTTTTGTGGTAGTGGACCACCTTTCAAAGTATGCTCACTTTTGTGCCCTAACCCATCCTTACACAACATCCACTATTGCCCAATTTTTTCTTGACTCCATATTTCACCTTCATGGCATGCCAGCCTCCATTGTATCTGATCGTGATCCCACATTTACTAGCAATTTTTGGCAATAGTTGTTTAAGTTGGGATATTGTTGAATTAACTTATATATTGACAATTTGGTGGAAGCCATCCTTAATATCTACTCAATGAGATGACTATTCATGGAGGATGATTGATGGGATGAATTGGAGAATTTTATTGGCAAGGGATATGAATTGCTGATGAAGAATTGGGGGAAATTTTTATGGGAGACGATGTGGTAGGTTGTGACACACCTACTTAACATTGTTGCCTTGCATTCTGCTAATAATTTTGTTGACCTCTAGTGACCACATGTATGGATCCTACAAAAACATGGTATTTTTAACATGGTTAAATTTATTGGGAGAAGTTTTTGTGTTATCCCCTCCCATATTTGGTTGCACATCCTCATGATGAGGAAGTGGTGTTTGAAAAATACCAAGGTTTTGGTTTTGTTCAGCAAGGAAGGTTGTTAAGCTTGATGTACCTCAAGTCAATAAGGTTGTGAACTATGTCTTTGAAGACATGGCAATTTTTAATGTCATACCCATTTTACCTATGATAAGGACAAAACAAATGTTCTTGATAGTGTTTACCATGTTTAGTGGGATCATCTAGTCTTATTTTGGGTAAGACACTTTTATTTGTGTCATACAACCTTTGGAAGAGGGAAGCATATGAATTGGCCAAGGGGGTGTACTGGTGGTATCGATGGATAGAATATCACTAGGGATTATTATTTATAGCTAGCACTATGTTATGCATGGCTTGATTTACCGAGGGTAGCACATGATAAGATTTTTTTGCAGAGGTTGTTGCACTGATTTTTGTTGAGTCATTATCGATTGGCTCATGACCTCTTGATTAACATGATTAAGCTGATTGGTCAGAGTTTCCTATGTTGATTTTGATTTACCAAAATAATTACTTTTATATTGGCCCTTATTTTACCATTCTTTTTTTCTAGGCTTAAGTATACCCTCTTGGATTTTTATTTCCTCAATAACAATAGCATGTGCTAGAGATTTTTCAAATGAATTATATGTCTCTAATTAAAGCATCCAAGATATTGGTTTTAAACAACTCTTTGTGAATAGTTTGATAATATCCTCTATTGGTAGGGTAAAAGATAATTTTGTAATGACGACCCTCCAATGATTTCTAAAATTATAGATAGACTCATCGTCATGTTGTCTTAAAGCATAAATGTTGGACAATGAGACTTTATTTATAACATTAAGGACAAAATGCTCAAATAATTGATCAACAAATTGTTTGAAATTATAAATACTATGACTAGGCAATTGGTTGTACCACTCTATTGTATATCCTCCTAATGTCTAAGGAAATTTTCTAAGCATGAGAGCATTGTCATTTTGTATTCTAAAGCATGAGTGTACAAATCTACTTACATGCTCTTTAGGGTCCTCAGTCCCCTTAAATTTATCAAATTTTAGCATTGTGAAATCTGTTGGATATGGCAATGATGGTACTGAAGGGTGAATAGGTTGGTTAATCATCTAAATTAGGGTTGTATTATGGTTTATCAAACCAAGAGTATGTTGTATCAACTAATCTATTTGTTACTGCATTACCTTAATTATAGGGTCTTCTCCAAGGATGTGGAAGCCCTAAATTACCTGATGATTTTGAGATGTGGTGGAAAAATATTGTGGAGTGACCAAATGATGATGGGATTGATGATGATGACTAGGTGAATTTTATGGAAATTTATGAAGAGGATATTGATGATGAAGATTTGTAGAATGTTGGAATGGGGACAATGCATGAGGGCTATGGTTGGGTTGGCCAATGGGAATAGGATAAGTATTGGTATAGTTTGATGGAGGGGTAGGAATGGAAACCACATAATATTGTGGTACCCATGATGGAATTTGGTTGATGAGGATGTGTTGAGTAGAAATTCATAGAGTCTTAGGGTTAACCTGTACTTGTTGTTGAGATTTTTGATGTTGCTTAAGAAATTTGTTCAAGTGTTCCCATGCTTCATGAATTTCTATACCAGAGGTGTAAGTTATGGATGTGGATCATAAATAAGATGTGGCTAAGTGATAAGTTGCACTTGGCATGCCAAATTGAAGGGTGGAAACTTGTGAAGCAACATTTACATATGCTTCATACAAGGGGTTAGTTTAGGTGGAGGTGTATGAAGATGTGATAGAAGTGCTAGGATCACATGGGTATTGGGAAATGGAAATTTGAAAGGAAGGTGTAGATTATGCTTCAAAAATAGGGTTAGTGTACACCTAGGTAAAGCTAGAAGGTGGCTAAGAATGAACAAGTACCTATTGTAAAGTAGAATCTTGTCTAGGTGAATTGGAAACTGACTATAAGATATAGTTAGTAGATTTTATAAGAGCTTCTACTTTTGCCATGTCTATATGGGTAATGTGGTAATAAATGGTTGGTGATGTTGACTCTATTTGGAGAATAACCATATGAAATGCTAAATTTTGTGGTGACAAGGAATGTGAGAGGAAATTTATATTGTTAAAATGTTGTGTATCTTCTAGAGCATCTGCGTGTGGAGCTTCTAGAGCATATGTGTCTGAGCATTTGGAGAGTTTGTGTGTGAAGCATCCAGATCATCTATGTGTGAGGATGGTGTGGTACTTTAGAGTTTCTACAAGTGAGGATGGTGAGTTGGATTTGGCAGACCTTAATCTGATTGACTTGTTTTGGTTGGGTAAGCATGGGGTGGTTGATTCTTCTCAATCATGGGATTCAGGTAAGGTGTGTTCTATAGTGGTGGAGGGGTTTGTTGAATGTGAGAAAGCTGAGGAATGTCCTTCCCTTTCCTTGTCTTATTTTTCCTAGATGGTTGTTGGTTTGTCCTTTGGAGAATCATTTTTCCTTGTGAAGTCAATGGGGATTCTAGCCAAGTTCATTTTTCGGATACCATAGTTAACTGCCTTCTAAGGAAGGGTTCTTGGTATATTATGGGTAAGTTGGTCAGATTTAGGCCAACATTGGATGCTTTAAAACACTGGGTTTTTGCATGGTGGAGGCTTATTAAGAACCTATATGTTTCTTACGTAAAATCATTAGCAATAACATTCAATGCACTCAAAACCTTAGCTCAAACACTCACACAAATTGCTCAATAAACTCTCAATCTATTGATCAAACCCTTGACGTAGGGCAACACAAAAATCTTGAGGTATGGGAACACCTTACAAACCTTTGAAATGGGAAAAAATCCTTGAAGCCAAGCTTCATACAATACTCTTCAATTTTTTTGTGCTTTGATTATAAGGTGGACATTATATAGGCATATGAGCCTATGTTAGTGGTAATAAAATATTAACCCCAATATAGTGGCATAACCATTCCACTAGGGTAGTGAGGTGAGCACTTAGCCACTATGACCATCCACTATAATAAAATATAGTGGCATAACAATTCCACTAGGATAGTGGGGTGGGCACTTAGCTATTATGACAATCCACTAGGATAGTGGGGTGGGCTCTATGAAAGTGCCATATGACCCATTACAATAAAGTATTGTCACTCCACTATCTATTACAATAAATATTGTCCACTCAACTTCCTACCGCTCCCACATGTCCCCACATGTGGGGTAATTACAGGTTTTATAATATATTTACCCTAGGTAGGTACATTACATTCCATACCCTTACAAATGTTTCATCCTCAAAATATAAGAAGAAGATAGATAATATGATCTTCAAATCCATGCTATGAACTGGTTCTGATCTTGATCGCCCATCCAACCTAATGAAACTATGATTGGTGGTGGTCCATGCTGATGATGTGGATGCCCTGTGTTGGAAGCATAAAGTTCACTTTTTTCATCCATACCTATTTACATTTGGGACTTGTAGCATATGAAAAGTGTAGGCTCCTTTGGTTCTTTGTATATCTCTCATTGGTCCTTGGTTGTGTTATACCTTGTCACCATGATTGTTGTCTTTCATGGTGGTGTGGATGGCGGTATGGTGCAACCTTAACTTGATGTTCCTCCTTCTTGCTTGCTTCATGTGTTTGATACCTTTGTTTTAATTCTTCATGGATCTCCTATTGACATTTGGTTTTAGACTCTTTGGATTGCTCTTAACTTTATTCCCTTGCAATAGTTACATGATTGTCATTACGTTGAGAAATGTCCATTAATGTGATTTTTTTCTTCTTATACCATAATTTTATGAACTTATTTTACACATTAATGTTAATAGTACCCATGGAATCCAACCAAGGGTAACCAAGAACAATATCTATATTTTTCATCTCAATAGCATGAAAATATGAATGCAAAACACATTTATCCATGGTGAGCTTCAAATCTTAAAAAAATTGAACATTTTCTCCTTCAATTTGTATGTCTTTGATTTTATTTGTGTGAACTTGCAATATCTTAGTCAAAGAAAAATTTATAAAATTATATTTGCTGGTAGGGTTAATGGAAATAATAATATTTTCCTTTTTAATGTTTCCATGAACTTGCAAAATAGATTTGTTACATTGAAACAAAGTGTTTTGACCACTGTTTGGCCTTGAAACGTAAGATGTAGCTTGCATATTTTTAGACTTTTCTTTTGATTACCATTTGCTTAAAAATGCAATTTCAAAGTCTCTCCATGTGAAGCTAGGGTTGATTTGTAAAATTTCCCAAACCAAGATATAACTTCCCCTTGCAAGCAAGGGTTAAGTTTACTTCTCCAAAAAAAATCAGATTCTGCCAAGAAGAATGAGTTTGAGGTGTTGCAATAGACAACTCAATATGGACATGTTTAAATTGTAAATTTCTCCTAGAGGATTTTGAGTTTCTTTGGTTGTGTTTTGAGGTTTTGATGTGTCATTTATTACTGATTTCACTGGTACCACAGGGTCTGGTTCCATTTATGGGTTGTTTTATGCTATGTGGTTTTGGGCTACAGTGGTTTTTAATTTTAAATTCTATTGTGTGGGATTTAATGTTTTTTGTGTGTGAATTTAAGGGCTTTATTATTCTTTGGTATGTAAGGAGTGTGAGGCCCTTTTATGGTTGGGATAGTGTCTCATTGCTCTCGTTGTTGGGTTCCACCCATTTCTAAAGGGACGGGCAGGCTTTTTAAATTTTTAAATTTAAATTTATTTAGCCTTTTCATATTTGAGTGGTCAGTGTGGGTTTTGTTTTCTCCACCTCTTCTCATCTTTTCTGGCACCTTGGATGTGATCATTTTTTGTTCTTGGCTGGTGTTGTTGGAAGGAATATCCCATTTGGGGTTGTTGGCTGTTACTCTCCTTTTGGAGATAGTTTGTTGAGTCGTGTTCAATTTTCTCTTTCTCTAGGAGTTGCTTTGTAAGTTTGTGGAATTTCCATTAAAATCCTCTTTCTTAATACTACCAAAAAAAATACAAGTAATGTGAGGGACCTGCAAACAACTCTACTTGTGTCACATTTGGGACATCTACCACAAAAGTAGTGGGAAAGGTGGTTGAAGCCTCCAAGGAATTGTTTTGATTTAATGCCTTATTTTATTTTCTTTTTAATACCATAATAAAATAAACTAAATACAAATTGTGAAGTAAAATAAAATGTAGAATTGAAACTTCACAAAAATCAAATAGAGATCAATCAATTCTAAGTCTGTTCAACAAATGTGTCTTACCTCATTCATTGATTATCTCATTTTAATGTGAATTCATTTTTAGATTTTGATTTCGTGTGTTTCAATGTGCTAATATGAATTAGAAATGGGTGAATCCTATGGCTTGGATGGGGCAATGAGATTATTGCTAGTGATGAAATCCAACAAGTTTGCTTGGGGGTAATATAAAGTGTCTAGGGGTAGATATTGGTGGATGGAGATGAAAGCCACCATCACCAAATCTCATGCAATGGTTAGTGATGAAATCCAATCATTACTTTTTAATGTGCCATGTGCAGTGTGTGATTCTTTTTAAATGTTTCCAATTTTCTACTGTGTACATACAATGTTAGAAAAATAACTACTTTCAATAATCTAAATCAGAATCCAATATCCTGAATACCAATTTATTGAAAGGATGTAAAGTACACCATTTAAAACCTGCACTAAATAGTTGGGGGGTTCGTCTACTCCTTTGTATGGAATCATCCAAGTATGGGAATAATTTTGATATCTTGATACTGTTCCTACTTAGAATTACAAAAATATGAATCTGTAACCCTAGGATGCAAACTAATGTATGCACTTCACAGTTCAAATGCAAACAATAATGCAAAAAACCAAAAGATTAAGAAATATTCAAGCAAAAATGTGTGAATGAATGAAATTATTAATCTAATACCTAAAATACAACTAAAATGATTTATTTTTACCATATTTATTAATGATCATTTTAATTTCAAAATATGAAAAAACATAAATATGCCAAAAAATGTAAAAATAAAAAGTTAGGGTTTCATAGTAAACTTATCCAAAAACCTACGTTTTTGCTCTAACTCTCTTTAAAATGTCCATGGGCACTTCTGAAATTCACCTGGGCATTTATGGATGACCCTCAAGCACCATTGGGCATTCAAGAACCTTATACAACCTTCTATGAATATCCAAAAACCCTAATCCAGCAAAAACTATGAATTATGCACTTCTGAAAACCTTGCAAGATAAGACATAAAACAAAAAAGTAGTCAACAAAGTAAATCAAAATAAGAAACCCTTAGGGGGTCCCACTATTATCACCATTTATAGATACAAAAGCAAAACACCAAAATATATTAACAAGATAAATTGAAATAAAGACCCAATATTGTAGAAAAAAATATGATTTTTATTAATATGGAGGGGAAACCTCAAATATCTAATAGTCTAATGAAATAATTTATTTCTTTGATACAAATTTTTACAACATATAGGGTTCTTCAAAACCCTAGCAAACAATGTTGGTGGTGTCTTCAATATTTCTTCTAATCCCAACAAATGTGAGTGGGCTTCGTGTTATGCAAATTCTTGGCCACTCCAGCTTAAGAAGTTGCACAATATTGATATAACACTTCCAGATCTACACACAAGACAATAGAGAATAGGTTAGTAGTAACTATGAGAAATCCACAATGTGAGGCCCTCAATAATAAATACAAAAACCCTAGCTATCTAATGTAAATAACATGAACAAAAACTAAAAATTCATGAAATGAAATAAACCAATGGAAAGTTTACCTTGAGATGCTTGTTTTTTTATGATCTAATGTAATTTATTGTAGGTATTTGGTGTAGTGATACCCTAGCATCTCTTGAGGGTTAGTAGGGTTGCAGAGCTCTAGTCTAAAATGTCCATGGCTACTTGACGTCATAAAAAAATACTCATGGACACTCTAGAATGGCAGAAGGTGTCCAAAGGCACATGGCAATGGAGGAGAAGCACCTAGAGGTGCTTTGTAGTGATAGAAAGCACCTGAAGGTGTTTGAGAGCTAAGGGGAATATTTGTAGAAGTAGATATGTATGAACAAAATAGAGGGCGATGGATGTGAAGGCTATGGCGAGTGATAGTGAAGGGTGAGGATGATTGGGACTCAAAGATAACTTCAAACACTTAGGAAACTCAGGGTGTGAAAATATTAGGGGATGAGCCATCAAAATGAATCCTATTAATAATCCATACTAGTGTATGTTAGGTTTTTGAATGACATGAATTGTGTAGCTTATATTAAAACACATTGAAGGGTGGATATTAATTTTGGGTGTGTGGTATGTGTTGATTTAAATGGATGGCTAGGATTAAATCAAATTGTATGGTTGGGATTTATTTACATCTAATATCTATTTATTAAATATATATAAAATACAATATTAATATTAAACATATATTTAATAAATATGCCTAAATATATAAATAAATGGGTAAGATAGCAAAAATACTTGGATTGATGAAAAGTGGCTAGTTTTTTGTGTCTATAGAAAACTCACAGTAAAAATGATATCTAGCCTATTTTTGGTCAAATATATGAGACTATGTATCAACTAGTGATAGAGAGTACCATCTACCTATGGATATTGATCTTATCATGATAACTATAGCCTTGTTTCCATTGGAGTTGATTTAGTCTTATAATCAATCATGCATTATTTCTTAATTAATATCTTGACATATTTTTTTTGTGTCACTTTGATGTGATTCTATGTCACTTCTAGACTAAGACAATAATTAAGTCCTAGATCTATCATCTCAAATGACTTTTTCATGTGACCTTTGACTGTATCGATCAATTTCTCTAAAATGCTAGTTATAATAATATCATAAACATAGAGTACTAAGATCACTATGTTAGAACCATTTTTATTGATATAGATATTAGCATTTGAAGGACTTCTCTTGAATCCATGCTATAATAGGTAATTTTCCATTTTATGTACCAGGATCATGGAGCTTGTTTTAATCCATACAAGGATTTAACAAATTTTAAACTATTCGCTATTGGTATTCAATAATAAATCCTTATGACTGAGTCATGTACACTTGTTCTTGGATATCACAATTTAGGAAGGTACTTTTGACATCCATATGATGTAGCTACCATCTAGAATAAGCTACCATAGCATAAAGTATACGAATGGTAGTCATTGTAGTAGTAGGTACAAAATTATCTTCATAGTCAATGCCTTCTTCTATGCATAGCCCTTTGCAGCAAGATGGTACATATGCTTATCTATAGATCCATGTACCCTATAATTCACTTTGAATGCCCATTTACATCCAATGGGATTATTTCCATAAGGCATATCAACTAGCTTCCAAGTGTTATTCTTCATGAGAGACATATGTTTTGCATCCATAGTTTCCTTCCACTGAGGCTCACTAAGTGCATCTTGAACTATGGTGGGTTCATGCTCATACACTAAATATATATAAACATGTTCATCATCCACATTGATATATTCTTATCGATATTCCTCTACATGTACAAAAAGTTCATAAAATTTGTAGTAAAGCTCATCAACCTCTGAATTTGATGCTTCTTCTCTTATCTATCGAGTCATGCTACATGTACAAGTTCAATATAGAGTTATATCTAGAGGTGAATTAAATTTTGAATCCGTCACTATGTTGGTATATCATTTTGGAATATTTTTCTATGGATTCTTTTTTTGTGGCATGGATTCTCTTTCTTAGGTTCCTCTTCATCTAGGTATACAGATGAAGATGTGTCATTTTATATGAATACCACATCTCTACTGGTGTGTGTTTTCTTGGTATTAGGATATATGAAATGATATTACTTCGAGTGCTCATCATAACCAAGAAAAATACATTGCAAGGTTTTATCATCTATTTTCGTTCTCTTATATTTTTGAATGTGCATGAATGCCTTACACCCAAAAATCCTTAGATGAAAAATGGAGGGTTTTTTACCACTCCATGATTCTTGTGGAGTCTTTCCCTTAAGAGCTTTTGTGGGTGCTCTATTTTAGGAGGTACGCTGATGGACTGGAAACTTCTACCGAATATTGTTTCTTAAGATGTGATCTTATTAGCATAAAATAAACCATTTCCATGATAGAAGGATTCCTCATCTCAAAAAATTGTGGAGTATAGGCTATTGTAAGTTGCCTCTTAATCCCATGTGAAATCAAAAATATGGAAAATTCTTTTGAGGTATATTCCCTCCCTCAATCTGAGCAGAGGGTATTAATAGAACATCTTGCTTCCTTCTCAACACTTTTATTTAATTTTTGAAAATATAGAAAGGCCTTTGAATTCAGATTTCATGAGTGGTCATAAATAAACAACTAAAAATACCTCTTCCCTCCATAACTGTTTGACATAGGACCACACAGATCGATGTGTACCAACTCCAAAAGTATATTGGATATTTAATAGCTCAACCCAAATGGTACTTAGTGTTGCTTCCATGCTAAGCCATCCCAACAAACTGATAAAGTGGATGGAAGGTTAGGAATAACTTTCACCATCTCATATTTATTTAACTCAAGTAAATATCCTGAACTTAAATGCCCATATATCTTATGCCAAAGAGAAGTGGCCCCCTTTGTGTTTATCACCATGGAAATATGAGGCATATAAATGGAATCTAAGGTAAAAAATCCATGATTGTAGGAACCTATTGCAACATACTTTTCCTTCCTGGTGATGAAACATCGCTTCTTTCCATCCTCAACTCTAAAATCAATAACCATATTTGTATCCAATATCGGAGGTACTAACAATAAATTATTTGTCAATCCTAGAACATAGAGAACTTTCTCAATCTAACATTATCCATAAGTATAACACCTAGTGTACTTGCATTTATGGATAAATGTGAGTATAGTGATGGGTGAATATTTATACGAAGTGTAATTGCATTGATGGATAAATGTGAGTATAGTGATGGGTGAATATTTATACCTAGTGTACTTGCATTGATGGAAAAATGTGAGTATAGTGATGTGTGAATATTTAAATGTGAATTAATAATCATGTCCACATTATGATGGACAAACCATATTGTAGGAAAAAAATATGATCTTATTAAGGAAGGAAATTTGGGATATGATAGATGCTTTGTTTTTTGCTCTAATTACTTTGACTATTTATTTATGAGTCTTTGTGAGCATTAGTCCTATACATAATTATTTTTTTACACCTATTCATGTGTTTTATAGTGTTTTTCCTCTCTTGGTGATATTTTTCATCTAAAAATAATAATTTTGGCTTTTCTTTCTTTTGTTTACTTGATTTGCATTGCTTTTTGCTCATTACCTAGTGTTTGTCATACTTTACATTAGCATTTATTTTTGACTTTATTTGTACCTGTTTACTCTCCTACATTATTGTGTCACTAATATTAATAAGGAACATAATTGTGTTTCATAGTCTTCCCTATTGTTTTATGTTAATAGCCTACTTTATTTTATTATGGTTAGTCTGAGAAACCCCTACAAAAAATGCTTAGGGTTAGGCATCCTCTTACCAACCATGACCTCTGGTAAGAGTGAGAGCTAATCTTATCAATAGGGGCCAAACACACAACCATACACATCCACCTCCTCACACATTAACCCACACCATGGTTTGAACCTTGGACCTCCTAAAGAGGATCCAAATATTGAACCGTTGTGTTGTCTCCTTGGGGATATGTTAGTACCCTACATTGATTGTCGTATAACTTTTAGAGTATATTAAATTATTTTGTACATGGTAATGTAATCGCATAGTATCTTCATGGTACATTTGTAAATACTAGATTGAGATTGAGTCAGATTAGAGTGTGAGTAATATTTTCCCTTTAATGTAAGTGTGAATGTGTAGGAAATGCACAAGTGTCATGTGAGTTAGTGTGCAAGTGTAAGTTGTGTCTATGTGCACAAGTATTTTGTATGTATCAGAATAATATGTATGAGATTAGGTGTGCAAGTTCTAGAAGTGTATGAGTCATGTATAGCCATACGTATAATATAGAGTCAAGTGTTCAAGTATGCAAGTGGCAAGTAGATAAGCCAAGAGTCATGAGACTTGGAATATGGAAAGGAATATTCAAATATCCAAAGATTCACACTACTATAGCTATATTATGGAGGTAATAGTTCATAACAAGGAGATACAAAGATCACATACAATCACAAGCATTATCATTATAAGAGAAAGAGGAATCATAAAGATTGCATACATTTTGAGCTATTTATATTGTAAGTTGTATATGCATATGAGGTTTCAAGAATAACCATATGCCAGTCCCCAATTAAATTTCTTCCATATTCAAGTGGTAAGTTGTATAAAAAGTAAAAGTAAAATTTTATACGTTTGTTTATTTTTGTTGAAGAAAATGTGTGTGTGTGAGAGGTTGGAGATCATTAATGAAGATTACATCAACTATTTATATATTTATATTATGTATCCCATATAAATACAATTACATATTATGTTATTAATCAATTAGCATTACTTTCCTATCTAAAAAGGAAAAGTTATTGATTATTGACGTTTTGCTTGATCAAAATTTATGGATTAAATTTTTTTATCAATATTTGAATTTGATATTATTTGGGAATAGAAACATTAGTTAAATATGGTAGGAGATAGTTTTTTTCTAATTAGTTATGGTTTATGGTTTCACTTTATGTTTTCATTAGAAATAAAAACCCTGTAATGATAGTTTGTATATATTGATAATTATATATAATATATTTTGTGTAATTCTTTTATAAATTTAAAGATATAAAAAATGCTAAGTTATCTAATTATATAAAATAAAATAGAGGCAAAGGATAGAGGCCTAACTATGATTTGATTTATCATTTATTTAGATTAATGGGTCAACTATAATAAAGAGGTTAAGAGTGTGATATCCATATAGGAATGAACACGATGGAAAACGAGTTGTTGTCTATTGAATATAAGTATGGAAAACGATTGCGAGAGGTTCTCCTTTTTTTATAGGTTTTGTCTTTGGAGGATACAAAGAAGAATTTCATGCAATTAAAGTTCATTTTATTCAATAAAAAATTTGACGATACCTTGAATTGATCTTCCAAATATTCTTAAGTTTGGTGGGCTTAATGCTCATGTGCCACTATTGATCAAAAGTATCCTTTAGGCAAAGGCCTATATGATCTGTAAAAAGGAATTAGTGCATTTGGGGACTTGTCATGGATCATGTCCCATGTTGATGATGACAAAAACATAAAATAAATTGATCTGATGCATAATGAAAGTTTATAAAAATGACTGTAAGTGCTAAAAGATAGTGAAAGTTATGTGTTAGAAGGGTTTGGTGGCCTGTTGTTAGCTGTTGTTGGACTCTAGTTAGAGTAGCACCCTAGGGTGCAATCGATTATGTATCATAGGATACCTTGTGACTATGCCTATAACAATCCTTTTATGCTTTTGATAGAAAATAATGGTGAACTACGATAGTTGAAAATACTAGTCAACATCGGATCCACTTCTATAACTATTGAAACTTATCAAAATAGTACACAAGAGAGAAAAAAGAAATTTTTTGTCATGGGGATTTGTGTATTATGGATGGATGATGGTATGATGTGGTTTTGGTAGAGTTTTGTTATGTAATATGAGGGTGGATATATTTTAGAAGAAAATTATTAACATTTATAGACCTTTGGAGAGGCTAGGTGGTGTGAGGTGCCCCTTAGCATGGGTTAAATTTCAACTATGGTGATACTAAGGGTTATGTGGAAGTTAAATCTCCCTTTAACATGCCTTGAGAAAGGATATATAAAATATCCATTTGTATGGGTTGTGCACATGTGTGAGCAACAAATATTTATTAGGATTATGGGTACACACATGTGTGAGCAAGTATTAGTGTTCACCCTAATTAGGTTTACCATATATTAGACTAAGGTCAAGAGTATGATGTGGAAGGCTTAGATATTAATTATGATTAATGCTAACTAAACATGGGTTTAACATTTTAAGTGCACTTTAACGAGGAAGTGACTTTTTGCTCATAAAGTAACTTTTGTCCAGGGTAAGGGTTTACCAAGGTTAATCCTGTTATGGTGGTCACATGAGGACTATGGTTAAGTTTAGGAGATGTATTAAGTGGCCTAAGGAGCTTATTTATACACATTTTAATATATGTAATGTATCCTAAGACTAATTAATGTAATTTTATGAGTTTGTGCCATTTAATCAATCGTGAAGAAAGAGGAGGTGATGATGTGTGACTTTTAGGTGTCTACATTTGCCTCTTTTGCACTATAGTGTGTGAGGGCATGGGGAAGTGCATAAATTTTATAACACCAAGTGATGATTTGATTTGGAGGAAGAAAAATTAGTGATGTATGATTGCTGATGATGATGGCCTTTGTCATACCATGGTGGATGGTGGGAGAGTAGATGTACGATTGCTTTACTATCATGATCAATGTAAGATGTCCCAATTATGAAAGGAGTGAATATATTCAAAAAAATTACTATGATGCTTTGTTAATCTATTTAATCTATGATAGGTCTTGATCAGGAACTTCATTCATGAGTGGTCTTACGACTGTCATTCTAAAGAAGGAAATCCATGATTAACCTATAAGTATAGGTATTTGGTTCATAAAATGTTCATTTAGATTAAAGTTTTTATGATGAGATAAATTGTGCTTTTATGTTTTCCCACCAAAGTAGGGCTTAAGATAACCACTGACAAAGGTTCTTGGATAAACATAATTTTCAATATTGAGTATTTGGTTATGATCACGTGTAAAGTGATTTTAGTCATATGTCTACGCCCTCAAGCGATGATGTGATGATGCAATGAGACAATAAGGCATGAAATGGAATCAATGATAAAATGCTTTACAAAGTGGTCAATGAGGTGAAAGAATAGGTAAAATGGTAAGAATATGGAACAAATGGGAATAAACATATTAAAAAGTGTAAAACCATATGGGGGGCCAAGAGGTAATTTTGTCAAGTGGATGGGGCTCAGTTGCATAGTTCCATGTGACTAAGCATGAGCATAGGGTAACATGTAACTATGAATCGTCACAAGGTACCATGCAACTATTCAATACAAATATAAAAGGTATGATCATAGGGTGCATGTGTCATTTGAACACCTGTGAATTATGAGATAGGAGAGAAAATAGAGAAATTAAAATTGTTGTGCTACTATATTGTGTTTGTGGAGGATGAGATGGCCAAAAATACAGGTCAAGGTATCAACAAAGGTTGAATGGTACCGGTAAGTGGAATTCAAAACCTGTGTAATTTGAATTTGAGAAATTAAAAAGAACCCTAGGGCCTTTTTTTTAAATATGCATAAAATGAAATGTGAAGAAATGTAGATGTAGAATTGTATGCATGGAAAAGTGAGAATGCATCGATGTGTATGCATGTTCGTATTTTTTTATTATTTTGGATTGTGCATTGCAATGAATGCATGTGTATGGAGTGTATGATTTGGACTACTTGTAGGACAATTGGGTGAGTGATTTTTCCTTGAGGAAAAAAATAGAAAAGAGTATCCAAAAATAACCTAATTTGTATGGTTGTAGGGTGCCCTACAATTGGATGATGATTGCAGGGTACCCTACAATCGAAGATGATCGTGGGGTACCCTATGATCATGTATTTATTTATGATTTTTTTTTTTATATTTGATTGGATGTTCTTTAACTATTTTTCATCGTGTTTGGAAATTTGTTGATGAAATGCTTGTATAGTTTAATGGTTTTCACCTGTATGCTTATATCTCTACAACCAAAAATGAAAGTCATAATCACGTAAACCAATAAAAGTATGGAGATGAAACCCACACCCGATCATGGAGCACAAGTCCTACCATATCCTCACCCAATCTAACTTGGTTAGTGTTATATCCTTCGAAGAGAAGTACATGCAAATTTTCTAGGATACATCAGTTCTTGGATTCAATATTGGCCAAATAGAATGGGTTCGTGGGATTTGAACCAACAAGCGTAGATGAAAACCATCGTCATTGGACTATATTAGTTATTAGGTGTGAATTCCAACTCACTAATGTTTACATATGACATGGTGTGTGATTGTTCTTTTTGAACTTGCATGAACAAGGAAATGTAACATAAAGCACTCAAATGTTGTTCTTATGTTAAAAGGAATGTTTCACTTTGAGAAAATACATGTCTAATGCTAAATGATATTTATAGAATGCAAGTTCTAATCATGGAGAAATGGCTTCTATTTGGGTCTCAATCATGCACACTCCTACACACAACCTAGATCGGTGGAGACAAGGATGGACTGCAATCAAAAGTATATTGTTCCTAGCAACAACTAGTAGAAAACTTAAGAGGTTCTAGGAATTTAATCTTAAACTTTCTCTATGCTTTTTAATTAAATGACACTTCACCTACTACATTCTGGAACTAAATATAGACATAGAAGTAAAAACATTATAGAGAATCCCACCAACCTAGAATCCAAGTTTGTTACTCCTTAGGCTATATATTGTTGCATGTTTTATGTCAGTCCCTATTGCTTAGAGTGTCTGTGACTGGCCACTGTCTCAAAAAGTAGCTAAGCTCTATTGACCATTGTCAACCAAAGCAGCTACCACAACATACAAAAAATATAAAACAACTCATCAAAAATTTATTTTTTGGGTGGTCCCCATCATGATCACCATCTATATGACACCAAAAAATAATGCACATAAGCTAATCACATAATAATATCAAATACAACTCAATAAAACACATACTAATAATGAACTAACAAAAATACAAAGAATCCCTTTTATTAATTCATGATAAAATACGGTTACATATACATCCCTCTTAGCAATACCATAATTTGATATAATAAATACAAGTGATATGTAGCCCCTAAATAGGGGGGTGAACTTCAACTATCTCCTAGATCAACAAGAATTGATTGAGGGTTTATTCTTGGTGCCTTATTCTCCCTTATCGAAAGGAAAGGTCCTTGAATATGATTTTGCCCTTCGTAGATCATGTCACCTACACATAAATAAGCCATAAAAATACATCAATAGCATATGCAATCTCTCATGATGAGTTTTTGTTTCAAATATTTTGCATGAAATGACATGAAAGCATGATATAAGCATAAAGATGCAAATATAAGCTTAAATGCATAGATAACTAGGAAATCACCATACAAATGCAATGAAAAGGGTAGATCTACTCTAATATAAGCTAACAAAAATAGAAGTAATAGGAAATATATACTAAGAACTCAAGAAATGGTGACTCAAACCCTAGCCATTATTGCTTAGGGTAGCTATGCCTTGAAGCCACTGTTGAAGGTAGTGACTAAAAAATAAGACTTTTGCCTCACAAATCAGGGGTTGTATCACTCAATGCTTCATTTGAATTTATGTTCGAGGGTCACTTTCATGTCCAAAGATAGATTGCTGATGAAAATCATAGGGGTTCATGTAAAATTGATGTGAATTTGCACTATATACTTCTTCATCCTTCGAAATCTCCATGGTTGGTCATAGACTTAGCAATATATAAATGGATAGCACTTCGACTCTCCTCAATGGTTGTCAACTCACTGTTCACTTGAACAAGGCTTCGTTGCATAAAATTTTGGATCCATACTTATTCCTAGGAGGGTGCATCTGTAGGCATCCCAAATTCTAAATATTGGCTTCTTGGAGAAGCCAAGATCTAGATCTACATGAAACTGGTCATTGGGGGGAAGGTCCAGTTCTAGACTTGCATGGGAGTGGTAGTTATGATGAATTCTAGAATATTTGTGTCTTAAACCACTCGAATCCAATGCAATTTTATTTATCGTATGTGATATAGACCTACATTTTAGTCTTAGTGTTAGCCGCTATCCATAGTAGCAACTAGCTGTGCCCACTCTAAGCTTCAAAAACTAGTTTTGGTGGCTACTTTGGTTGATAGTGGCCATGCCTGAATAGGTCAGAACTACCCCTAATAAGTGGTTAGAACCACTTCTAGATCTTGGAAAGGTCCAATATCAGTAATATGGTCTATAGAGTTGCCCATATGAGTAGTATCCTAAACATGACACCTTTTAGGTGTCTACAATCGCCAGACATGTGCCTTTAGATGAATAAACTTCTAGACATGTAGCTCCAACCAGGTAGTCACTAGATGTGTAGCTCTAGATGGTTAACTTGGTAAATATCTATCCCTAGATGGATAGGTGCCATATGTGTAGCTCCAAAAGATAAAATGAATAGTTTTTAGAGTTTTCCTTTGGTGAGAGAAAACAAATAGTTTTCAAAGCCTTCCTTCATTTATCTATAAAATGGTAATGGTCCCTTGTTTGTAAACAAGTTGTGTGAATGTACCTATTATTGAAATCAATTAAAAAAGAAGCTACCATTACCCTATGGTTTTTACTACACATTGTAGGTTTCCACGTAAAATATTTGTGTTACTATTATTTTTTTGTTATTATGTTTTCTACGTACAGGTAAATTTTTTCAATATTTAACTAACACATAGTGAACTCTTACATATTTTAGAAAAAAATTATAACATTCAAATTCAAATGAGCTAATGTGTGAAGCATTGGATATTTTAGAGATAAAGTCTAAGGTTCAAACTCAAAAGAGTTAAGGTATGTCTCATTCCATATATAATTGACCTGAGAAAGTATGTGATGGTCTAATGTATGGAGAAAGGACCTAAAGACCTACAAAGTAATGTAAACCTTAAAAATTATTTATCATGTATGAAACTCTACCAATAAGTTAGATATATAATATATTCATATTAATTGGAGTAAACTAGATATAAGGTTAATTGTCACATATCAATCCAACCCTAGCTTAACATCAATTTATTAATATTTATTGGAGTGATTTGCAATCTAGTATATCCTTTAATTTATATACCTATGTATATCTTGACTGATAGTTAATGCTTAAATACTTCATATATAAGGTCTAATGTTCAATTTCAAAGGATCTAGTGTGTGAAGTATTAGGTGTTTTATAGATAAGGTCTAAGATTTAAACTCAAACGAGTTAAGGTATGTATATTTCTATGTATAATTTAATTAAGGAAGTATAGGCGAACCTTCTCCACCTTCCCAACCTCTTCCTCCTCCCCATTCTAGTCAACCTTCCTTATTCACCCAATCTTCTTCATCCAATCTTACTCAACTTACCACTCCTATATAGTCACCACCTTCATCCACTTCTTATTAGTGGCCACACTCACATTCGTAGGTTCAAAGTTAGATCCCAAAAATATAAAGTCATGTTGCACAAGATAAGCAAGTCAAGGTACACCCCATGTGTGTGTACATTTGTCTAGTCCTAGTCTAGGTGAGTATGTTCTATGTATTTTCAATTTCTCTCCTCCTAACATAAAATCAATTAGAGATTTTTGTCTTCCTTTAGACACACCCTTAAGTATAGGTTCTCTTATTCCCATTGGCTTCTTGTCTAATCAAACCAGTTTTGTATTTGGTTGAGTTGAGACTCATTCTAAATTATGTTCTCTTACTTCTAATCTATTCAATTTGATGATTTCAATCATTTGAAATCCTCTTTTTTTATTTTTCATATTGACATAATTAAAACCTAGGTCCCATTTGAAACCAACCTTTTAAATTTGTCAAATACAAGGTGTCATTAAAAATTTGATCCTAAACAATTTCAAATGAAATAAAATTAGAGAAAATTCCTAATCGCTATTAAATGTCAATCCATAATTATTATAGCATTTTTATATTCTCATTTTTATTCCTAATTAATATCATTCAAAACCAAAAAAAAATATTGGACACTTCTTTAGTAAATTTACCCTTTTTGACTCACAAAAATTTTACATCAATAAATCAAAACTCATAACATGTTAATTTGGCCAGATTTTGTATGAGCAAATATGCATTTCCTAATCATGATTGGAATAATTAATCAATGACATATATGTGTTGTACATATTGTCCCCATTTGTATGTGTTGTATTTTTTTCCCATTTTTCATATCTCGCTGTCATTTCTCTAAATGTAGTGTTTTATCATATGTCATGTTATATTGTAAACCATGTTGCACACAAACACCATTATTTTTAGTAATAATTTAGTAAGCATACATTAGTTATCACAAACTATTATTATATCTTGTTCAATCATATTCTTAGGTTGCTTGTAAAAATAAGTATTTTTTGTTATCCAACAATTCCTAGTTGATCCAATCAAACTTTGTCAAACTTTGTTGTGTTCTAAGGAGCTTTTAGCATTTCCTCAAGTGACTTGAGCTATTTAGTAGACCAATCACATAACACAATTCAATTAAATATTGATTTTAAGGAAGACAACACCATGAATTTAGTCTTTCCATCACACAATTTATTTCTCCCTTTATCCTATCATTCACATAATCTAAACTTGAGGATTCACTTGCAAGTTCCAAAAAAGAGAGAAAGAGAAAAATAGATTCAATTAATAAGGATAACACCCGAATATACTTTTTATTTAGTCCCCTTGGGTATTACAAGCACATCGATCGAGGCTGTATACACCTTGTTGGTAGTGGAACTATGTCGAAGAATTATATGGCTAACCTCCATCAGGATTATAGATTCCTGAATGATAGTGGAGTATACCTTCTAACTAGTGACATATCATTCATATTAGAGACCTTATTTTGTATTTATAAATGAACACTTGTGGATGAGCTAGCTTATATTATCTCAATTTCATAATTAGTTAGTCCAACCTTACTTAAGATAGAAAATGAACATCATTGCACACACTTTGGCTTGTGATAGGCTTGATCTTATTTGGGATGATATATATTTCTATGGAATATTGGCTAACATGAGTTTGATTTTTAAAACTAGGGTTTTTATCTTTCTTGATATTCTTCTATTATTCCAAAATCCTAGGATATATGGGTAAACCACATCTTGGCTAGTCACCATTCAATTTAAATATGTCCTAAATATTGATCTATGTCACTAATCATTAGTCAATATACAATGTTCATTTGGTTGGAAAATTAAACCTTACATTTTGTCTTTATATCTATGTCATCACATTATTTTTCCAATGTTTATTTACCTTATTCCTTATGATCATTGTTCCTTGGTATTAGGTTCATGGCTAATTATTTATTTATATTAGTCTAATGATTGTCCTTATTATCTTGTATTATGGTGTTCATTATCTTGTGTTCATTGTTGTTATCTTGTCTTATGTATTTGAGCATTATGTTAATGTATTATTGTGAATGTTAAATAATCATTGATTTATTGATCCACTTTCAATTATGAATCTTATACAAAAACATCCAAAAAATTATCAAACAAACACATTTGGATCGGAAACCATGTAAATAAATATAAAAACCAAATCATACATCATATACGCATGTCACATCCATATCATCTAAAAATATCATAAGCATATACATTACATCATCCATCCATAACATCATATCATATCAATCATCAACTAATCATTATGTGTATATATCATGGAAGAATAAAGTATAGTCCATAAAGTGCATCACATATTCATACATACATATATATATTTCGTAATACATACATCATCCTCATCTCATAAAAATGCTTCAAAAAATATGGTCAATATACCACACTAAAAATAGAACTCACTATTGCTGACCTCCTTGTGTCTCTCCACTCCTCTCCTAGACCAAATATATACCTTTTATGAGTGCTTCTAGTCACATCGTATTACGATTTGAACTCAATTATCCTGAATGAAAAACCAAAGGTATACCACAATTATATCCTTATAGGATCAAATATTACACGTATTTAAATACACCTATAAATACCTTAGAAGGCATCTAAATGGTTAGTGATGCCACTACATGACATAATATCACTTTCAAAATATCTTCCTCAAGATCTATGTACTTTTGTTTGCTTGGCTTCTCAATGAGTGATTTGCTCTTACTAGACTAATCAAACCTCTTGGAGTAGGAACCTCTAGACTTGATTTTGTAAAATTTGTTCTCTCGATCCCCTAATTGCTTAATTTTTTGGGTTTTAAAATATTCTAAGTGTTGTCAATCCAAAGGTATTAATTGGATCATTATAATAGTCTAGATAAGAGGTTTAAGGTTTGAATATGAAGGAGGGTTGGATATGCATACTTCATAGGTGGAAAACACAATATAAGTGTCTCCTACTATGTATAGTAGATCCAATGGAGTATGAGGTAGTCTAATATCCACAATGATGGTAAATATTTTAAAAATTAATTTTACTAGCATAAGATTGCTTAATCATGTGGATGTGCACTTAAAATATCAAAATAATCAAAATAGTAAAAAAAACATGTATATAGTTTCTCTATGTAATCATTTATAAATACATGCTTTAAAAATACTTGTAAAATATCCAATATAACCAATTTTATTTATTTCCTTCGCTAAAAATTTCACCTCCTAATCTTGAATACATACATGTTGTAAGATCTTAAAACACTTAAAATATCTCCAAAATTCAATTTCAGTCTAGCAAATGTTTTAATAAAAGACAACATATATGGAATGAAGCTAAACATGTAATGAAATAAATATATGTGTATCC